>JAMPIV010017441.1:780000-1175255 GCA_024509875.1 Oreohelix idahoensis
GAGCGGCTTGCGGTCCAAATGTGATTATTTTGTGAGCCGCTGACAGCGGCTTGCGTAGTTAATGAGTTAAGTGACTGACAAAACTCCTTCCAGTTAGTTTCTTTGGCTTTGAATATTATTTTGTTAGATTCATTCCTAATAAGTTTATACTTATCATAGTTTTCTTCTGTTCTGTTATTTCTATATTTTTGTAAGGCCCTTTTTCTTCTCTCATGAATTTCTGCACAGCTTTTATTCCACCAGGCAACTGGTTCTTTATTCCATTGAGTTTCTCTTTTCTTATTAATGTTACTTATTGGTTTAAGGTGTTGTGGCATATTTTTATTTGGTATATACTTTATTGCTATTTTCAGAATTTCATTGGTCAGTGTTTCCGCCCACAAGTCAGTATCATCTGATTCCATGTCTTTATATTCCATCACCTCCAGCTCTGATTGGAAAGCTTCCCAGTTTGCTTTTTTATAGTTGAAGGTAGGTTTCTCTGGTTCTGGGTTTGGAATGACATTTTCATGCATGGTTATTACAATGGGCAGATGATCTGAGTTTGTGTCTTGTAACACTTCCCAATTTACATTCGCTAGGTTGTTAGTTGCTATACTTATGTCTATTGCTGAGTCTGCCCTATTAGCTTGTGGATTAATTCTTGTTGCAGATCCATCATTTAGTATTAGTAGTTCATTGTTTTCTATGAAGTCAAGTAGGCATTTTCCTGCATTATCTGCATAATGTCCTCCCCAAGCACAATGATGGGAGTTAAAATCGCCTACTATGATTGTTTTGGGGCCTAGTCTAGTGCTTATGGCTAGTATTTCTTCATCTTTAATTGTGCCATCTTTAGCATATACATTTAGAATTGTTAGATTGTTTGGTTCAGCTGCTATAGTAACCTGGATACCTTCTATATTGGTTGTATTAAATACTTCCCAGTCTATGATTTTAAATTTTTCGCTAACTAAGACTGCGACACCTCCTCCTCTACCTTCTTTCCTATCGTGTCTAAGTATCTTAAAGCCCTTACAACTATATCTATTATTTGGGTTTAAATGGGTCTCTTGAAGAGCATATATATCAGTATTTCCTCCAGTCTCTGATAGTAGGGGTGCAAAAAATTTTTTAATACCCCTACAATTCCACTGGATAATTCTAAATCTTTCTAAATTGAATTTTATCATCATCTAGTATACCTTTTATTTTGGTTAACTATCAATTTTGCTCTTATTCTTTATTTCCTGTACTTGTGGACCCACTATCCATCAAGTTCTCAAGAAAATCCTTATTTAAACTTGTCATTATTTCCCTAACTTCTTCCGCTAAGTGTGGTAACAATCCCTCAAATCGTTTTTTGATAGTTTCTATGATAGTTTCTTCTAGGTTGCTTTTGTTCTTTTTGACCACTTTCCTATTTTCATCCAATGCTACATTCCCTTCTCTCCCTATGTTAATCTCCTGTTTTTCACTTTCCATTCTTTTTAGTATTATTTCACTTTCTTCTTTTTGTTCAGACAGTTTGACTAGTATCATTTCATTTTCTTCTTTCAGTTCATGCCTCTGTACTTATTTCAGTCAGTTTAGTTATATCCTGGGAAATTTGGTGCTGTATGGCTTTCACTTCTTGAAGCAATGCCTCTGTACTTTTCAGTGCACTTGTGTCATCCGAGGATGTAGTTGAATCATCTGACTGGTTTTTGGTACTCTTTTATTACTTTCTAACTTGTTCTTACTTTTTTTTTGCCATCTGTGACTTAAGCATTTTGACATCTTCTTGCACACTCTTAATTTCTGTTATAACTTTATTGTTCGTATAAGTATCATTTTCTTTTAATTCTTTAATGACCGTTGTGAAAGGGGTTTGGGTTGTTATAGCTACCCTCAATGCTTTTTTGGTCTGCTGATATACTAGACAGCCCTGGAATCTGGCGCTGTGATTTCCTTTGCAATTAATGCATTTTCTGTTTGCATTATCCTTTTTATAGTCAGTATCTGACTTTGCCTTTTCGCATTGCGTGAAAGGGTGTGCCCCCGCACAAAACCTACATACTGCCTTCCCCCTGCAAGTGTGGCGCCCATGACCAAACTTCATGCAGTTGGAGCACTGCAACACTGGGGGAATGAAGGCTTCTGTGTTTTTGTGTGTTTTCCCAAATAGTACCGTCTTGGGGGGTTCCCTACCTTCTGTTGTTATCACTACCACTGGGGTAACGATACTCCCTTTCACCATTATTCTGTCCACGTGTACCAGCTTTATGTCTGGGTTATGTTTTGCGAGGATGTTCATAACTTCCTCGCTTGAAAGGGTAGTGTTTATCCCTTTTAACACACATCTACTGGTCACTTTTGCTAGCTCTATCCTTACTTCTATGTCGTGTGCAAGAGTCACTGTTTTTGCTTCTACTTTGAGTTCCTCTAACATCTCTTTTATTCTGTCACTCTGATTTGGGATAATTATTATGCCAAAATGGGTTTTTGAAATTTTGGCTATCGCCTTTTTGCCTAACACAGGATCAAGGATGTTTATAATTTTGTCTTCATCTAATGCCTTGATCTTGACAGCCTCACCAGCTACTTGCGTTATTTTTAAACGACATATGTTTACTACATCTGTATTTTTGGGATCTGCCTGGGTTGCTAGATGTCTTGAGTCTTTTTTGGTACTTTCATTGTTTTTTTTGGGGGTTATTATTTTCTTCTAGTTTATCATGTCTGGTGTCCCTACCTTGGTTTTTAACTGCTTCTGCCCACGTTTTGCCTTCCTTTGTTGTTTTTACTTCTGAGCCTCCTTTCAGTTTATCCCCTCTGGTTTCATGACTTGTTTTGTCCGCGTTTACCTGGCTGTCCTGATTATCCTTTTCCCTGGGTCCTTTCTTTCCGTTCGCTGTGCTGGTTCCTGATCTTTCTCCTTTGTTGATTCTGCTTTTTGTTGTTTTTCCTTCCGCGCCTCCTTCCCGATTTTCCATTATTGTTTTACTCGTGTCCTTTAGTTCTGTTTTTTTTATTTCAGGGTTCGTGGTCCTGTTTCTTTCTGTCCGGTTTAAAGTTTTGTCTTTTTCTGAAGTTTTGTCTTTTTCTGGAGTTTTGGCCATCGCTTTCCCTTCCTCGGACTGTTTTCTGGTGAATACTACCATTGGTTATTTTCCCTGTCTTTTAGTATGCTACTATTTGTTGTCTTTGAATTATATTCTGATGATTGAATATTATATGTAATCTTTGGCTTTTGGTTTATTTTGTTATATATATCTTTACCCCACTACGATTCTTAAATTAAATAGTCCCCTAATACTTAACCTTAACTACAGTAGGCCTACTCTAATACTATCAACAAAAGTATAAATTATTCACCACTTAAATATGTCTTTCAAGATGGCTGCCTGATCTCACTCAAAGAATTGCCACGTGGCGCTATTTAATTTCTATTATTTTAATTTCTAAAATTAACTGCAATACGCTAACACTGAGGATGGATAAAAATATCAACTTATCTGATAACTTGTGTAGTTCTAAGGATGTCTTCACTGTGTCTCGTCCTAAAAAGAACGTATCAAGCTTGTGTGGTTTGAGGTAAGCAAAAATGCGTGTTACCCCTGTAGTAGACGGAAGTGGAGTGTATCATTTCGTATTACAAAGTGGGTACATATACATGAATTTATACGATCAAAGAACCACTCATTCCTGTTTTCTTTCTTTCTATACAACAGTGGCCACTGACATTCGTTCTTACCTATAACTTGATTCACCTTCTGGAACAATCTTCAGGACATACACATACAGCACAAATCCAGTATTCTTTTGGCAAAGATTAACCCCAGCTCTGCAGAGACCGGTTAATTCCAATTCTCCGGGGAGCATTAACTTCACTGTTTATATTATAGGATTACTGTTTATGTCACGGGGAATCAATTCAGGTAAGAGATGCTACAGGGCTCACAGTGTCAGAATCTTGTGGTTTCCAGTGTTTAGGAAATGACAGGTCGGCAACTTCTCTCAGTATAAAATTCTTGGTCACATCACAAATGATTAACCGTCGGAAATGTTAATGTTTGTAAATTGCCACATAGGCTGAATGTAAATGAGATTTTGGAAAGAAATATAATCTGGCTCGATAGGCCCAGTTACAGCATTTAGTATTAATGTCTTTTAGGTCGGTACTCCGTCTCTTTCTGGATTCAACTACAATTGCCAGACAGGTTTACCTTGAAGACCCACGTAGTTAAGTACATAAATGTTCTTTCTTTGGTTATTCTCAGATATACATTGAAGCCGCTGGTAAGTTTTTAGGGTATGACCCAAATACTGTATAAAGAGAAAAACATACAAAATACTTAACATAATATAGTATTATTCCCAATCCTATCTCTACCCCGCGTAAAATATAATATATTCACTTCGGTTATTTAGCTTTAAATTATAAACTACAAGCTTAGAGCTTGTCTCATCGTTTAAAAAAACTTCCGTGAGATAAATTCTAGTCATTTTAAAGAAATCAATCATCATGAATTAGAAATAAATACGTATTTCATCAATACCCATGATGAATCAGTGCCTTTACTTAGTTGGTAAAATATTATCTGACTGGTTATTAGCAGTTAATAAATTTATGTTATAGCTAGAAATATTTAGCTAGAATTATTATTTGTTCTGCTATTCACTGTAATACAGTAAAACCTAAAGAAATATCTTTGACGATTTAACTAGTAAATCACTCTGCACACAATCTAGTGACTATAATTGACGATTTAACTAGGTAAATCACTCAACTACAAGTAAGATAATTACCACAAGCCAGAAGTAAAACGGTCTCCAATCGAAAACTAAGGGATACTTCTATTATAAGAGATCTCTGGAATCGAAAGCTCGATGTTAATTGCAATTCTGGCGGTACTGGATAACTTAGAGTTTAAACTCCTGGTTTATATATATTAGACATGAAAGATAATATTACATTATTCACCTAAAACCAGACTTTGCCAGACTTCGCACCTACGGGAAATTCTACGTCAGATTCAGTGAAACACACGAATCAAAGATCTTCCTATCACACTCACGCCGAAAACCAGACGTACGTACTCGCTTAGATCAGACATCGGCAATGCTAATCAGTGTGAGTTTTACACGTTTCTGCTTCGTATGCCCATTACCGCGAGCAATGTCTTTAGATCTTTCGATTTGCCGTGTTTAATTACTTTCCAGCGCGCGGGTTTTACAAGGGAGGTAATAAAATTTTGCTCACCTTGTTTCCCAAATTACTTGATCCTATACTCGGTGCCTAACGAAAAATTACGTTTAAACTTAACGCCACCTCCTCTGTTGCTACATATTACAACGATTCTCGATCTCTAGCGTTCAAAATTAAATGAAACTGGTTCACATATGCTAATCAAGTCTGCTGGCAAACTCTCATCAAAGAAATATAGCGACCAGCATTAAATGCGTGCTAAATGAGAAAGAGCCAGATATCTGAGTATATAGGGGTTTACGGTTTTAACCCACAGGCGTAGGCGAAGAGGAAGTAAAAAGGAAAGTGTAGATAAAGAAGATAGATAATATGAAATCTATTATCATAATCTGCCACACAAACCCATAGGTCCTCAGTCTCCTTTAGCAAATGTCGAAGGGTATGAATGCTAATTATTCCTGTTATGCGCAGGTTGTATACACGGCGGATGCATCCTCTCATTCGTCCATTCCTGCAGGTCTTACGTTTGATGCCAAATTCCAGTAATTTTAGCATTGAGGGATTCATCAATTGCAGTGTCACTCTCTAATTGGCGATCATTAATTGCCGTCAGTATGTCTCCCTTATCCATGTCCAATGCACCTTCTATGGGTGCTCTTGAAACTAATCTGTCAGCTCTTTCATTGCTTCGTACCCCTGCATGACCAGGACAGTAGATCCACACAAGTTCTTGAAGATTCGAGGCTTCTATGTAGGTTTTCCATTCATGCCAGAGCCATCGATTTTGGACCTTCCAATCACAGTCGTTCATGCAAAATAACACGGCTAACCATATTCTAATACTTTTAAAAAAATTCTGCAAGTATTATAATATGTTTCGTTAAAATGTTTCATAAGTACTGTACACATAAAAATACCCATTCTCACTAAAGGGTAAAAATAAAGTTTAAACAAGATACGCAAACAGTTCATTACCAGGAGACAGGTTTGACACATTTAAATATGGGTTTATCATTTATTATTAATTTCCATCAAGTATTCGCCAACCATGAAGTACAAGTTTGAAGTCGATTCTGTGTAATTTGTTGTTTATGCCAGAAATGATTTTGCGAATTCAAATTGGTCGATTTTAATTTCCTTTGTATGAGAGCTTTCAGGAAGTTCATTACTTTAGTATTGTACAGCGTCGATCAGTCTGTCCTGCTGGTGGTGGTGGCAAGTCGATGTCAGAGAGGTGACGTCACATAACGTAAACATGTTTTTGCTTTCATAGATTGGCTCATTTTAAAACTCGCACTACATTCAGCGAGAAAATGGAACAAACACACAGTCAGAAATATATAAACAGAGATACACCCAGTTATACAGACAAATATAGATAAATAGGGAGACACACTCTCACAGGCAAAAATAGATAAATAGAGAGACACCCACTCATACAGACAGACATAGAAAAATTGGGAGACGCCCAAAAATAGAGAGACATCCACTTATACAGACAGATAAATAAATAGGGAGACACTCTCACAGGCAGAAATCGATCCAATGGGAGACACCCACTCATACAGGCAGAAATAGAAAATTTGGGAGACGCCAACTCGTACAGGCAGAAATAGAGAGACATCCACTAATACAGACATAGATAAATAAATAGGGAGACACACTCTCACAGGTAGAAATAGATAAATAGGGAGACACTCTCTCACAGACAGAAATAGAAAAATTGGGAGACACCCACTCATAAAGGCAGAAATAGATCAACAGAGATACACCCACGTATACAGATATAAGTAAATAGGGAGACACACTGTCATAGACAGAAGTAGATAAATTGGGAGACATCCACTCATATAGGCAGAAACAGACAGAGAAACACCTACTTATACAGGCATATATAAATAAATAATGACACACCCACTCTGACAGCCAGAAATAGATAAGAAGGGGGACACCCACTGATACAGACAGAAATAGATCAATAGGAAGACACCTACACACCCATGCGGAAATAGATAAACAGAGAGATAGGACAACTGTAAGTAATAAATGTTGGTGTTGTCTGAACGCGTATATGTACACGGTGTTGGAACATTGCGTGGGTCATACGGAGTGTAGTATAAGACTAGCGAGTACTGCTGCATTCACGTCTGTGGACTCTGGACAACAGCTATGAAATGAGAGGAAATAAAACACAGATGTTCAGCGAAGAAACTAGGTTGATTAATTTACAAGACCACCTCATCATGTTAAACAGGGCCGCGTTTAGACACGCTGTCGTACAGATAGGTTGAGAGTTATTTTTAGCCCGTCTGAGTAGAGTGGATGTTGATAAGTACGTAAGAAAAAAAAGGTGTGAGAAATAGATTTCCCAGGGTGATAGCTTAAGGAAAAGATATGTCTCTGGAATGAGGAAGTTTCTCTATTCCAGCCTATCTATACGACTATAAGTTAGTACAAGACAACCTTGCCCTCCTCATACATATAAATATAAGTTTAACTACACAAACACACAGCTATGTGACAACAAGACACACAAACGTGAAAAAACTACGGTTAATTGGGTATGGGTCTGACCAACTCACAAAGTTAAGTTTCTTTTGTTGTTTATTATCATTTAAATTTGACAACATCGAATATCTAAAGAAAGATCAAATAAAATCAGATTTACATACATATGAAAATAGCAGAATAAATGTGCACTCCCCCTCTGGAGAAAAGAACCCAAAAAGTTAATAACCCAAAGGTCAAAGGTTAGCACTATATTACAGAACAGACAGTCAAGAAACAAATTCCTACTATATGCTATCCAGTAAAGTTAACAAGTTTAAGCAAAATCCAATGTTGGTAAAGTTCCTGTAACAAAGAAAAATATTTACTCTCTATGTCATACAGTGGCCACTCAATCACGCTTACCTACTCTTGGTGATATCCCTTGGAAATACAATTATCCTGAATGTATAAATGCCAGATTTTAATTCCCAAATTGGCCCCAGTCCATCCTCTAACAAAATAACGACTAGCGAGATGAACGCCGAATCTAGTGTTTTAATTTTCCCTGGATGAACAAAATGTCACCGCGAATAGTTAGTGTAGCAAAACGTGCTCTTGAGGTTTACAGTTTAAAAGGAGGAAAATGCTTCCAGTATTGGGAAACATCTGGTTGCTAAATATGTTAAAAATTAAGATGATGATAATCCTATCGGCTGACTCTATGGGAGACTGCTGATTCTGAAACAGCGTAACTTTCTGGATAAATCAACATTGATACGACTGTCAGAAGTAGGGAGTATAAGTGTTCTTTTGTGTACCCCTGTGGGCTAGTAAAATTGGATAAATATCGCTGGGTTTTGTAAGTACAGTTAAATTTACAAGTTAAAATGTTTCTCATGTATCTTTGGCAAGTCCTTGCTCACAAATGAAATTGGTGACGCACAAGCCAAGAAAAGACAACATTAACCAATCAGTAAATGAAGAAAAAGACCGCTTGATGCCCTTGATCAATTCTGCTAGGAATTAAAAAAAAACATTTATGGAAAGATGCTACTATTCTACATAGCTATATATGCACTCAGACGGGGACAAGACGATCTCTTATCCACTCCGTCAGTCCTGATTAAAGTTAAACGGCACAGGTGTTTTCCTTTACGCCTATAGGGTCAGCTTTCGCTGGCGCTGAGATTAGGACAGATGGAGTATGCAACTCTCCCGTCCCTCTCGCACCGGCAGTAAGCATACAATGTTAATTATTATTCAATTACCCATACGCGCCCTTACATAAATATCGCCTGTCGTTAATAGCTATTAAATTGTCGGCGTCTGTCGTAGATTTTTGATAGGGGAATTAAGACTTGGGTTGGTCCCTTCTGAATAAATTAGAATGAGTGATAGCCACAGTGAGAACGAACGAACGAACGAACGAACGAACTTTATTTTCAAAGGGTTAAGAATTGGGCACGCAGGCCCGTCTGACATTCTGCCCTTCCTCACTCTCTCATCATATATACTATATCCTTTCATCCTCACATTTACTATAAGCATAATTAAGGCATTTATCATTATAAAAGTAATATTACATTTGCAATAATCATCATAGTTAAAGTACGTTTTTAACATTAAAAAAGAATAATAATAATAATAATAATAATAAATGTAAAAATAAAATAAATAAAAATAAAAATAAACATTAATAGATAGATAGATAGATAGATAGATAGATAGATAGATAGATAGATAGATAGACAGACAGATAGATAGATAGATAGATAGATAGATAGATAGATAGATAGATAGATAGATAGATAGATAGATAGATAGATAGATAGATAGATAGATAGATAGATAGATAGATAGATAGATAGATAGATAGATAGATAGATAGATAGATAGATAGATAGATAGATAGATAGATAGATAGATAGATAGATAGATAGATAGATAGAATAGATAGATAGATAGATAGATAGATAGATAGATAGATAGATAGATAGATAGATAGATAGATAGATAGATAGATAGATAGATAGATAGATAGATAGATAGATAGATAGATAGATAGATAGACAGATAGATAGATAGATAGATAGATAGATAGATAGATAGATAGATAGATAGATAGATAGATAGATAGATAGATAGATAGATAGATAGATAGATAGATAGATAGATAGATAGATAGATAGATAGATAGAACGAACGAACGAACGAACTTTATTTTCAAAGGGTTAAGAATTGAGAGATGATGGTAGAAATAGATTTCCACGAGTGAGATGGTAGAATGTGATAGAGGCTGTCTCTGAGATCGAGAAATCTTCTCTCTCTCTCACCTATCTTCTACGACAGATTTAGAGTAGTCAGATAGTCTAACACCTATACATATATTAATATATATATTACCACTCACGTGCACATACCCAATTGACGACAGTGAGACACACAGACGTGGGAAAACTATAACAATGATTATATAGATATTTTGGAACGAGCTGACCCGACACACTGATTAAGTTTAAGAGAAATTTTAATTATCATCTAAAATTTCATCACAACACCTAACAATACATCAAAGCATATACAAATAGTCATAAAGTCAATAAAAATGCTACAAGAATGATAGACCCACAGTATGATCTTATCCCCCAAGGTATGCCCACAGTCCTGTTAGAAGAAAGTGATAGCCCCAAGGAATCAAGGATACATTAGCGGTAATCTAATGATTTTCCCCTTTTAAAGGTATGAACAGACTTAGATATTAGTATGATCTATCCTTAGGAAAAGTATCTTGTTTGCAACAAAAAAACTTGCATAAAGAAATTTTAAAGTGGGTGAAATTTGGTATACCATAAAAAGAGTCACTCGTTCCTGCTTTCTCTCGGTTCATTCATCAGGGCCCTGACTCACACAACCTTACCTACAATCGTGCTGCTGTTCGCCGTCTGGTGCACGTTATGACACAATCTGTTTTTATCGTTTGATGAAGTGGATACCCAGCTCTGCAGATCTTGGTTTCATCCAATTTGTCCGGGGAGCGTCCTCTTCCAGCGATGATTTTGTTCAGATTTTAAGTTAGTGTCACTTTATCAGCTCAGGTAAGAATTAGTGTAAGCGGGTTCACAGTGTCAGAATCACGAGGTTTCCACTACTTAGGGGAAAATGTCAGGTTTGTAACTTTTGATCAAAGGTAACCTTCTTTGTCACACTACAAGTTGACAAAATTTGCGGAACGTTACTGTTTGTAATAGTTTACTTGCCACAAGGGCTGAACTGTACTTAAGTTTTCTCAGGAAGAATAAAATCAGGCGCAAGAGGCCCGTTATGTCATTTCACCTTTAAAGGTCTTGTAAAGATTTTACACCAAGTCTTTTAAGGAAAATGTTTTAGTTCTTCTCAGATATTACTCATCAGTACTTAACGCTGGCAAAGTTTGGGTTAACCCCAGTTTTCACTGAATAAAGGAAGAAACATATAAAATAATTACACATACTATGTACTCGTTATAACTTACATTTTAAACTGCAAGCGTACAGCTTGACTTATCATTTAAAACTTCCCGTGAAATAAGTTATATTCATAAAATCAATCATCATGAATTAGGAATACATACGTATCCCGTCAATACTCACTGATGTAGCCTTTCAGTTATAAGTTAATTTTAAATATATTCTCGTCCGATTATTTAGCAGTTAAATTTAATTCCTTCTAGCTACCTGGTTTTAAGCTAGAAATTATAATTTATCCTGCTTTCCACTGAAACACGTCAGCTAGAGAATATAACAGACTTATAAATTAAGCACTCTGCACAAAATCTAACTAGTGAAATAAGCGATTTAACACTTTAAACACTTCACCAAAATACTAGATATAATATATTTACCTCAACACAGAACTACTAAGAACTAAAACCACTTCGGCCAACTAATGCCCTCTATCATCAACAGAGATACTTAGAAATCGAACATTCAATTCGACCAACTAATTGCTTCTATAACAAAGATTCTTAGGGCTCGAACGTAGGTTGTTCTAGTCTAACTGCGAAGTTACTGAGTGCGTGAAGTCAGGTTTCCAACTCTAGTTATATCTATGAAACGGACAAAGATGTGCGCTATTTCTAAAACCACGCAATAGCCTCCCCTTCTCTTAACACCTACGTACCTTAGACGGTGGACATAACATGCCAAACGCGTCTTAGACACCTCACTGCTAACGAAACTGGCCACGAGTGCCGTGACAGAGGAAACTACCAGACAAATGTCTCATTCTGCGCCGTGCAGATGTCGGGTTTCACACCTCACCTGAGCACTCAGCCGATGAAACTACGTTGTGACTGGTGAAAATGCAGACGATATGTCTGCCCTATGTCTGAGATAGATGGATATTCATAGTTTTACGTCTACAACGCAATAACCTCCAGAGCCTGACATCTACGTAATAGAATGCGTATCAGTATGAGAAAGAAAAACGGTAAAGTGAGAATGGGAAAGAAAATATTTTTTCGCAAACGAACGAATGCGAAAAATACAGGAAAAAGATAAAGAGCGATAATAAAATAGAGGACACGGATAGAAAAAGAAGAGAATATAGAAAATGTATTGATCATAATCTCTATGCGACAGAACGTCCCCCCTCTAAGATATGGAAGCCTTCCATGTCTACGTTATGGAAATAAATTTCCTATATCCGTAGCTTCAGGGTGTCTGTCCTCTTCCCTCTCATCTCCCCCTCCATCTCTCTCCAATTCCTACTCAAGTCTTTTCCGAAAGTTTCCTTTCTCTGGAATGTCTTCCATGCGCGCTTGAAAGAGCGTGCCGCTTTTGACATTTTTGAAAGATTACGTGTGCTTGCAGTGGAATTTCCCTGCCACTAACGTCATCTTCGTCAATTTTGGAGATCGTCAGGAGATGTTCGGAGGTTGGCACTGGTCTTTCCAAGAATTTCTTTAACATATATAAATGGAAAACCTTTTCCTTTCCTTTAATAGAGATCTGGTAGTTAGCCTTAGAAATCTTGTTCAGGGCGGTAAACGGCCCTTGCCAACCGATCCTCAGTTGGTTGTTTCCGGTAGAGAGTAACACCAAAACTTTCTCTCCTGCTTCCAATTCTCTTTCTTTCGCGACTTTCCTGTATCGGTTAACGTGCTTTGTGCGTGCTCGCTTAAAGTTGGTCGTTGCTAGGTCCCATCCTAGTTTCAACCTTCCCTTTAAATCCGATACATATTTACTTGCTGAGACAACTGTCTCGTCAGCCTTCTGGGCTGTCAGCGACCAAAATAAGGCTACGAGCGGGCCTTTAATGGGTCTGCCGAATAAAAGCGTGGCTGGCGGAAATCCTGTGGACGTATGAGGAGATTCTCTGTAGCCAAATAAAGCTGCAGGAATACAAAGAGCCCAATCGTCATGTTTCACTTGCGCCAGTTTACTTAACATCATGTTGAGATTTCCGTTAACACATTTCACGAGCCAATTTCCGGCCGGAGTATAAGGTTTTATGTAGATGTGTTGGTTAATCAAGATCTTAACGATCTCATCCATCAACGGGTTTCGGTATGGAGATCCGTTATCCGTCAACACTTGCTGAGGGAATCCCAACCGAGTGAAAATCTGAACGAGGGCTTCTGCGACATGCTTGGCATCTGCGCATGTTAGCAGGATAGCTTCTGCCCATAAAGTGCATGTGTCGACAAAGGTGAGGATAAACCTGTTCCTTCTTTTAGTCCTTTCTAGGGGTCCTAAAATGTCGATCACAACCCGTTCGAATGGTGTTCCCACTATTGGCATTTCACCCATGTGGACTGGGGGTGTCCGTTGCTTGGGTGGTACATGTTGGCACTGGGCACAGGATTTGACATATCTGATAATATCAGTATTTACTCCTGGCCACCAATAATGAGTGGTTATCCGTTGGGTTGTGGCGTTCTGTCTCATATGTCCGCTGAAGGGAAGAGAGTACCCCATTTCTAGGATTTGGCTTCTGTACTGTTTCGGTACTAGGAGCTGGTTGTAACCTTGGTCAGGCTTGCCCGTTCTGCGATAAAGTACGCCATCCTTAGAAAAATGTCCCCGTGCTGTCTGGGTTCCTTAGCCATGGGCAGTTTCCTAAAGCAGGGTGCCAAAGTAGGGTCCTTTTGTTGCGCTTCTTTAAGTTCCATGGGTAACAAATTAGGCGCAGGCTCCCGTTCCTTCTTGGTTTGCCCTCTTGTAGTTACTGCTGCCACAATCGGCTCTTCCGGTTTCCCAATAGACACGTATCTACCGCCAAGTATGACTGGGTAGATGGGGTCATCCATAACAGCCGCTTTGATCACACCTCTGACAAAGTCAGAGTGTATCTCCACCAATGCGATGGGAAGCGCTGTGGGTGCCTCACTCTTAAGAACTCCACAAAGTTCGACGGTCTCTCCTGTCTCTTGACAGGGTTTAACCAGGTGTCTGGCAATAATGCAATCATAAGAAAGCCCCGTGTCAAATAAACAAGAAGTTTGAGAACCGTTCAAAATAACAGTACATCGGGTAGAGGGTCTGTCTCCCTCTACAGGTTGAGAATCACTGTCAATAATTCCGCCTTGCGAGACTGTTAGTAAGCATCCGATGCGTTTAGGCTCGGTGTGCTCACTCTGATCATCTGTCCCGTGCGCAGGGGTTTTCCCTTTGCCACCTTGTCCTTTCTGGCTGCGCTGCCATGTAGGGTGGTCGGGTTGATCAGACTGCTTACTGTGGTTGTAGTACTTATTTTTGTAGAACTTGGAATTTTCCGGATGGGGGTTTTGAGGTCCAGTTTCTCTGTGGTTATTCTGATTAGAATCATGAGAAGATTGGTCTAGATTATTCTTTCGAAAATGCTCTTCTGTCGGTTAACGTTTTGTGGCCGGCAGTTCAGCCAGCGCATTATGATAACGCTCGGACTTTTCCAAGATGTCTTCAAGCTTTTCTGCACCCTGCTCAGCTAGAAATCTCCGGGTGTCCGTAGACAAAGTGTTCTTTATTTGTTCTGTTATTACAAATTCCTCAAGACCTTTATAGGTAGAGGGGAAGTGTGAAAGCTCAAGGCACTTTGTCAAGTATCCCTTTAAACGAGACGAGAACTGCTGAAAAATTTCAGAGCTCTCCTTCCTGCGGTTGCGAAACAGTTGCAAAAATTTGCGAGCATTTATTTCAAAGCGCTCCAGTAACGCTTTCTTCAACACATCATAGTTGTCTTGTTGGCTGCTTTCCAGTTTGGCGTAAACATCATATGCACTGCTTTTCAACGCCTGAGAAAGCTTCATATTCCAAAGCGACCTTTCTAAACAGTACACAGTTGCAATTTTCTCAATTTTTTTCTAGATACGGGTCAATCTTCTCATTAGGACAAGGGAAAGATTCTAGCGGAAAAGACATAGCAGTGAGATGAAGAGATTGTGCGCTAAGAGGATCAGTTACAGAGGAATGAGACGAAGACTCTCCATTGCTGGAGATAGAGGAAACACCACGATTTTGGAATTCTAGAGTCTTAAGAGCCAACTCATGCTGTTGTCGTTGCTCATTTTCTCTTTCCAAATGATGTCTCTCCTTCTCTCTTTCCTCATGCTGCATCCTGCGAATTTCCATTTCCTCATCCAACTTCTTCTGCCCTCTATCTGCGGCAGCTTTTTCCTTCTGCTCCGCATCATATCTCTCAAGTTCGTCCCTGACAAAAGCTTTCGCTTCCTCGCCTTCCAAACCTTCTTCTCTCGCTTCGTCCCTGAGGATATGCCTAAGCTTCGCCCTTTCTGCCATAATAAATCAGTGACTGAGACTAGTCGAGAAAGAAATCAGAAAAAGGATACACTGGTTCCCTACCACTTACGAGAAAATACCAAACAAAAAGATTATATACTTTAACCTGGGATACCTCCTCCAAAATATATAGTATCTAACTATCGCTGCTATTAATCGGCAGTTATGCACCTAATGCAGACGACTACGCCAAATAAATGGTAGTTAAGATTAATCCCTGAAAAATTAGTTGCTACAGTGGAAACAAAATAATTATTGCAAAGATTTTTGGAGAAAAAACTTCCCTTTAATTTTAATCCACTATAAGTTCACCCCTGAAAACAGTTAGGGTAAGGGAGGCAATTACAGGACGTATAGTCTGATCGCGCTCCTTAGCTTAGCTCAAACACCTACTTCTTCAGAACCCAGTGAATGTTATACACTCACAAACTTTACCAGCGTTTAGTATTACAAAATCAGTAACTAACATATATTCCGACAAAATCAACCTCAAACTCAAATGTATATTACTAAAAATGCTGTGGAGAAACAAGTATCAATTTTGTGGTCAGCACGCCCAATAACAGATCGTTAGTCTAGGGGATAAATTATTTTTAAAGACATCGAAACTCACAAGACATCACACTCTTACTCTATATCAGAATAAAAAAAGATTTTCCTCCTTAAGTTCCAAATCCCGATAGACGAGACCCCATTTGTCATAGATTTTTGATATGGGAATTAAGACTTGGGTTGGTCCCTTCTGAATAGATTAGAATGAGTGATAGCCACAGTGAGAGATGATGGTAGAAATAGATTTCCACGAGTGAGATGGTAGAATGTGATAGAGGCTGTCTCTGAGATCGAGAAATCTTCTCTCTCTCTCTCACCTATCTTCTACGACAGATTTAGAGTAGTCAGATAGTCTAACACCTATACATATATTAATATATATATATTACCACTCACGTGCACATACCCAATTGACGACAGTGAGACACACAGACGTGGGAAAACTATAACAATGATTATATAGATATTTTGGAACGAGCTGACCCGACACACTGATTAAGTTTAAGAGAAATTTTAATTATCATCTAAAATTTCATCACAACACCTAACAATACATCAAAGCATATACAAATAGTCATAAAGTCAATAAAAATGCTACAAGAATGATAGACCCACAGTATGATCTTATCCCCCAAGGTATGCCCACAGTCCTGTTAGAAGAAAGTGATAGCCCCAAGGAATCAAGGATACATTAGCGGTAATCTAATGATTTTCCCCTTTTAAAGGTATGAACAGACTTAGATATTAGTATGATCTATCCTTAGGAAAAGTATCTTGTTTGCAACAAAAAAACTTGCATAAAGAAATTTTAAAGTGGGTGAAATTTGGTATACCATAAAAAGAGTCACTCGTTCCTGCTTTCTCTCGGTTCATTCATCAGGGCCCTGACTCACACAACCTTACCTACAATCGTGTTGCTGTTCGCCGTCTGGCGCACGTTATGACACAATCTGTTTTTATCATTTGATGAAGCGGATACCCAGCTCTGCAGATCTTGGTTTCATCCAATTTGTCCGGGGAGCGTCCCCTTCAGGCTATGATTTTGTTCAGATTTTAAGTTAGTGTCACTTTATCAGCTCAGGTAAGAATTAGTGTAAGCGGGTTCACAGTGTCAGAATCACGAGGTTTCCACTACTTAGGGGAAAATTTCAGGATTGTAACTTTCGATCAAAGGTAACCTTCTTTGTCACACCACAAGTTGACAAAATTTGCGGAACGTTACTGTTTGTAATAGTTTACTTGCCACAAGGGCTGAACTGTACTTAAGTTTTCTCAGGAAGAATAAAATCAGGCGCAAGAGGCCCGTTATGTCATTTCACCTTTAAAGGTCTTGTAAAGATTTTACACCAAGTCTTTTAAGGAAAATGTTTTAGTTTTTCTCAGATATTACTCATCAGTACTTAACGCTGGCAAAGTTTGGGTTAACCCCAGTTTTCACTGAATAAAGGAAGAAACACATATAAAATAATTACACATACTATGTACTCGTTATAACTTACATTTTAAACTTCAAGCGTACAGCTTGACTTATCATTTAAAACGTCCCGTGAAATAAGTTATATTCATAAAATCAATCATCATGAATTAGGAATACATACGTATCCCGTCAATACTCACTGATGTAGCCTTTCAGTTATAAGTTAATTTTAAAATATATTCTCGTCCGATTATTTAGCAGTTAAATTTAATTCCTTCTAGCTACCTGGTTTTAAGCTAGAAATTATAATTTATCCTGCTTTCCACTGAAACACGTCAGCTAGAGAATATAACAGACTTATAAATTAAGCACTCTGCACAAAATCTAACTAGTGAAATAAGCGATTTAACACTTTAAACACTTCACCAAAATACTAGATATAATATATTTACCTCAACACAGAACTACTAAGAACTAAAACCACTTCGGCCAACTAATGCCCTCTATCATCAACAGAGATACTTAGAAATCGAACATTCAATTCGACCAACTAATTGCTTCTATAACAAAGATTCTTAGGGCTCGAACGTAGGTTGTTCTAGTCTAACTGCGAAGTTACTGAGTGCGTGAAGTCAGGTTTCCAACTCTAGTTATATCTATGAAACGGACAAAGATGTGCGCTATTTCTAAAACCACGCAATAGCCTCCCCTTCTCTTAACACCTACGTACCTTAGACGCTGGACATAACATGCCAAACGCGTCTTAGACACCTCACTGCTAACGAAACTGGCCACGAGTGCCGTGACAGAGGAAACTACCAGACAAATGTCTCATTCTGCGCCGTGCAGATGTCGGGTTTCACACCTCACCTGAGCACTCAGCCGATGAAACTACGTTGTGACTGATGAAAATGCAGACGATATGTCTGCCCTATGTCTGAGACAGATGGATATTCAGTTTTACGTCTACAACGCAATAACCTCCAGAGCCTGACATCTACATAATAGAATGCGTATCAGTATGAGAAAGAAAAACGGTAAAGTGAGAATGGGAAAGAAAATATTTTTTCGCACACGAACGAATGCGAAAAACACAGGAAAAGGATAAAGAGCGATAATAAAATAGAGGACACGGGTAGAAAAAGAAGAGAATATAGAAAATTTATTGATCATAATCTCTATGCGACAGCGTCTGTTTGTCATCGTATGGTATTAAATAATAGGCACTTATAATAAAACACAAAATGAAATATAACGTGAATTCTTTTCTGTCACTATCCGTCGCGCCTAACATATAAATCAGTCAACTAAAACCGTCTCTTCTTGTATGAGAAAGCGGGTGTTGAAAATTAACATTATAACTGAACCACTGGTATAAAATAGATACACGTTATTTTATTTCACTAGTTTTACCAGCTAGAAAATCTAAGTGAATTATAATGGTAAAGCTAAAACTTTTGATTGGTAAAAGGTAACCCTTTTAAACACATAAACACTAATTTCTATTACCATAATATCAGAAGAAAAGATCCCCACGAATGCTATTAACACATTTTCTACAATGGTTCTAGAACTACGTGCTTAGACTATCCAAAAATTCTGAGTGACAACTGATAGCAGGTTTCTTCTTTTTCTTCTTCGTTCGTCCTGAAAAGGACGGTGGTTGCGTTGTGTCTGTTTACGCCTAAGCTGTGATATCTGCACCTTTCGGTCAACACATCCGACTTCTGCACGGCATTTTTTAGGACCGGGTTTGATAGCAGGTTTAAGAAAACACAGCTTATATATCATGTTTCTCCGATCTATAGATGATGTTACTTTTCACACTATTGTGTGTACCGGAGAATCAGAAACATGAGTTCCCCAGATAAAAGTTTACGGTCGGTCTTCCGTCGAGCGCTTTCCATCGTCATCAAAAGACTTATACGTGTAACGGGGTTCTCGAAGATTTTCTCTGTACGAATGACCGCTTCCGAGATCAAAGAGCCCGAGTGCGAACTTCAAAGGGTCTCGGGGAAAGATTTTGCCCGTGAGTCTACTTCAAAGCGTATTCGGTGTTGTTCACGTGCGGTCTGTCAGGTATCGCATGATTGACAGATAGGCTCGCGTGATGAGACGAGGTAAACAAACCTGATTCGCTACCTGTTTATGACGGGCAGGTCACGAAAGTTTGTAAACACTTATGTTCGAAGAAAGAGGCTTGGATGAAAAATAAGCTTGTGTGAGTAAACGCAGGTAGAAAAAAATGCATGATTTTGCTAGCAAATCATAGAACGCTACGAGGTCACACCTGTCAGATTACTGTAGGCTCTCTTTCCATTATATGTCACACACGCCTAGTGTGGTCACGTGGTGCCTCTGAGGAGACAAATGACAAATGGGATTACTGCTCTCTTTCTGACATGAGGTAAGGAGTGATTGCTCTCTCTCTTTCTTTCTCTCTCTCTCTTTCTCTCTCTCTCTCTCTCTCTCTCTCTCTCTCTCTCTCTCTCTTTCACTATCATCGCCGTAGGAGGCAAATTATATGAGGTAGTACAAGCAGCTAGGACCCTTGCCATGTAACACAAATTGCTACATGAGCCATTGCTGCAGTAGCACATAAATATCTCTACAATGTGACCAGCTGCGATATAAGCTCCATGCTTCATAATGAGTGAAAATGAAAATTTAGACAACATTGTGGGTGGGGGGTGGGGGGATGTCTCTGGAACTATTCCTCAATAGCGACTTAGGTTTGAAAGATTCTCAATATGAAAGCTTGCAAAAGTGCAACCGAGTATCAGTTCTCGTTAAATAGTCTTTAGAAAAGCCTCAAATTTTGGTTTATTAGCACAGGCTTGACATTTTAAAGAATAAATTTTAGGCTTCAGTTTTCAAAAATTTACAACTTTGACCGACTTTAGCAGCAATGCAGCA
This sequence comes from Oreohelix idahoensis, assembly GCA_024509875.1. Classification (NCBI taxonomy): domain Eukaryota; kingdom Metazoa; phylum Mollusca; class Gastropoda; order Stylommatophora; family Oreohelicidae; genus Oreohelix; species Oreohelix idahoensis. The sequence goes on from JAMPIV010017441.1 coordinate 800,303, forward strand.
GATGTGGGGCGAAAGCCACAGCAAAAGTGAATTAGTTTCCGCTGGGAGTTCATGGCTAGAGTTGTTGTGTCGTACTAGGATAAAAACCCAAGATCTGACAGAAATCAGGGTCTGTTGTTAATTCACGGAGGGCTGGGTGTGGAACACTGTTTTGTACTGACAGGCTTTCATAATCTGCTAATCAAAGAGGTGTATTTAATACACAACACGATAAATAATTTTGCAGAACATTGTAGGATGTTGATGAGTGTTTTCATCATCGTTGTTGATAATTAAATATCTTTCCTACAACGAAGATGTATGTGCACTAAGATGATATTGGTATGGTCCGTGATAAACGTATAATCGTGATCATGTTTTTGAGTTGTTATTAAACCGAGCACCGCCGGGTACTTGAAGATAGTAAACAAATGAATGTGATCAGTTCTTTGCCGTGATTCGTTCAACAGACCCACACATAGATCCATGCTGGATCAAATAACAGATATGTGATGACAAACAACCTTCTTACAACAGCTCGGTATTACAACAAAGGACATGATACGTGACCTGAGCTGGCTGGTTAATGTACACGAACGCCTTTCATTCTTTCTACACACGCTTCCGCCATAGTCAGACAAGAATAAACAAACTTATTAATGGAAATCGATGACAAAGATTAAATGTGTATTGACTTGCTGTTTGAGGTTGCTTCCATCATCTTCCGGATATAGCTCAATAATGGATTTCATTTAATACATAAACAGTATGCGGCTGGTTCTGAGCTTTTGTCCCTTCCACACATTTTGTGTATCGGTGAGATACATACAAGTGGTATCCAGACAAATAATTCCCGACCACTGCAAGTAACCCTAGTTTGTGTCATACACGGACCATTTATGTGCTATATTTACGAGTTGAAACTAAGCTAACCAGGATAAAAAGCGGAAATTAATATCTCACGAATAGTGACAGCCATATCAATAATAGATAGTCATGATCGTATATTGTTCTCTCCTTACCTAGCTCAAGTGTGGTTGACTGAATACCACTTGTGGACCGGCTGTGTTCACCCCGGGCAAGTCTTGGTTGACTGACTAAACTGTACGAGAAAAGTTGGAGACATCCTGTTTAAGGGAAAGTCCACTCCTATAACACTAAGACTAAAACGGGGAGTAAGGCGTAAGACAAGATCGACGGATCACAAAGCAAAACCGCAAAGTGTGTGGTAAACTAGAGGTATATCGGGACACTCAAACAAACGATAGCGGCTGGCCACCTGAGGCCTCGCCATTTATGTCATAAAGAAAACTATGGGGAATAAATCACGAGTGTAAAATTGAAAGTAAATAACACAGTTCGTGACGTTTTCGGCATTATATCAAAACAAGATATGCAATATTTTGTGCAAGAATATCCACAGGTCAGAACAATAATTACACCAACCAGAAATTTAAAAAATGTCAATAAATATGTGCTTTCGCAGAAAAGAACACTTGAAATCAAGGATGCGGTGCCCGGGTCGTGGAGTCAGTCGCTTTTTTGGTGAGTCGCAGTCGGGGTCGGGAGTTGGACTTCTAATATTTCAGGAGTCGGAGGTAAATTATGTTGACCAACTCCACAACGTTGACTGAAATGGTATCACAAGATCGCCAATATGGAACTGATGGAAAGATCAGACAAACCAATGTTGACTGAAATGGTATCACAAGATCGCCAATATGGAACTGATGGAAAGATCATACAAACCAACGTTGACTGAAATGGTATCACATGATCGCCAATATGGAACTGATGGAAAGATCAGACAAACCAATGGAACATGGGGTTAGTATAAGACACGAGCGTTGGATAGGACTCACACATTGAAGAAACACGTTAATAGCATCACACGGCTGTCCTTGATCGGAAGCTACAATGGTAAGAGTAGAGGGAGGTAGAAAAACACTGAGGGTAGTGTTGGAGGCAGACGTTTACGGTTTAACAACATGAATAACCTTGAATAGGTGGCACAGGCAGGAAGGCATGTCGTGTTGAAAGCCTGTGCTCCACGAGAAGCTGGCGGGTATTGACCTAGTAGTTCAGAAGGATAGAAACAGCTTTATAGATGATGCCTGGTCTCCTAATGAGTAGTGATTATCTACAGCACAAAGCGACTGGAAACATATAACGTACCTAATGATGAAAGTTGTTTCAATTCATGACTATACATTGAATAATGCGATGGTAGCTTCCCGTTGCTTTCCGCCGGTTTGTGTACGTTGTCTCCGCTAGCTTTGACTAAAAAGTCAAACCCACAAGGCAGTGGGGAGGGAAGAGGTTAAAGCGCCACCATCTCGCTGGTTCTCACATCGTAAAGCTTCAGAGGTGATTTGATACCGACAGCTGTCCCTCGCAACTATCCCACCTCGCCCTCAGTGACAACCACCCTATTTCGTTCATGGCTGATTATTCGATATTAGCTCGTTCAAGCCCCCAGCTGATTTAACTCAGCGAAATGCCTTTTATTAGCTCGATATATACACACACACACATATATATATATATATATATATATATATATATATATATATATATATATATATATATATATATATATATATATATATATATATATATATATATATATATATATATTTATTTATTTATTTATTTATTTATTTATTTATTTATTTATTTATTTATTTATTTACTTATTTACTTATTTACTTATTTATTTACTTATTTATGAATATATACGAGAGGTTCTGGATCATACATGTGCCTCTCTCTCTGTATGGTTTTAATTCAACTATGAAAAATCAACATATACATATTTGATGCTCAATTACTTTGAAAAAAATGTAAATAAATATGACTGGTGATTATGAAAAATAATTAGGTTTCTTCACCGAAAAGTTTTTAGGTTTCATGAATTTTGAAAAATAAATTTAATTTGTTTTGTTGGCCTGTTAAAATTGTGACTTGCCAAAATGCTGAAGTGCCGTAGATTTGTCTCTGTGGCGAGGGTCACGTTTCCAGGTCAGTCCAGGAAGTAACCTCTCCGGGTCAAGGTAAGAATCTTCAGGTGTCGATTTCAAGCTTCGAATCAGTCTAGTAGTCCAGTAAATGGTCTCTCCGGGACGTACCACAATTAGTCGGGTCGCCTCGTACTGCTACCACAAACTTTAGATGGAATAAAAGAACAAATTCCGCTGCTAAATATTTGTTTGCCTGATATTACTCAGACGCTTTTTCCCGCTGTCCGTCAGCCATTTGGTTTCTCAGATTTTTACTCTCACTGAGCGTACATCATATCACTCAGGGCATGTTATGAAAATTCACCAGTTTGTCAGTTAATTTAAGGAAAAAATTGTGACTTGACAGGGGCAGTGGCTTGTGCCTGATGGTACAAATAAAATTTACATACATTCACCAAATGATAATATACAACTTGTCACAAGTTCTCCAGAACATTATCTAGTACAATCGATAGTTGAAACACTGGCTAGATTGTGTGCTAAAAGTTCAGCCAATGGGAGTAAAGTGGCCCACGGCGTGATCTTATGCTGTAAAAGAGTAAACTATAAGGTAGGAGAGAATCGTAGAATCCTGGACGTGTTTCCATTAACAGTAGAGACCAGCAAGAGGATTTCATCTTTTAAGGCTAGTCTAGACATATAATACAGAATTGGAGCTTTATGCTGACACCTGTATCATCGTTGTGTGAGCAGTATAAGACGAGAAAAAGGAGTTTAAAGGCAGTGAAACTTAAGTCATTTGCTGTGTTTCACTGTTTCGGCTGCCTCGGAAAAATATACAAGGCTTAGAAGTCAGAGAAAGTTAGCTATAACGATAGATCCAAATCGTCTGAGTCAAACTAGCTTTGAATGAAGTAAGTTGGATGGATATTAACGGAGTAAGTCCTATTGGAAGTTTTAAAACAAGCACAGTTTATCTTGGAACGACAGATTCTTGAAGTGATGGAATGAACGATGAATGAAACGTAACAGCCAATCGGATCGTTGATCAATATTTGCCGGTTGTTGTTTTGAAAGAATAAAAGGGGAGACAAGTCTTAGGAAAATCACTCGCCGCCATAATTGAATCAAACACAGTAATCAGAGTTTCCCCGCCCAAGCGTCTTTGCCATCCAACGGTGTGTGCAGCCTGTCAAAGGTTGTATAAGCCCTGTGTGTATTCTGGATTGAGGGTAAAAGTGATCTAAGTATAAATATGTATATATTATTATTTGTGTGCATATGGGTTGTGTGAGTAGGTTCAACTGGAACAAGTATTGGAGGGAAACCGCCATTTTGCGCTGTTTAATTCTTTTTGAATTAAAGCAGAAATATGTTTGGAAAAGGTAGTACAGTTTTCAGAAGACTAAGTAAGATTTTTCTGATTACTGGATGGGACAGGACTATTAAAAACACTGAAAGAATAGGAGGAAGTGATTTGCTGTATACTTTGAATATATAGTTAACCATTATACCAAAGCCTATATTATTTCAGTGAAGTAAATCATGAACAGAGATGAGAATTTGAATTTAAGGAGCGTTGTTATCGTTTTAGGATAAATTTACAGAGTATATGTCTCTGTGTTGATCTGTCTATCCTGGATTACCAATTTCTTTCTGAAATCTAGCTTTTCTTTCATCTGTGGTAAGGTAAGATATTATGGCCATATACCAGTATAGGACATTGTGTATTTCAGGTCCTAGTGCATAACATCATACTACCCTGCCAGCAAAACAGAAGACTGTTGTATTACCAGTGTCAGCATAAGATACATTAAGGCACCTAGAGTTTTTAGCAGCTTTGGTAGTGGGAACCCTCAGCTTTGAGGCTCCCAGATCAAGTTTTCAGCAGTGGAGAGACGGTGGAGTCACGTCAGAACTTACTTTGAGTTAAGTCTATCACTACCAGACTGAAGCATAATATGGTCACCACACGTACTAGAGACTAGTGATGTGAATAAAAATTGGTACACTTCATAGTGATTAAAGACATAAACTAAGTCACAAGACTATTAGCAAGATTATTATTTACCAGTACAAGTCCCAGAGCAAGAGAGTGTAATTGGCAATATTTATACAATTAAGTCCTATGAAATCAAGTGATCTTTTTTTTTAATTTTCAAGAAGGAAAGAGACAATGAAATTTTATTAGTAAACTTGATTGATTTCTTTGGTTAAGGCTATTATAATCATCATCATCTGTATACATATCATCCTGTGGTGAAAAATTCTAATCCACATATATAAATTAGAAAATAAATGTAAAGCCTAACGAAATAATTCAATAGAAAGAAAGAAGAATGGTGAAAGATCAGTGCTTTCACAATAGCGGACGCCTGTGTTGTAGAACGCCATAATGGCTGAACACGAAACCCCCTTTTTCTACTTCGTCTGCATAACTGTAACGCTTCCACGTACGATAGTAAAAGCCTACTGCATAAACTACACGCGTTTCTAAAAATAAAACTGGTACTGTGTTTCTTAGAAAACCTTGAGATACGCAAACTGCATAATGACCTAGATATAATACTACATTAATGTCATTATACACACTACGTTAACCTAAAAGACAGACGGGCTTAGAAGAGAGAGAGAGAGAGAGAGATGCACGGAGGAACGCAGGCAATTGTACCACGTCGTCTCGCGATTAAAAAGTGAACGCCAATCACACGCGAAAGGCATGAAGACCTGATTTTTTCAAATAAACAGTAAATAAAAAACACTAACGATACGAGGTTAGGTTTTGAAAACAGGTTTAAAATCTTATTGGGAAACCTGACATTCTACTGATTTATGTCTAAGCTCCTGACTTTAGTCTGACAGTACAGAAGACATCCCTTGGTATAGAAGTGAACGGGTGGTAAAAACAAATACACGACTATCCTAGAATAATACATATTTTGAACGAAGCCACTTAGCCCCATTAAACTTATATATTTGTGTGCCTTAGGACTTGCTGACAAAGAATATGTTATGTGTTACGCACATAGTCTAGTAATTAACAAATTATAGCCAAAATACTATAGTGGGGTTGTCTGACAGCACAAGATCATATTTGCTCATAATGGCATGTTTGAAAAACACTGCTTTAGGGGAAATGAGGCCAACAAGTTAGATACGATTTGATTGGCTGTAGTAATATGTAAGGCGAAACCTTATTAGTCGAACTGCAAATACTATTATGGTGGTTAATGGCAACGTGTAGAATGGGTACAAATTTTCCAAAGGCTCTTGTAAACATGGTCTCATTGGTTAGAACGTTCGATATAGTCAAATAGAAGCGTCAGTTCAGGGCCAGTTTTGAAAATAAATTTTGTGAGAAGCAAGTGCGTTGAGATCCAGCTAATATTTTTATAATAAAAGCCTGGGATAAGGCAGATCAAAATTGTGCCAGAATTCATCGCCAGTCAACGTTACTTGTGTATATTTCCTTGAATTGTGGTAAGTTAGACATATTTCCTATATATATATATATTATATGAAAATTGAATATGAAATGATAAATTGTGTCTGTATGTGTGTGGTTCAGTAGCAAACAGAAGGCAAAGCCTAGATATTGCTCCACCATGTAAAAGCGTGTCAGAGAGGAGTATAACTGCATAGGCATATAATACTGGTGTATATTGTCACATGAGAAGCTAGCAGTTGGCCTACAGCGCTGAACTCTGTGTTTGTAATGTCCTGTACTTCAGTGTGGAAATATATTATATATTAGTTCTGAAGAAGGAGGTACAACCTTCTTATTTCAGGGACCGTGGTACTGAAGTATTAGAGCAGCACCTGGTCTGAGTTTTGCTGGATCCAGAGGGCTGGCAGCAGACTCCTTGTCTAAGATATCGACCAGTGGTGTATTTCAAGATAACTGAGAAGCAAGCGAGCAGAGGAGACAGTTTTCCTGCCGCCGACATATGAGCTAAGAATTCGTCAGCCAGAGCAGCTCACCCTTGTATAACCCACCCTAAAATTGACTGTAATACTAAATCAAGAGGGACAGTAATTATTTTACAAATAAACAGAAACTGTGAACCCTTCAATATTATTTCCACCAGTAACAAACACATGAAGTCGTGATGACACACAACAACCTAGCTTCAAAAGCCAGTATTACCTCATAAGACTACATCACAACACTACACACATATTGTAATAATATTATATGTCAGGACAAAGATCCTTTGTATAATTTTTGTACATAAACATTGTGTTTACATTTGATTGTGATTCCTGATTCACTCTGTAGTTGGATCAGGATATCTATTATTGAAAGAAATTAATACATAATTTAAAAGTTAACACTTGACTTACTTAAGCTATTCTTCTAGAGTGTTATATGTATGTGCTTGTCATAGTGTTGTAACGTGTTGGGGATCTTAATAAAAGTGTTTATCTGTCTGTTGGTTGTTGTGAACTTACACTTCATCACTATCATAACCCTAGACATTCAACGTAGTCATCACAATATTCCAGAATAAGTCTGATTGAGGTCTAAATGTAGTAGCAAAGTAAGGTCATCTGTAACACACCACACTTATTAGATACAGATACCTTCACAGCTGATCTCAGTCAGTACACTAAGTCCCCTATAATTATTTATATAATCCCAACTTACCACATATATTGGGGGCTCGTCCACGATATTGAACCCTCTCTTACCATATATATTGGGGGTAATTTACTTCTGGGAATTATAAAAATTAAAAAGGTATTCTTGGGTGGAAAATAAATAAGGTTGAGCTCTGTCGTAGATTTTTCGATAGGAGTATTAAGACTTAGGTTAGGTCCCTTCTGAATAGATTAGAATATGTGATATACACAGTGAGAGTAGTAAAAAGAAATAGATTTTCCCAAGAGTGCAGTGGTAGCGAATCAAATAGAGCTGTCCCCTGAAAACAAGAATCTTCTCTCTCTCTCAGGCCTATCTTCTACGACAGATATATAAGAGTCAGACAGACTATTGACAACATATGTTACTATGTATGAACATACCACTCACGTGCACACCCCTTCAAGTGACAACAGTTAGACACACAGACGTGGGAAAACTATAACAATACTTATGTAAATATTCTAGAACGAGCTGACCAACACGCTGATTAGTTCCAGAGAGATTTTATTTATCATCTATAAAATCTTCTCACAACACCAAAACAAAAACAAAAATACACCAAGGAAAACATATGCACAAAGTCATACAATATCAAGAAAATGCTACAAGGGTGATAGCCCCGCTATGATCTTAACTCTAGGTTTAGCCTACGGCCCCGTTAGGATGACAGATGATGGCCCAAAAAGTTATAGATGCATGTGGTTAGGGTCTAATATTGTCCCCCTTTGAAGGTATAGACTGACTTTGATAGCAGTATCTATTCTAACGTAACACGTTACTTAAGCAGCAAATCTCGCCTAAGAAAAAAAAACATATATAACAAATGAGGGTATTATACAACGAACCTCCTTCCGTCACTTTCACTCGATTCTTTCATCAGGGCCCTGATATACTTACAATCGGGTTGTGGTTTCGCCGGCTGGCGCAAATGTTGGACACTCACACTTTTTATCTGTTACTGTCGTTTACTGAAACAGATCCCAGCTCTGCAGATTTGTTTGTTGGTTTCATTAAAAATGGATCTGGGGAGCGTCTGCTTCAGGCGATAGTTATTTCAGACTAAAGTTAATGTCACTTGACTCCCGAGGTAAGAATTAGGCTTAAACGAGCACAAAATGTCAGAACACGAAGTTTCCCTTAATTTGGAAGATGACCGGTGGACAACCTCTCTCAAAACAGAAAAATCTTGGTTCCCCACTCACTTGTCAACAATGTCGGAAAGTTTATGTCATAGATTGTAATTATTCTCGCCGCCAGGCAGAAAATTTACGTAGAGTTTATGGAAGAAATTAAGATCTGGTTCACAGGCCCAGTATTGATCATTACAGTCTTTGAAAAAAAAAACCCGTTAGTGGGATATAGTATTTCTGTCTAACTTGCACCGTCAGATCAGTGTTACTTGTGAAACCCACGTGGTTCAAAATAAGGACTGTCTATTTCTTCACAATGATGAACTCTTATTAAATGCTGGTAAAGTTCGGGTCACCCCCAGTATTTCACTGTATAAAAAGAAAAGCACATATAAATCATTTTCATATTTTGTACCCAATATAACTTACATTTAAAACAGCAAGCCTACAGCTTGACTTATATTTAAATTTTCCGGTGAAATAAGTTATAAAATCAATCATCATGAATTCAGGAATATCTGCGTATCCCGTCACTATTCACTGATGTCGCATCTAGCATTTATAAGTTTGATATAAAATATTCTCGACTGAGTATTAGCCGTTAAATTAAATTCCTTATAGCTACTAGATTGTTAAGCTTAGACATATTATTTATTCGGCTTTCCACTGTATGCGTCACTAGAAAATAATACAGACTTATAAATTATTCACTCAGTTCAAAAGAAACTAGTTAAAATGAAATGAGCGATTTAACGCTTTAAACACTTTAAACCCTACACACAATACTAGATATATAATATTAATATACCTCAAGCACAGCACTACGATGTCACAACGAAACTAAGAGATATCACTTATAAATTTAAGTGTTCTAGAACGAAGTGCCCACGTCTACTGTAAAATGTAGAATGAGTGAAGTGAGTTACAAACTCGGGCCAATATCTTAAAATTAGACAAAGGGCCCCAACTCTTTCGCCAAGCGAAATTATCTCCCCTTCTCTAACACCCTGCGTCAGCTTCCCTCATGTCGTAACAGCCATCAGTGACCGAGAGTACGAGTGAGTTGCAAATCCCAGACAGCCTGTCTCCAGTGCGGAGCAATTTTTCACACTACGCCGGGTTTTTCTAACGAAAAACCTCATGCGTTTCTGCAAACTGTAGACAGCTGTCTATCTGCCATGCCCCGATGGAGCGAATTCTCACACCCCCCGCCCGGGGACACTGGTCAGTCAGCGCTCTGACCGGGGAAACTGCAGACGTATGTCTGGCGAGAACTGTATATTCACAGCTATGGTTCGACCGGCAGAGACTGACATCTATGTAATCGAGTTTCAGTCAGCATGAGAAAGAAAGACGGTAAAATATCGAATGGGAAAAGAAAATATTATTCGCAAACTAACGAATGCGAAAAAATTATATCTATGAAAAAGGGTAAAGAGTGACAGAGAAATTTTAGAGGACCCGAGTGGAAGAAAGAGGAAAATGTAGACAATTTATAGAACATAACTCCCTATGTGACAGGACGTCCCCCCTTAAGATATGGAAGCACTCCATGTCTACGTTATGGAAATAAATTTCCTATATCCGTAGCTTCAGGGTGTTTGTCCTCTTCCCTCTCATCTCCCCCCTCCATCTCTGTGCAAGTCCTACTCATGAAGTCTGCCCCAACGTTTCCTTCCTCTGGAATGTCTCCCATGCGCGCTTGAAAGAGCGTCGCCGCTTCTGACATTTTTCAAAGATTTCCTGTGATTGCAGTGGAATTTCCCTGCCACTATCGTCATCTTCGTCAGTTTTGGCGATCGTCAGGAGATGGTCGGAGGTCGGCACTGGTCTTTCCAAGTATCTCTTTAAGAGATTTAAATGGAAAACCTTCTCCATTCCTTGAATAGATATCTGGTAGTTAGCCTTAGAAATCTTTTTCAGGACGGTAAACGGCCCTTGCCATCCGATCTTCAGTTGGTTGTTCTCGGTAGGGAGTAACACCAAAACTTTCTCTCCTGCTTCCAGTTCCCTCTCTTTCGCGACTTTCCTGTATCGGTTAGCGTGCTTTGTGCGTGCTCGCTTAAAGTTAGTCGTTGCTAGTTCCCACCCAGTTTCACCCTTACCTTTAAAACCGACACATATTTACTTGCTGAGACGACTGTCTCATCCGCCTTCTCGTCTGTCAGAGACTGAAGTAAGGCTTCAAGCGGGCCCTTAATGGGTCTGCCGAATAAGAGTGTAGCTGGCGGAAATCCTGTGGAAGTATGAGGAGATTCTCTGTAGCCAAATAAAGCTCCAGGAATACAAAGATCCCAATCTTCAGGTTTCACTTGTGCCAGTTTACTTAGCATCATGGTGAGGTTTGCATTAGCACGTTCCACGAGCCCATTTCCGGCCGGAGTATATGGCTTAGTGTGGATGTGTTGGGTCCTCAAGATCTTCACGATCTCATCCATCAACAGGTTTCGGTATGGGGATCCGTTATCCGTCAACACTTGTTGAGGGAATCCCAACCGAGTGAAAATCTGCACGAGGGCTTCTGCGACATGCTTGGCATCTGCGCATGTTAGCGGGATAGCTTCTGCCCCTAAAGTGCATGTATCGACTAAGGTCAGGATAAACCTGTTCCTTCTTTTAGTCCTTTCGAAAGGCCCTAAAATGTCGATCACAACCCGTTCGAATGGTGTACCCACTATTGGCATTTCACCCAAAGAGACTGGGGGTGCCCGTTGCTTGGGTGGCACACGTTGGCACTGGGCACAGGATTTGACATATCTGATAATATCAGTATTTACTCCTGGCCACCAATAATGAGTGGTTATACGTTGGTTTGTGGCGTTCTGTCCCATATGTCCGCTGAAGGGAAGAGAGTGCCCCATTTCTAGGATTTGGCTTCTGTACTGTTTCGGTACTAGGAGCTGGTTGTAACCTTGGTCAGGCTTGCCCGTTCTCCGATAAAGTACGCCATCCTCAGAAAAAATGTCCCGATGCTGTCTGGGTTCCTTAGCCATGGGCAGTTTCCTAAAGCAGGGTGCCAAAGTAGGGTCTTTGTATTGCGCTTCTTTAAGTTCCACAGGTAACAAATTAGGCGCAGGCTCCCGTTCCTTCTTGGTTTGCCCTCTTGTAGTTACTGCTGCCACAATCGGCTCTTCCGGTTTCCCAATACACACGTATCTACCGCCAAGTATGACTGGGTAGATGGGATCCTCCATAACAGCCGCTTTGATCACGCCTCTCACAAAGTCAGAGTGTATCTCCACCAATGCGATGGGAAGCGCTGTAGGTGCATCACTCTTACGAACTCCACAAAGTTGGACGGTCTCTGCTGTCTCTTGACAGGGTTTGACCAGGTTTCTGGCAACAATGCAATCGTAAGAAAGCCCCGTGTCAAATAAGCAAGAAGTTTGAGAACCGTTCAAAATAACAGAACCTCGCGTTGAGGGTGTATCCCCAACAGGTTGGGAATCACTGTCAATAATTCCACCTTGCGAGACTGTTAATAAGCATCCGATGCGTTTCGGCTCGGTGTGCTCGGTCTGATCATATGTCCCGTGCGCAGGGGTTTTCCCTTTGTCACCTTGACCCTTCTGGCCACGCTGCCATGTAGGGCGGTCGGGTTGATCAGACTGTTTGGGGTGGTTGGGGTACTTGTTCTTGTAGAACTTGGATTTTTCCGGAGGGGGATTTTGAGGTCCAGTTTCTCTGTGGTTATTTTGGTTAGAAGCCTGAGAAGATTGCTCTAGGTTATGTTTTCAAAAATGCTCCTCTGTCGGTTTCCGCTTTGTGGCCGGTAGTTCAGCCAGCGCATTATGGTAACGCTCAGACTTTTCCAAAATGTCTTCCAGTTTTTCTGCCCCCTGCTCAGCGAGAAATCTCCGGGTATCAGCAGACAAAGTGTTCTTTATTTGTTCTGTTAAAACAAATTCCTCAAGACCTTCATAGGTAGAGGGGAGCTGTGAGAGCTCTAGGCACTTTGTCAGATAACCCTTCAAACGAGACGAGAACTGCTGAAAAGTTTCAGAATTCTCTTTCCGGCTGTTGCGAAACAGTTGCAAAAATTTTCGAGCGTTCATTTCAAAGCGCTCCAGTAACGCTTTCTTCAACAGATCATAGTTGTCTTGTTGGCTGCTTTCCAGTTTGGCGTAAACATCATACGCAGAACTCTTCAAAGCCTGGGAAAGCTTCATGTTCCAACGCGACCTCTCTAAACCGTACAGAGTTGCAATTTTCTCAAATTTTTCTAGCCAAGTGTCAATCTTCTCATTAGGACAAGGGAAAGATTCTAGCGGAAAAGACATAGCAGTGAGATGAGTAGATTTAGTGTTAGAAGGATCAGTTAAGGAAGAATGAGGAGAAGACTCTCCATTGCTGGAGGTAGAGGCAGCACCACGACTTTGGAGTTCTAGAGCTTTAAGAGCCAACTCGTGCTGTCTCTCTTTCTCTCTTTCCTCATGCTGTCTTTCCTTTTCCTTCTCTCTTTCCTCGTGCTGCATCCTGCGAATTTCCATTTCCTCGTCCATCTTCTTCTGCTGTAATAGACGGTCTTCCGCTTCTTTCCTCTCCGCTGCTTCTTCTTTCCTCCTTAGTTCTTCTTCTTTCCTCTCCGCATCATATCTCTCAAGTTCGTCTCTGACAAACGCTTTCGCTTCCTCTCCTTCCAGTCCCTCCTCTCTCGCTTCATCCCTGAGGAGTTGTCTAAGCTTTGCCCTCTCGGCCATATTATGTCAGTGACTGAGACACGTGGAGATAGAAAATAGGAAAAAGAATAACCTGGTTCCTACCACTTACGAGAAAAAAAACCAAAAATCCGAAAGATGATATATTTAACCCTGGGATACCTCCTCCCAAAAATAAAAATCTAACTATCGCTGCTATTATCGGCAATAAAGCACTTAATGCAAAACACGACTACGCCAACTAAATGGTAGTTAAGATTACTTCTGAAAAATAAGTTGCTACAGTGGAAAAGCAAAATAATTATTGCAAAAATTAAAGAGAAAAATAATCCCTTAATTTTAAAATCCACTATCAAGTTTACCCCTGAAGACAGTTAGGGTAAGGGAGGCAATTAATCTGGACGAATAGTCCGAAACGCACTCCTTAGCTTTGCTCAAACACCTACTTCTTCAGAACCCTTGTGAATGTTATACACTCACAAAACTTTACCAGCGTTTAGTATTACAAAATCATTAATTAACATGTATTCCGACAAAATCAACCTGTAAACCAAATGTATAATGCTTCTTAATGCTGTGGAAAAAAACTTATCAGTTTGTGTGGTCAGCACGCCCGTAAACAGATCGTTAGTCTAGGGGATAAATTATTTAAAGATATAACAACTCACAAGACATCACACTCTTACTCTATATCAGAATACAGAATCTTAAAGACGAGCTGATATTTGTCGTCTCGTCTTCCTATTCAAAGTTCAAAAATCCGTCGGACGAGAACCCATTTGTCGTAGATATTTCGATAGGAGTATTAAGACTTAGGTTAGGTCCCTTCTGAATAGATTAGAATATGTGATATACACAGTGAGAGTAGTAAAAAGAAATAGATTTTCCCAAGAGTGCAGTGGTAGCGAATCAAATAGAGCTGTCCCCTGAAAACAAGAATCTTCTCTCTCTCTCAGGCCTATCTTCTACGACAGATATATAAGAGTCAGACAGACTATTGACAACATATGTTACTATGTATGAACATACCACTCACGTGCACACCCCTTCAAGTGACAACAGTTAGACACACAGACGTGGGAAAACTATAACAATACTTATGTAAATATTCTAGAACGAGCTGACCAACACGCTGATTAGTTCCAGAGAGATTTTATTTATCATCTATAAAATCTTCTCACAACACCAAAACAAAAAAAAAAATACATCAAGGAAAACATATGCACATAGTCATACAATATCAAGAAAATGCTACAAGGGTGATAGCCCCGCTATGATCTTAACTCTAGGTTTAGCCCACGGCCCCGTTAGGATGACAGATGATGGCCCAAAAAGTTATAGATGCATGTGGTTAGGGTCTAATATTGTCCCCCTTTGAAGGTATAGACTGACTTTGACAGCAGTATCTATTCTAACGTAACACGTTACTTAAGCAGCAAATCTCGCCTAAGAAAAAAAAAACATATATAACAAATGAGGGTATTATACAACGAACCTCCTTCCGTCACTTTCACTCGATTCTTTCATCAGGGCCCTGATATACTTACAATCGGGTTGTGGTTTCGCCGGCTGGCGCAAATGTTGGACACTCACACTTTTTATCTGTTACTGTCGTTTACTGAAACAGATCCCAGCTCTGCAGATTTGTTTGTTGGTTTCATTAAAAATGGATCTGGGGAGCGTCTGCTTCAGGCGATAGTTATTTCAGACTAAAGTTAATGTCACTTGACTCCCGAGGTAAGAATTAGGCTTAAACGAGCACAAAATGTCAGAACACGAAGTTTCCCTTAATTTAGAAGATGACCGGTGGACAACCTCTCTCAAAACAGAAAAATCTTGGTTCCCCACTCACTTGTCAACAATGTCGGAAAGTTTATGTCATAGATTGTAATTATTCTCGCCGCCAGGCAGAAAATTTACGTAGAGTTTATGGAAGAAATTAAGATCTGGTTCACAGGCCCAGTATTGATCATTACAGTCTTTGAAAAAAAAAACCGTTAGTGGGATATAGTATTTCTGTCTAACTTGCACCGTCAGATCAGTGTTACTTGTGAAACCCACGTGGTTCAAAATAAGGACTGTCTATTTCTTCACAATGATGAACTCTTATTAAATGCTGGTAAAGTTCGGGTCACCCCCAGTATTTCACTGTATAAAAAGAAAAGCACATATAAATCATTTTCATATTTTGTACCCAATATAACTTACATTTAAAACAGCAAGCCTACAGCTTGACTTATATTTAAATTTTCCGGTGAAATAAGTTATAAAATCAATCATCATGAATTCAGGAATATCTGCGTATTCCGTCACTATTCACTGATGTCGCATCTAGCATTTATAAGTTTGATATAAAATATTCTCGACTGAGTATTAGCCGTTAAATTAAATTCCTTATAGCTACTAGATTGTTAAGCTTAGACATATTATTTATTCGGCTTTCCACTGTATGCGTCACTAGAAAATAATACAGACTTATAAATTATTCACTCAGTTCAAAAGAAACTAGTTAAAATGAAATGAGCGATTTAACGCTTTAAACACTTTAAACCCTACACACAATACTAGATATATATAATATTAATATACCTCAAGCACAGCACTACGATGTCACAACGAAACTAAGAGATATCACTTATAAATTTAAGTGTTCTAGAACGAAGTGCCCACGTCTACTGTAAAATGTAGAATGAGTGAAGTGAGTTACAAACTCGGGCCAATATCTTAAAATTAGACAAAGGGCCCCAACTCTTTCGCCAAGCGAAATTATCTCCCCTTCTCTAACACCCTGCGTCAGCTTCCCTCATGTCGTAACAGCCATCAGTGACCGAGAGTACGAGTGAGTTGCAAATCCCAGACAGCCTGTCTCCAGTGCGGAGCGATTTTTCACACTACGCCGGGTTTTTCTAACGAAAAACCTCATGCGTTTCTGCAAACTGTAGACAGCTGTCTATCTGCCATGCCCCGATGGAGCGAATTCTCACACCCCCCCGCCCGGGGACACTGGTCAGTCAGCGCTCTGACCGGGGAAACTGCAGACGTATGTCTGGCGAGAACTGTATATTCACAGCTATGGTTCGACCGGCAGAGACTGACATCTATGTAATCGAGTTTCAGTCAGCATGAGAAAGAAAGACGGTAAAATATCGAATGGGAAAAGAAAATATTATTCGCAAACTAACGAATGCGAAAAAATTATATCTATGAAAAAGGGTAAAGAGTGACAGAGAAATTTTAGAGGACCCGAGTGGAAGAAAGAGGAAAATGTAGACAATTTATAGAACATAACTCCCTATGTGACAGCTAAGGCATTAGAGGCAGATAGAGAGATTAAAAGGCTCCAGTATGAAGAGAAGAAATTGGAGGCAGAAAGAGAAGAAAAGAGAATAGCTGCAGAAAGAGAAGAGAAGAGACAGGCTGCAGAAAGGGAAGCAGAGGAAAGAAGGCAAGCTACAGAAAGAGAGGAAAGAAGGCAAGCTACAGAAAGAGAAGAAAGGAGACAGGCTGCAGAGAGGGAAGCAGAAAACAAAAGATTACAGAGGGAGCACGAATTACGACTAAGGGAGTTGGAATTTCAAGGCCATGCTCCTGAAAATGGTGCCAGTCCTTTTACCTCTGATGCCACTGCTAGTCAGGGAGCCTCAACCTCAGCTATGAGTTTTCATTTAGATCATTTTGTTGAGAAAGACGATGATATCGAGAGCTATCTAAATAGATATGAACAGTTAGCTACCACGTATGGGTTAGAGAGAGAAAGGTGGAGCTTAAAGTTATCACAAGGGCATCGTGGTACAGCTTATGATGTTTTTGCCAAAATGAACAGAGATGATCAAGACAATTATGACATGTTAAAGCAGGCTCTTTTGTTAAGATATGAAAAGAATGGAGAATTTTATAGAAAAAAGTTCAGGAATGCTAAACTACTGTCAGGTGAGACATATCACCAGTTCTCTGCACGGTTAGAGACATACTTGGAGAAATGGACTTCTCTGGGGAAAACCCAAGATCTTAAGGAAATGATCCTTATAGAGCAGCTAAGAGAGTCCATGGCTCCAGACCTGAGAAAGTTTCTCATGGAACAAGGTGCAGAGAGGCTGGGTGAGTAACTAAATGTTGCTGAAAGATATCAGGCAGCTCAAGCAGAGGTAACAGGTAATAAAAAGAAACAGGTAGACAATTATAGGGCACCACAAAACTTTAATGAATTTGATCATAGAGATCAGAACAAAGGTAAGCACCAGGTTGATAGGCCACGGTATGAAAATAAAAATAAAACCCCACAATTCGATGAAAGGAACTCCGCCTATGCCGGTCCCAAGCCCGGATGAAAAAGGAGGAGGGTGGCCTGCATGGAGGCCGTAAGGAGGCAGCCCCTCCACAATGCAAAGGCACATCAGGCCAATCACCTGTTTGTCTTAAACTATGATTACAAGCAATATAAGAGAGAGAGCCGGACTGATTCTAAAGGCGACGGGCTGGAACGGACTTCGGACTACGACTTACGGAACATGGAGCGCAGGAGATGTAAATGGGAGGGAGGAGGAGCTGATGGAGGAGATGGGGAAGGCAAAACTAGAAATCCTGGCTATTACCGAGACAAGGAAAGGGGGACAGAGAGTCATGGATCTCGATGGCAACACTCTGCTATACAGTGGTGTACCCACATCTGAAAGAGCTAAAGGGGGCGTGGGTTGCGTTGTGGCCAAAAACCAGAAAGATAGTGTCAAGGGATGGGGCTTTGTCTCAGAGCGCATTGTGGTTGTAAAACTAAAAGAGGGAGAGACCGTGGTCAACCTGGTCGTGGTGTGTGGGCCGGGTGGGGATGGGAGAGCGGAGGTCGGGGAGGAATTCTTCGAGCTGCTTCAAGGGACAGTGGATGACTGCCTGGATGAAATTGTCATGCTCGGAGATTTCAGTGCCAGAGTTGGGGATGGCCGTGCTGGATGGGGTGGAGTTGTCGGGGGATGTGGAGAGGGTGCTCTCGGTGACAGTGGAAAGCGACTCCTCAGATTCTGCAGTGAGCGGAATCTGATCATTACAAACACAAAGTTCCCCCATGGGCGCATGCTGGGTGTGAGCCGGCAGAGGGTGAGAGGTCGGTGGTCGACTGTGCCATTGTTAGGAGGAGCTCATTCAGATGTGTCCGGGATGCTAGAGTCTGGAGGGGGCCAGAGATTGGAAGTGATCACTGCCTGCTTACAATAAAAAGAACAACTGAGGGGGTTGCTCAGCCTGGGAGCTGCCCAGCACCACGCAAGAGGCCAAGTGGGCGAACGGAAGAGATGGGCATTGGGACCTGCAGGTTGGGAGAGCCGGAGATTGAGACCAGATGTCGGGGACTTGTTGCTGCGGCGGTGGGAGACACAGAGGGGCGGCCTGATGACTTGGAGGCCCTGTGGCTTAAATTCAAGGACATCATGGGGATAGCTGCTGCGGAGGCGTGTGGTGGGGTCCGGCTTGGGAGCAGGAGAGGGAGGGCGCCTTGGTGGACAGAGGAAGTCGGGGAGAAAGTGGGAGAGAGGGGGATGGCATGGAAACGGTCCTTGGGAGCTGGAGACACGGCAGGACAGATGGAGAAATGTGGAGAATATGTGATACTCAGAACGGAGGCGGGGAGCAGGGTGCTGGCAGCGAGGCGGGGTTCCTGGGAGGAATTTGGAGAGAAGCTGGGAGGGGATGCGCAGGAGGACCAGAGACTGTTCTATGGGACCCTAGGGAACATGGGGGGGAGAGACGGTGCCCTCTTAGGTTTATAAAGGACAGGCAGGGCGGGTTGCTTGCTGCCCAGGGGGAGGTGGTGGAAAGATGGAGGGAGTATTTATCAGGGCTCCTTGATGGTGGGCGGGGTAGAGCATCAGAGATGATAAGCACAGAGGTAATGGGGATGACATGGGGATGGAGGGGCTGGGGGCAGCGCTGGAGAGGATCGGGATGGGCGGGAAAGCGGAGCGTGATGGTGTGACACCAGGGGTGGTTGGGTGCATGGGAGCATCGGGCGACCTGTTGCTCCTGGGGGTCCTGCGGGCAGCGTGGTGCAACGGGTCCGTGCCGGGGGATTGGGAGATTGCCATCGTGGCACCGATTTTGGAAAGGGGTGACGGTCGACGGTGTGGAGACCGCGGAGGAGTGTCCCTTCTCGGTGTCCCTGGTGAAGTCTGCTCTGGAGTCCTGGGGCGGAGGCTCCGATGCCTGGCTGGGCCACGGTTGGATGGGACCCGGTGCGGATTCCGAGCGGACCGGGGTGCTCGGGACCTGGTCTTCGCGCTCGGGCAGCTGAGTGAGGGGGCCCTTGAGTGCAAGAGTGGGATCCATCTTTGTTTCATAGATCTGGAAAGGGCATTTGACAGGGTCCCCTGGGGCAAACTTTGGGACTGTTTGGCAGGGGGGAGCGTTCCAGCACCTCTGGTTCATGCTGTGCAGAGCTTCTGCGGGTCTTGCAGAGATTATGTGAGGACGGCAAGCTATGGGTCAGGGGAGTTCGGGACCACCACTGGTGTGGGGCGGGGCGGTATTCTATCGCCTTATCTTTTCGTGCTCCTCGTGGACGATGTCATCGGGGCGTGTGGGGAGAGGGCAGGAAGGTGTTCGGTGGGGTGATGGAAGATGGGACGGGTCTGTATTTCGGAGCTGGCATTTGCTGATGATGTTGTCCTGATTGCTGAATCGGAGACACATCTCCGGTCCGGCCTGCGGGTCTGGAGGGGGGGGCTGGGGAGGAGAGGGGTGGTCATGGGCGGCTCTGGAGCAAGGTCCATGGTGGTGTCACGAGAGGAGAGAAGACGTCGGATTAAGTTGGGAGAACGGGTCCTGGAGCAGGTTGACCACTTTAAATATCTCGGAGCTATTGTGGACCGAGGGGGGGGGGACATCGGGGAAGGGTTGGCCACTCGGGGGGCAGCGGCTGGGAGACTTTGTCAGGCCATGGATCGAGGGTTCCACAGCGGGAGGGAGGTTGGTGGGAGAACGGGGATGGCTGTGTACCGCTCCACCTGTGTCCCAGTCTTGACATATGGATGCGAGTCATGGGCAATGGCTACAGCCCACGGAGGCCGGATCCAGGCCTCAGAGGTGAGGTATCTGGGGAAGGTGGTTGAGGTAACAGGAGGAGACATGGTCCGCGACCAGACGATACGTCAAGGCCTAAAATCCCACCCGCTGCAGACCCAAATAGAACAGTCCCAACTAAGATGGTTTGGCCATGTCTGCAGAATGGGAGAAGATCGGCTACCACGACAAACATGGGAAACAAAGAGCCAGGGATCCAGACCTCCAGGACGACCCAGAGTCCGCTGGGAGGACAACATTAGACAATCTTTGAAGGACCGAGGGCTAGAGTGGAAACAGGCCAGGAAGAAGACAGCTGATAGAATAGTCTGGCGCTCTTTCTTCCAAACCTCTACACCTCACGGTAGAAGGGGAACGACTAAGTAAGTAATTCGATGAAAGGAAATTTGATGAAAGAAAATCTTTCAACCAAGGAAGGAGGTGGTGTAAAAATTGTCGGATGGACAATCATGATACTGACCATTGCAGAAGGAAACCTGTGTATATGGCCACCCTTCAGGTCAGGTCGACCTCAAGAAAGGAGGAGGATATTATGATAAATACCACTCCAGAAGAGATGAGGAAGGCACAGGCGGGGGATAAGACCCTCAAGCCTTGTTTTAGAAAATTGTCCAATTGTCACACACCTCCAGGAAAAGGAGACTTCTATATGAAGAACAAACTGATATACCGGAAGACTGGAACTAGATCCAAAGGTCAGGGACAGCTGATACTTCCTAAAAGGTATAGGGCAGACTTAATAAGGAGCTTACATGTGAGAGAAGATGGGGACCATGAAAAAATAGGTACCATCATCCAAACGGTAGCTCAAAATTATTATTGGTCCAAGGCAAGGTGGGACATTGAGAATTATGTAGAAAGGTGTAGCATAGCACATGAGGGAACACCCACAAGTGGGAACATTGATCAGGACCTGGACACGCCACTGGGCAAACTTAGGCCTGACAATAGAAAGAATAATAAAGTGGACCAAGTGGAATGGGAAGCCCCTTTTCACGGACAATCTTCAATTGACTGTTTTACAATGGCCACTATGCAGCGAGTGCAAAAAGATGTCTTACCCCAGGATAAGCCGAAAATCCCTCAATCGGACTTATGTAAACTGGAGGAAGAAGATGTAGAGAGGAAATCTCTCATCAAGAATTCTAAGTGGGGAGAAAGCCCCAAGAAAAAAATTGGTAGCGGTCGTTTTGTGCATGATAATTCTAGGAAGAAAAGTCATCACAAGGTATTTTATTGGCATGGTCTGCTAGAGGTTAACAGCATAAGATTAATAGGTGACTACGTTTAATATAATGTAAATAATTGTTAGTTAGTGTACGCGATACACACGATTGATTATGACGTGTATGCGTTGGTATGTCACGCACCGTGACTAGGTTACCACACCCTTTTCTTAGATGACCGTCAAACGGATAAGACGTGTCCTATAATCCTTCCAGTGGTAGGCATGATATTGCCGCACATATGTTATTGCAGTACGGACATGGGTCAGTCCGATATTCTTATGAAGAGAGGAATGTATCGAGGTTAGTAATTTTAACTAAAGTCAAGGAAGGATGAAATTATGGTCCACATTCGTTTTATATCGCCAGACGTCTAATCTCATTGTCGGCCGTTGGATGTCCCAACCGCGCGTACATATAGTTACGACGTTCTGACTATAGTGTTGCATATTATTGGACCAGGACTATAATGCATGGATAGCATTTATGATGTATGATTCAATTCTAATATATAATGTTTTCATAATCAACCTCCATGGACTGTCTACTGTTTGAAATGTATATTAAAAATTGTGTGGACTCGAGAAGAGACTTATCACGTTCATTGAAGTTACAAATTCAACAATTATGATACTGAGTTCAAACCTTGTGACAGACAGAAAGTATTAACTCACATTCGCGTAACTATTCCAACAATAGCACGATCAAGAATTAATGAATCAAATGACCAGAACTAAGAAGCTTATTGAATCAATGAGAACGGTGGCTTTCCACAACGACCACTGAAATAGAAGACGGGGCCGCAACAACAATAAAAGAAGTGAATCGTATAAAGCCCCGCAACAAAGTGGTTGCCATTGCTGGGGAACGAAGGAAGAAAGAAATTTTTCTTGTTTACATACTTTCACGGACTGTTTACGATTACAAGAAAACGTTCAAGTCACATGATTCCGAACATGACGTGGCTTGTGTAACTATGCAAAAATCAGTGACGTCACAATATTCCGTGTACAAGCCAACGATCGAAGGACGATGCCAGCTCACCTAATGTTTCATTCAAGAATACAACTTCTCAGTAGATCATAGGATTGAAAAGACATTATTTACCAACAAGGAGCAAACAGTCCTATCCTCTAGTCTAGGCCGTTGGTGAAGATCGCATCGGACGACGGGTTAAAAGATAAGTCTCAGTTCGTGACTGTTGTCATTCATAAGAAACATCACTGAGTCTAATTCACATTTTGCAGGCATGTCCGTTCTATATATTTTATATGCACGTTATATTTGTTTTCATTGTTTGTGCTGTGCCTAATTTGTGGGAGGTTGGAGTGGAGATTCAGAATGAATAAATTATGGCTCTACGGATTGCCGATATTCATTCTGAACGGTCTTTAGGGTAGTGAATTAAATCGCATTTCGCGGAGAACGCGTCGATGACATTTCCGGGGCTTGTTTCGTTCGGGACTGCATTTAATTCACAGTATATGTTAGATGTCTAGTTTGGTGAAATAATCGGTGTATTTTATCGTATTCAGTTTAAATTCTATTTAGTTTGGTAACAATGTTAGTAATCTATCTTGTTCTTTCTGATCTTGCTATTATTCAGTTCATTTTTTTTTTGTATAACCGTCAATGAGTCCATGTTTGCGTCATTAATTTTTGTGTACGCAGATTTAACTCTATATTCAGTTAACCTTCACCCTACTCTATATTTCCGGTTTGCAGATTTGGTTTCATAATATCAATTTTTATTGTAGAAACGTCTTGTTTCGTGATAATATGGTTTGTTTATCCTTGGTTTACCCATCGTATCGTATGTCCTCATTTCATCTGTTCATGATTTAACACTAATAATATAATTTCTTGCTTAATAAGAGTGTATATGAATATAATTAAAATTTAATGACTTTTAAGGAGAATTAGGGACTTTGCACCAATTTGCAGTGGTAGTCCAAGAAATGGGCGATGCACTTTATAGCTCATGATTAAGGCATAATATAATAATAATATATATTTATAAAATAATTTGACTTTTTAGTCTGTCCTGCATATAAAGGACATAGTGTATATTATTTGGTACATTTTTTCCATTACTAAATGATTTACTTAGCACATATCACTGACTGAATGATATAATACTTGAGGAATAATACTATTTATTATTAGGTGCATGATAGTAATTCAGCACCCGAAATAGATAAATATCATAACTATTTATGATATATTAACGAGTATATATGTAATATTTTCCCAACATAGTATGTCTATGTATGGAATCTACAAATAATAGTTAGATAATATTACAATTAATTAAATTGAACATTCCCAGATTAAGTTCAATAATATTATGATTGTTTATATCGACTATTCATAAATTGAATAAGTATAATAATTACTTAAAATTTATTGGTGATTATTACATAACCATTACGTACAATATTAACGTCAAGATGCTTAACTTAGACTATTTTATTAAAAATGGTAAAGATTTTGGGAAAAAAAAAGGAGAACTTCTCGAGGCTTATGCATTGGCTGAATTTGCAAAATATAAGGCAGAAGAGGAGGAAAAGAAAGCCATTGCTAAAGCAGAGATGGAAGAACTTGAAAGAAAACAGGCGGAAAAGAAGGCAGAATTAAGACAAGAAGAAGAAAGAAAGATAGCAAGAGATGAAATCCTACGGATTGAAGAAGAGAATAAATTGAAACGACAAGAAATCATACTGCAGCAAGAAATGGAATTGCAACGACTTAAATTAGAAACAGCAAAACTTAATTCACAGGGCGCTGCAGCAACCCAAAATGATACTGCTCAATCTGGATCTTCATCCACACGACTTAAAGGTAATTATTACTTTAAGCTGCCTCCATCAAGTTACACGTAGATGACCTTTCATCGTGGCTCGCGCGCTTTGAGGACATATGTAAGGTGAATAACCTTGACAAAGCGGCATGGGCACTGAAACTTAAGGAATTTCTAGATGGCGAACCTGCAAGTGCAGCACAAAATATAGATCCAACACTATCAACAGACTATGAGGCCATTAAGACGTTGTTACTACGTCGTTTCCACTTGAACGAAGAGGCATGTAGATTGCGTTTTAAAAGTTTGTTGCCAGATAACAATAGAGATTTCACAGGTTTTATTGCTAACATACGCAATACTTTTAACAGATGGGTTGAACTGGCAGGTGTCAACAAATCCTACGACAAGTTAGTCGATTTGTTATTGAGGGATAAAGTATTATCGTCTGTCAGCCCACCATTCTTTGCTTATCTGCAAGAAAGAAAACCAGAATCTATTGATGAGTTAGAAAAAATTTCTTTAAATTACTGCACAGCTCATCCGAATGCTAATATTTCTGGCACATTGATAAGAGAACCACTTCCTGTAGCCTCCAATATGGCATATCATAATCATAACAAACCTAGAACACACAGTGTAGACAGGGGTAGGTTCAAAGGAAACTATGACATTAATTTTCATAAGGGACAGAATAACTTTAACAATAACTTTAATAGAGGACGACAACAAACCAGAAACTATTCACCTCAGTCAAGAAATAACAGTAATCCACGTAACTCAAGTTATAATC
The DNA here is from genome assembly GCA_024509875.1 of Oreohelix idahoensis. Classification (NCBI taxonomy): domain Eukaryota; kingdom Metazoa; phylum Mollusca; class Gastropoda; order Stylommatophora; family Oreohelicidae; genus Oreohelix; species Oreohelix idahoensis. Next base: position 825,559 of record JAMPIV010017441.1, read on the forward strand.
GATCATATAACTATAATAATGATTACAAGTGGAACAATAGCGATAATTATAACTCGAGACATCGAGATAACAGTTACAATAGAGGACAACGGGATAATTCATCTAATTATTCTCGTCATCGTTCTCATTCTCGTAGATCGACAACTTATAACCATAATACAGGGGCAGCTGTTACTACTGCTACAACCCCTAGGGTTCAGAGTTCAACTACTGATAACAAAATACAGTCATCGTCTACTTGTTTTGCAATGAATTATAACGTGGCAAATAGTTGCCCAACATGTAATCTTATATTTCAGAAAGCAAAAGAGACAGTTCTGAACTGCGGTCATATTCTACCAGAAGTCAGTCTAGCAGTCAATGACGGAACAGGATCACTGATCTTCAACAGAGGAAAAGTTAATGGATCCATCGTCTCAGTCTTAAGAGATTCGGGATCGACCACGATCGGAATCCGTCAGACACTTGTTCATCCAAATTGTGCAACTGGAGAACATGTCAGGTGCATGACTTTTGGGGGAACCATAGAATATTATCCAACAGCTATTATTTACATTGACACACCTTTCTTCACAGGCAATGTTAAAGCATGCATGTTAAGAAACCCAATTGCCGACCTTATGGTGGGATGCATACACGGGAGTAAAGATTGCACACCAGATGAGATTATTCAATGGGAAAAAAATAATCTATACATCGGAAATGCAGCAATAACCAGAGCACATACAAAACAATTAGAGACTATAGACACGGAAAACAAGGAAAAAAAAAATGATCATGAAAATATCGAGATTCATTCTGCTATTGACCGAGTATCATTTGCTGCAAAACAGAGGGAAGACAGGTCACTAACAAAATTTTTTACGCTGGTCAACAAAGATGACAATCTTTCTAGGAACATAAATTATAGTCAGTGGTTTAGTATTAAAAATGACATTTTATTAAGATGTTTTATGGATAAAACTCAGATAAGACAACAAGTCATGGTACCTTTTGCTTTTAGGCGGTACATACTTCAACATGCACATGATTCTAAGTGTGCAGGTCACATGGGTTATACTCGTACACGTTCACGAGTATTATCTTCTTTTTTTTGGCCGGGAGTATCACGAGATATTTCACAGTACGTACGTACGCTCCTGTACGATATGCCAAGAAGTGAAAGCACGGGGAGCCTTTCACACGGCGCCTATTCAGGCTTGTGATATATCGGTGAGACCTTTCGACAAAATGGCCATTGATATCATTGGCCCACTTTTACCATCAGCCAGAGGACATAGGTTTATTCTCACTTGCATCGATTTATGCACACGATGGCCAGAAGCCATCCCATTAAAAACAACCACCACCACAGATGTAGCTGATGCACTACACTTGATCTTTTCTAGAGTAGGTTTTCCTAGAAAACTTTTGTCAGATCATGGTTCTCAATTTATATCTGAGACTATGACGGAGGTAATGAAGACTTGGCAAATAGATAGAAACCTCAGCAGCATTTATCACCCAATGAGTAATGGTGCTGTAGAAAGACTTAACCGTACACTCAAACAAATGCTACATAAAGTTACAGTTAACCATCCACAGGACTGGGACAGAGTGCTACCAGCGGTGTTATTCGCTTATCGAGAGGTGCCAAATGAACAAACTGGCTTCTCTCCGTTTCATTTAGTCTTTGGCGCTCCTCCAAGAGGTCCTATGGGACTGATAAAAGATTTATTAATCGATTCTGAGATGACTCAGGACACTCAGTCATCCTATGAATATGTAATTAATCTCCGGAATAACATTATTGATGCCTGTCAAATGGCAACAGCTTCATCTGAGGCTGCGAAAGAGAAAGCTAGAACTTTCCAAAACAGTAATAGACGATTACGTCAATTATTTCCAGGAGATCAAGCTTATGTGTTATTGCCACATAACAATAATAGACTACTAATCTCGTGGAATGGTCCTTACCAGGTTATCAATAAGATTTCTGATGTTGATTATGTCCTGGACATTAAGGGACATCACAAAATATTTCACATAAATATGCTCAAGCAATTTCATACTCGACCTGAACATCTACAAGCTATTTTTCATGAATTAGATGACACTTTCAGACCTACATGTCACTATTCTAATTTATCCGTTATCCAGGAAGAAGAATCTTCTTTTCCTGAGGTACAGTTAGCTTTACCTGTACCTGTAGTACAATCTCGCGAATCTTGGCGGGACGTAACCATCTCTTCGTCGGTTACACCGCAACAGCATCAAAAGATTGCTGATCTGCTACAATCTTATCCAGATGTGTTGACCGATGTTCCAGGTCGCACATCAGTCATTAATCATGACATCACTCTTAACGAGGATACTCCAATTCGGGTACATCCTTATTCTGTTCCTATACACTTTCTTACTAAAACTACTAAGGAACTTGAACAGATGTTATCTTTAGGAATTATCGAAACTAGTAATTCCCCATTTTCTTCTCCATTAGTTATTGTCCGAAAGAAGGACAATAACATTAGACTATGCGTCGACTATAGAAAATTAAATGCACAAACGATAGTTGATAGCGAACCACATCCACTTCTCGATGACTTACTGCCACGTCTATCGACAGCAACTATATTTACTAAGATAGACTTAACTAAAGGTTATTGGCAGATACCACTAACCGAAAAAGCAAAATACTACACAGCGTTTTCAACTCCGCTAGGTCTATACCAGTGGAACGTGATGCCTTTTGGGCTGGTTAACGCTCCAGCTACCTTTGTTCGCATGATGCGACACATTTTTTCAGGTAGACCAGACATTATTACATATATAGATGACATATGCTTGTTTAGTTCATCTTTTGAGGAACATTTTTTGGGTCTTGGATACGTTTTTGATACCTTGAGAAGGTACAAGTTAACTGCTAAACCTACAAAATTACAGGTAGCATTTCATGAGATCACTTTTTTGGGTCACATTATTGGAGCTGGATATATCCGAACATTACCCAGTACAGTTTCAAAAATTTTAAACATTTCCGTTCCTCAAACGAAGAAACAAGTGAGAAGCTTGTTAGGTCTAGTCCAATATTACAGTAGATTCGTACCTAACTTGTCATCCATCACTGCTGTATTGTCCTCATTACTAAAGAAGAACATGCCAGTGAAAGTGACATGGACTGACGAATGTGACAGAATTTTTCGGCAAATAATTTCTATATTTTCAAATCCACCTATTTTGAGATTAATTGATGCTTCTAAAAAGTTCATTCTTCGTACAGATGCGAGTAAGTAACTACGGAATTGGCGCATGTTTGCTCCAATACCATGACGACATCCTCCATCCAAACTTGTACGTGTCACGAAAACTGAAACCACCAGAAGTGAAGTACTCTACGGTTGATCGCGAACTCTTAGCCGTCGTGTGGGCGATAACCAAACTAGAAAAATTCCTACTGGGAGCCCCTTTTGTAGTACAAACCGATCAAAGGGCCGTAGCATCACTACAACGAGCAAATCACAAGAGTCCAAAATTGACCAGATTTGCTATACTCCTCCAACCCTTCGAGTTTTCAATCGAGTACATCACAGGATCCGACAACATCTTGGCAGATACATTATCTCGAAATCCTAATGATGTCGATTCCTAATTTACGTTGTTTGTCGCAAAGACAATACATGTACAGAGAAACTTAATCAAAGAACATAGCACCATCGTTGCTTTTTGACACATGAATGAACCATTTACTCAGCTGCTTTCTATAGGCAAATTATACGCAAAGTGACTGCAATCAATTGACACTATATTCGTCTTTACACCGGGACTTTCCTGGTTTACATTTGTCACAACATTGTTTCAAAACACTTCGGAGAAAATAAATGACATTCCAGTCGAACTAATTCGTTATATAACGTGATTCAGAATACTTGAACATTTTGTCTAATGGAAATTCAAGGATCAAGACTACGAATGGATCTTCATATCCAATGTTAATTACTTTAATTTATTCTTTAAAACTAATCCACATTAAAATGACAAGTGAGTTGAATTTTAAAAAAAATGAATGAAACTTAAAAAAATGAAAGAAAGAAAAGAAAACTCACATAATTCTTTGATTATATTCTTAGAATTACATGATTATATTGCATACTATTGTTTAAATTAGTTAGAAAGGTATTAATAACTTAATACTACACTTACTTGATGTTCAACACACATAACTTAGTTAAATTTATACATCATTTTTTTTCTTTCTCTAATTTATTCTTTATTCGTTATTATGTCTTTCTTTAACAGATCCTCTCATTTTTCTTACATTAGATTTTCAACAACTTATTCTTATTCCATACCTAGTATAGTTATTTAGTTTAATTTTAACACTTTAAATTAGTCTGACATGACATTTTATCACGACATATTTTAAGTTAATTAATTATTTAATTAGAGATCGACATTACCATTCTCTTTTAGTTCTTATTACCATTTATATTTATTTATGATATAAATAATGAATATATTACATGACTATTGGTTAGTCGACATGACCACGACATTGGTTCTAGACAGAACGTCGTAGGCCATATGCCGCAATCTCGTTAAATTTTTTTTTTTTTTTGATATTGTTAACATATTGGTATTTTTTCAGATGGGTTTTTTTGTTAAAAAAAAATCTATCTAATAGATTTTTTTTTTCCCCCAGTGGACAGGGAATTGTTAAGGTATTTTATTGGCATGGTCTGCTAGAGGTTAACAGCATAAGATTAATAGGTGACTACGTTTAATATAATGTAAATAATTGTTAGTTAGTGTACGCGATACACACGATTGATTATGACGTGTATGCGTTGGTATGTCACGCACCGTGACTAGGTTACCACACCCTTTTCTTAGATGACCGTCAAACGGATAAGACGTGTCCTATAATCCTTCCAGTGGTAGGCATGATATTGCCGCACATATGTTATTGCAGTACGGACATGGGTCAGTCCGATATTCTTATGAAGAGAGGAATGTATCGAGGTTAGTAATTTTAACTAAAGTCAAGGAAGGATGAAATTATGGTCCACATTCGTTTTATATCGCCAGACGTCTAATCTCATTGTCGGCCGTTGGATGTCCCAACCGCGCGTACATATAGTTACGACGTTCTGACTATAGTGTTGCATATTATTGGACCAGGACTATAATGCATGGATAGCATTTATGATGTATGATTCAATTCTAATATATAATGTTTTCATAATCAACCTCCATGGACTGTCTACTGTTTGAAATGTATATTAAAAATTGTGTGGACTCGAGAAGAGACTTATCACGTTCATTGAAGTTACAAATTCAACAATTATGATACTGAGTTCAAACCTTGTGACAGACAGAAAGTATTAACTCACATTCGCGTAACTATTCCAACAATAGCACGATCAAGAATTAATGAATCAAATGACCAGAACTAAGAAGCTTATTGAATCAATGAGAACGGTGGCTTTCCACAACGACCACTGAAATAGAAGACGGGGCCGCAACAACAATAAAAGAAGTGAATCGTATAAAGCCCCGTAAGATAGATAAGAAGGGGCAAGAAAAAATCTATCATGTGAATCTCCTGAAGAAATATTTGGAAAGAGAAAATCAGGAAGAGACACATTTGCTGACCTTGTCTATTGCAATGGAGATGAAAAAAGAACCACTTTCATCATTTGAATATCCATTACACCCCTGTGAGACAGCTGCACAGGTGAAAATCAGTACACATTTAACGAAAAATCAGAAGGAGAGAGTGCAACGGGTTCTAGATGATCATACAGAGGTGTTAACGGACCGACCGTGGCATACAAACTTATTGGAATATGATATGAAACTTATAGACCCTACACCTGTATGTATGAAGGCATATTCGATTCCTTTCGCGAAGGAGAAAGCCTTGAAGGAAGAGATAGACTATTTGTTGAAGGAAGGAATTATTTCACACAGTGAATCGTCGTATAGTTCCAGTGTGGTGCTCTTGAGAAAACCATCTGGAGAACATAGACTCTGTATAGATTACAGGAGACTGAATGCTATCACAGAAGGTCAGGTGGATCCATTGCCGGATACAAAGCAGTTGTTTGCCAGGCTGAATAAAGCTAAATATTTCTCAAAAGTGGATCTGAGCAAAGGCTACTATCAGATTCCAATAAAGCCTGAGGTTAGACCTTATCTAGATTTTAGTACCTCAGAGGGACACTATGAATTTAACAGATTGCCATTTGGATTGAAAAATGCGCCCAGTGTCTTCTCTAGAATGATGAGAAAATTATTGGATCCACTACACAACTCAGATATCACCATATAGATCAACTCCTCATAACGTACAATTTGAGGAACATCTAATATTCTCGGGACATGTCGTTGAGCAGACTCAGAGAAGAGAAATGGTGAATATTGATTACTAGGCAGAAGTAAGACCAGCAGTAACACTGGCAGCTGTTCAGTAACATAACTGAAATGGATTCCTGGATTGCAGAGGTCTGAGGCAACCTTCGTCAGTAGTGCTTACTTTGAATTGACCCACCTGCATTAATCCATGATAAAAATAAAATCAGCGAAACGGTGATGCTGATTTTCTAAGCCGCCATCCGTGTGATGTGAATCACAATGATTACCAGGAATAGTAATACATTTATCTATGTGTATATAGAATTATGGACTGACATATGATGTCTGTTTTAAGTGGGGAGAATTTGTGGTGAAAAATTCTAATCCACATATATAAATTAGAAAATAAATGTAAAGCCTAACGAAGTAATTCAATAGAAAGAAAGAAGAATGGTGAAAGATCAGTGCTTTCACAATAGCGGACGCCTGTGTTGTAGAACACCATAATGGCTGAACACGAAACCCCCCTTTTTCTACTTCGTCTGCATAACTGTAACGCTTCCACGTACGATAGTAAAAGCCTACTGCATAAACTACACGCGTTTCTAAAAATAAAACTGGTACTGTGTTTCTTAGAAAACCTTGAGATACGCAAACTGCATAATGACCTAGATATAATACTACATTAATGTCATTATACACACTACGTTAACCTAAAAGACAGACGGGCTTAGAAGAGAGAGAGAGAGATGCACGGAGGAACGCAGGCAATTGTACCACGTCGTCTCGCGATTAAAAAGTGAACGCCAATCACACGCGAAAGGCATGAAGACCTGATTTTTTCAAATAAACAGTAAATAAAAAACACTAACGATACGAGGTTAGGTTTTGAAAACAGGTTTAAAATCTTATTGGGAAACCTGACATTCTACTGATTTATGTCTAAGCTCCTGACTTTAGTCTGACAGTACAGAAGACATCCCTTGGTATAGAAGTGAACGGGTGGTAAAAACAAATACACGACTATCCTAGAATAATACATATTTTGAACGAAGCCACTTAGCCCCATTAAACTTATATATTTGTGTGCCTTAGGACTTGCTGACAAAGAGTATGTTATGTGTTACGCACATAGTCTAGTAATTAACAAATTATAGCCAAAATACTATAGTGGGGTTGTCTGACAGCACAAGATCATATTTGCTCATAATGGCATGTTTGAAAAACACTGCTTTAGGGGAAATGAGGCCAACAAGTTAGATACGATTTGATTGGCTGTAGTAATATGTAAGGCGAAACCTTATTAGTCGAACTGCAAATACTATTATGGTGGTTAATGGCAACGTGTAGGATGGGTAAAAAAAATTTCAAAGGCTCTTGTAAACATGGTCTCATTGGTTAGAACGTTCGATATAGTCAAATAGAAGCGTCAGTTCAGGACCAGTTTTGAAAATAAATTTTGTGAGAAGCAAGTGCGTTGAGATCAAGCTAATATTTTTCTAATAAAAGCCTGGGATAAGGCAGATCAAAATTGTGCCAGAATTCATCGCCAGTCAACGTTACTTGTGTATATTTCCTTGAATTGTGGTAAGTTAGACATATTTCCTATATATATATATTATATGAAAATTGAATATGAAATGATAAATTGTGTCTGTATGTGTGTGGTTCAGTAGCAAACAGAAGGCAAAGCCTAGATATTGCTCCACCATGTAAAAGCTTGTCAGAGAGGAGTATAACTGCATAGGCATATATGGGATTGCCCAATAGTAACATGACACCTATCCTATTGTATAGAAGGAATTAACGCTGGAATTGCAGAGGCGTTGTAACCATTAGGGAGAGGAATACTGGTGTGTATTGTCACATGAGAAGCTAGCAGTTGGCCTACAGCGCTGAACTCTGTGTTTGTAATGTCCTGTACTTCAGTGTGGAAATATATTATATATTAGTTCTGAAGAAGGAGGTACAACCTTCTTATTTCAGGGACCGTGGTACTGAAGTATTAGAGCAGCACCTGGTCTGAGTTTTGCTGGATCCAGAGGGCTGGCAGCAGACTCCTTGTCTAAGATATCGACCAGTGGTGTATTTCAAGATAACTGAGAAGCAAGCGAGCAGAGGAGACAGTTTTCCTGCCGCCGACATATGAGCTAAGAATTCGTCAGCCAGAGCAGCTCACCCTTGTATAACCCACCCTAAAATTGACTGTAATACTAAATCAAGAGGGACAGTAATTATTTTACAAATAAACAAAAACTGTGAACCCTTCAATATTATTTCCACCAGTAACAAACACATGAAGTCGTGATGACACACAACAACCTAGCTTCAAAAGCAAGTATTACCTCATAAGACTACATCACAACACTACACACATATTGTAATAATATTATATGTCAGGACAAAGATCCTTTGTATAATTTTTGTACATAAACATTGTGTTTACATTTGACTGTGATTCCTGATTCACTCTGTAGTTGGATCAGGATATCTATTATTGAAAGAAATTAATACATAATTTAAAAGTTAACACTTGACTTACTTAAGCTATTCTTCTAGAGTGTTATATGTATGTGCTTGTCATAGTGTTGTAACGTGTTGGGGATCTTAATAAAAGTGTTTATCTGTCTGTTGGTTGTTGTGAACTTACACTTCATCACTATCATAACCCTAGACATTCAACGTAGTCATCACAATATTCCAGAATAAGTCTGATTGAGGTCTAAATGTGGTAGCAAAGTAAGGTCATCTGTAACACACCACACTTATTAGATACAGATACCTTCACAGCTGATCTCAGTCAGTACACTAAGTCCCCTATAATTATTTATATAATCCCAACTTACCACACATCCTTCCATTTCATAACAGAGAAGAAGCTATAACTGAATATAAATAAATTATCAAATTGTAACAAGAGCCTTGAGTAACTCATTCCAATTTTGTTTGAGGTTACTTTTACTTTATTAATTCCCCTACGCAAAACACATTCACATAGGACAGTAGGTAGAGAGGGGACAACGTAGGAGTTGGTACTGCTTATTATCATCTGGGCCAGCCTTCTTCACAGTCTAACTATACCTATGACAACCAAACACCATTGCTCATTTCTGAGAATGGGGTATAGCTTATAAGACCAGTTCTCTTATCTGGCAGCTATACTTTGTATCACCTGATACATCTTATTATCTACTACCATTTACACAAATTAACCTCTCGCTATACAACTATTCACAAGTTGATATAATCATCGCTCACTCCCTGCTCAATTTGGAGCTCTGCTTTTGGGTCTTCCGTGAGAGCTATTATGAAGCAATCACCAGCGCTTGCTGTGGTGGTTCATGAATGTATCCTTTTCACATGCTGAGGTTGCCAGCCTATTATGAATCTTTAACACCATTAGCAAGTGTGAGCCTGTCAAATTCACAGCATAAAACATATGTTACACTCACCTCAATAATTGAGAAATCTTAGACTTTTTGCTCAGTAGGATAGCCTTGGCAACTTAACACAAATGCCTCGAACGCACGTCTGGGGTATTGTTGCAGACTTTTAGAATTTGATAATTGGGCTGATATTATGTTTCATTTCATGTATTTTAAATTCATCTGTTCTGCCATCATGGAGTATCTTTCCGCTGCAACTTTGGGTTATTACGTTATTTTATAATTTTCTTATCAGTGTTTCTTTTTTTTTTAAACTTGGTATTAAAGACTGACAACTCCGCCAATGCCGGTCCCAAGCCCGGATGAAAAAGGAGGAGGGCGGCCTGCATGGAGGCCGTAAGGAGGCAGCCCCTCCACCATGCAAAGGCACAACAGGCCAATCACCTGTTTTCTTTAAATCATGATTACGCGAACTACAAGAGAGAAAACCGGACTGATTCTAAAGGCGACGAACTGGAACGGACTACGGACTACGACTTATGGAACTTGGAACACAAGAAGTATAAATGGGAAGGAAGAGGAGCTGGTGGAAGAGATGAGGAAAGCAAAACTAGAAATCCTGGCTATAACGGAAACGAAGAAAAAAGGACAAGGAGTCATGGATCTCAATGGCAACACGTTGCTCTACAGTGGTGTACCCATATCTGAAAGAGCTAAAGGGGGCGTGGGTTGCATTGTGGCCCAAAATCAAAAAGATAGTATCAAGGGATGGAACTTTGTCTCGGAGCGCATTATGGTTGTAAAACTAAAAGAAGGAGAAACCATAGTCAACCTGGTCATAGTGTATGGGCCAAATGAGGATGAGAGAGCAGAGGTCAAGGAGGAATTCTTCGAGCTGCTTCAAAGGACAGTGGATGACTGCCTAGATGAAGTTATTATGCTCGGAGATTTTAATGCCAGAGTTGGAAATGACCATGCTAGATGGGGTGGAGTTATCGGAAGATATGGAGAAGATACTCTCAATGACAATGGAAAGCGACTCCTTAGATTCTGCAGTGAGCAGAATCTGATCATTACAAACACAAAGTTCCCCCATAAGCGCATACATGCATACACTAGATGTGAACCAACCAAGAATGAGAAGTCAGTGATCGACTATGCCATTGTTCGGAGAAGCTCATTCAGATATGTCCGAGATGCAAGAGTCTGGAGGGGGCCAGAGATTGGAAGTGATCACTACCTGCTAACAATCAAACGAACAACTGAAAGAGTTGCTCAGCCTAGGAACTGCCCAACATCACGCAAGAAACCAAGTAAACGAGCAGGAGAAATGAGCATTAGGACCTACAAGCTGAGAGAGCCAGAAATTAAGACCAGATATCAGGGGCTTATTGCTACAGCAGTGAGCAACACAGAAGAACGACCTGATGACTTGGAAACCCTCTGGAATAAATTCAAGGATATCATAAAGACAGCTGCTGCAGAAGCATGCGGTGAAGTCCGACTTGGGAACCAGAGAAAGAGGACACCTTGGTGGACAGAGGAAGTCAAAGAGAAAATAAGAGAGAAGAAAATGGCATGGAAACAATACATAGGAGCTAAAAACACAACAGGACAAATGGAAAAATATAGAGAATATGTGACACTCAGAACAGAAGCTAAGAACAAAGTGCTAGCAGCAAAACAGAAGTCCTGGGAAGAATTTGGAGAAAAGCTAGAAAAAGATGCACAAGAAAACCAGAAATTGTTCTATAAGACCCAAAAGAACATGAGGAAAGAAAAACAATGCCCTCTCAAATTTATAAAGGACAAGCAAGGCAAATTGCTTACTGCCCCGAAGGAAGTAATGGAAAGATGGAAAGAATATTTCTCAGAACTCCTGGATGGTGAGCATGGTGAAGCATCAGAAATGATAACCACTAGCACAGAAGAGAAAACCAATGATGGTGAAGATGACAAAAAGATGGAAGAACTGAGGGCAGCACTAGAGAAAATCAAGATGGGCAAAGCAGCAGGGCATGATGGTATAACACCAGAAATGGTTAAGTACATGGGAGCATCAGGCGACCTATTACTCTTAAAGGTCCTACAGGCAGCATGGTGCAACAAGACCATACCAAAGGATTGGGAGATTGCCATCATAACACCAATTTTCAAAAACGGTGACAATCGACAATGTGGAAACCATAGAGGCATATCCCTTCTCAGTGTCCCTGGTAAAATCTACTCTAGAATCCTAGAGCAGAGACTCCGACGCCTAGCTGAGCCACAATTGGATGAGGTCCAGTGCAGATTCCGAGCAAACCGAAGTACTCAAGACCTAATCTTCACACTCAGACAGCTGAGTGAAAAGGCCCTTGAGTATAAGAGTGAGATCCATCTTTGTTTCATAGATCTGGAAACGGCGTTTGACAGGGTCCCCTGGAGCAAACTTTGGGACTGTTTGGCAAGGAAGAATATTCCAGCACCTCTGATTCATGCTATACAGAGCTTGTACAAGTCTTGCAGAAATTATGTGAGGACAGCAAACCATAAGTCAGAAGAGTTCAGGACCACCACTGGTGTAAGACAAGGTGATATCCTATCACCTTACCTCTTCATACTCCTTATGGACGATGTCATCAAGGCATGTAAGGAGAGAACAAGAAAGTATTCAGTGGGGTACTGGAAGATGAGACAGGTCTATATTTCGGAGCTGGCATTTGCTGATGATGTTGCCCTGATTGCTAAATCAGAGGCACATCTCCAATCCAACCTGCAAGTCTGGAAGGAAGAGCTGGAGAAGAGAGGGATGGTCATAAGCAGCTCTAAAACAAAATCCATGGTGATATCACGAGAAGAAAGAAAACATCAGATTAAGTGGGGAGAACAGGTCCTGGAGCAGGTCGACCACTTTAAATATCTCGGAGCTATTATAGACCGAAAGGGAGGCATCAAAGAAGAGTTGGCCACTCGAAAAGCAGCGGCTGGGAGACTTTTATCAGGCCATAAATCGTGGATTCCTCAGCAAGAAAGAGGTTGGTAAGAAAACGAAGATGGCTGTATACCGCTCCACCTATGTCCCAGTCTTGACATATGGATGCGAGTCGTGGGCAATGACTACAACCCACAAAAGCCAGATCCAAACCTCAGAAATGAGGTATCTGAGGAAAGTGGTTGAAGTAACAAGAAGAGACATGGTCCGCAACCAGACGATCCGTCAAGGCCTAAAATCCCATCCGCTGCAGACCCAAATAGAACAGTCCCAACTATGATGGTTTGGCCATGTCTGCAGAATGGGAGAAGATCGGCTACCACGACAAGCATGGGAAACAAAGAGCCAGGGATCCAGACCTCCAGGACGACCCAGAGTCCGCTGGGAGGACAACATTAGACAATCTTTGAAGGACCGAGGACTAGAATGGAACCAGGCCAGGAAGAAGACAGCTGATAGAATGGTCTGGCGCTCTCTCTTCCAAACCTCTACACCTCACGGTAGAAGGGGAACGACTAAGTAAGTAAGTAAGTAATTAAAGACTGACAGTGAAAAGGCCCTTGAGTATAAGAGTGAGATCCATCTTTGTTTCATAGATCTGGAAAAGGCATTTGACAGGGTCCCCTGTAGCAAACTATGGGACTGTTTGGCTAGGAAGAACATTCCAGTACCTCTGATTCATGCTATATAGAGCTTCTACAAGTCTTGCAAAAATTATGTGAAAACAGCAAACCATAAGTCAGAAGAGTTCAGGACCACCACTGGTGTAAGACAATGTGATATCCTGTCACCATATCTTTTCATACTCCTCAAGTCATGTAAGGAGAGAACAAGAAAGTATTCAGTGGGGTACTGGAAGATGAGACAGGTAAGTATTTCAGAGCTGGCATTTGCTGATTATGTTGCACTGATTGCTAAATCAGAGGCACATCTCCAATCCAACCTGCAAGTCTGGAAGGAAGAGCTGGAGAAGAGAGGGATGGTCATAAGCAGCTCTAAAACAAAATCCACGGTGATATCACGAGAAGAAAGAAGACATCAGATTAAGCTGGGAGAACAGGTCATGGAGCAGGTCGACCACTTTAAATATCTCGGAGCTATTATAGACCGAAAGGGAGGCATCAAAGAAGAGTTGGCCACTCGAAAAGCAGCAGCTTGGAGACTTTTTCAGGTCATAAATCGAGGATTCCTCAGCAAGAGAGAGGTTGGTAAGAAAACGAAGATGGCTGTATACCGCTCCACCTATGTCCCAGTCTTGACGTATGGATGCGAGTCATGGGCAATGACTACAACCCACAAAAGCCAGATCCAAACCTCAGAAATGAGGTATCTGAGGAAGTTGGTTGAAGTCACAAGAAGAGACATGATCCGCAACCAGACGATACGTCAAGGCCTAAAATCCCACCCCCTGCAGACCCAAGAAGAACAGTCCCAACTAAGATGGTTTGACCATGTCTGCAGAATGGGAGAAGATCGGCTACCACGACAAGCATGGGAAACAAAGAGCCAGGGATCCAGACCCCCAGGACGACCCAGAGTCCGCTGGGAGGACAACATTAGACAATCTTTGAAGGACCGAGGACTAGAATGGAACCAGGCCAGGAGGAAGACAGCCGATAGGATAGTCTGTCGCTCTCTCTTCCAAACCCCTAAACCTCACGGTAGAAGGGGAACGACTAAGTAAGTAAGAGTTTTCTACTGATGTACAGAGATGTTCCTAATGCTTTTTTTCCAGTCCTATAAATTCTGAATCCAACTCTATTCTTGTCTGTGGCAAGGTCCGAGCTGTCTACGTTGATGCTTTTAGGAATGCAGTGCCGTATATCAAATTTTTTCTACGTTATATCGTAGGTTCCCGGCCCACACTTCCACCTGGCGTTTTCTGACAAACTCCCAATCAGTGCGGTTGTTTATTGGCGCCTCAAATGCCAGCCAATACATTTAAAGTACATGTTAAGAAAACTTTTCCTCATGCAGTATTCTGTATGACTCACGCGTTTGAAAACTTCAAACAGTCATTCTCCGTATATGGAGTTGCTACATCCGACAAATGTTGTTAAAGTCTACTCATATCACATTTCCTGCTCACTCTTCCAAATGTCTTCCAAGATTACGTTTATCTATAATCACCTAACTCTGCTGTCGAGTCGGAAGTAATTATGCAGTCTTGAGCAAACACTTATTGCTCGCATTTGCCTGGAGTCAATGTGGTATTATCACGTTTTAGGGACTCATTTAATCTCTCAGGGATGGGCGATACGCTTGTCTGGCCCTGTCATGCATCGAAGCGTGAAACGTGAACATTGACAGTAGGGAAAAAGAGCGTGCTAACAATAGAATAATGCACCTAATTCAGTACGCATAACAAATGTAGTTCAATACGGCCGGAAAGGAGAAGAGAACGCACAAATTATTTCATAATAACTGACCGTCCACTTTTATTCTATGATGTAGAATGAACGGGAAATATATTTTCAGCTTCTTAGTGCATTTTGTAACAACAATAGAATTGGTCCATAATGTCTGTGCTTTGTTGGTTTGTTTCTTTATATTTTGCCGGTACTTGTTTTTCTGGATACAAACAAACAGGTCCTAGATTGAAGCGAGTTTCTTTCACTAACCTAAGGGAAATAATCGCTGAAAAATCTAGACACAACATTTAAGGAATTCCTTCCCTTGAGATACCAATCTTTCTTCCCAAAATAAATATTACACACACATAAAGGTATGTTTTCAGGCACTCGTGAAAAATAAAGAAGTAGAAAACTAGACAAAAAAACAACAGACGTGAGTGGCTTACCGGGAATTCGAACACAGGACCTTCCGTGCTGCACCCCCGCCTAGCTACGGAAGCGAATCACACTATCCTCCCTGCCATCCAAGCGACACAAAAATAGTGCTTCGATGACAGGAGTTATTAGCGCGACCCGCAACACATAACCCCGGAAATCTACCTTGCGCAATCCAGACTATTATGTGTTTCTTCCCAAAGCTTGGGTTCAGTATAGAATTTGGGGATTTCCACTACCTCGACCTCCTTTGCGACGTTCGGAATTTGAAATCACTGAACTGTGTCGAAATCCTAGGTCAAACGGAGTTCGAGATGTGACCTTGAATGTGTAGCGTCATACTGTGTTAGTCGCACGATTAGTTGGATTAGTCCTGTAGGTTCAAGAATATAAAATGTGTCACGTTCAAATGACAATGGCTGTGCTCAAATTGAAATTTTATGGAATGCACTGTGAGAGATCATTGTAGAAATTCGTAGTTAAAGTTCTTGTTGTGTAAAGTTGAAA
Organism: Oreohelix idahoensis; assembly: GCA_024509875.1. Taxonomy (NCBI): domain Eukaryota; kingdom Metazoa; phylum Mollusca; class Gastropoda; order Stylommatophora; family Oreohelicidae; genus Oreohelix; species Oreohelix idahoensis. The sequence continues at coordinate 841,548 of JAMPIV010017441.1, forward strand.
TAGAACTCCATTGAAAGTGGTTTTGAGTCAGTCCAAATTTTAACACATCGCGTTAAGTATATGAAAATAATCGGGGGAATGCCCAGATCTCATAGGTAAACTAAGACTTTTAGGTTGTCTTTTAAAATGAATCTGAAAGAAGGTACACAAAGGGGAAGGTATCCAGAGGTAAGTTGATTATGTTATCGCTTCAAAAATGTGTTAAGATAATTTGCACTCGGTGTTATCTTTGTGGCTTGTATAATAAATACTTATTTTACACTGGCGTGACGTTAGTGAAGAGTCTGACTTTCACTATTTGTGCTTAGTGGAATGGGGAAAAAAAGAAAAAAAATACAAATAGTAATGCGTCTTACAAGGAGAAAGGACAGGAAAAACCTACGTTGCGGCCACAAGACCTTCGTCAGGGACAGACAAACAAGACAGGAGGGAAAGAAAGAACATGAGAATTAAGTAGAGAACATGAAACTATAAAAATAAGAGAAAAATAACTCCCTTGTGTCCAGTCACATGTCCAGTCACAGAAGCAAGATGGCTGCCACTAAACCGGAAAACGGAAGTCGAAAGTACATTGAAAACAAAAAATAAGAAACAATGAAAATAAGGACCGGAAAAGAGTGAGGAAAAAAATAAATAAATAAATTTTAAAAAAAAAATAATAATAATAATATATATATATAAAGTGAGGGAAAAGCGATTTTAAAAAAAATAAATAAATAAAATAAAATAAAATAAATAGATATAAATAAACAATAATAAAAATAAATAAATAAAATTTTAAAAAAAAAAATTTAAAAAAAAAAATTAATAAAAAGAAAAAAAAAAAAAATATATATATATATATATATATATATATATATATATATATATATATATATATATATATATATATATATATATATATATATATATATATATATATATATATATATATATATATATATATATATATATATATATATATAAAATTTAAAAAATTTAAAAAAAAAAAAAAAGTGTGATCACATCAAAGTAGACAGTCATAATACAATAGGGACTAGATAGAGAAAGGCGTCTCAGACAAAAGAATGTTGGGTATTCAAGCCGTGTGGTTTAAGGCAACCCATAAGATGGATGTGTGCTTACTGTATTTTGCTTTATTCACACGCCAACCTTGTATGTATTATGCGCAGCACTAGCCGATAATTCAGACTTTTTATTTCCGTGGTGGATTACGAATTTTCTGCATGGAGGCGCTCGTTCGATGGTTCCATTTTTCAAGCCATAGCCATAATACATTGCAAATAACACTGAGCAAATTGTTTAACTTGCACCACCATTTCAGTTGATCCATTTGCAGGTAGCAAATAAAAAAAAAGCACGTCATATTACAGTCGTGGTATCTACAGTATAACAATTTTTTTTTTTACACTGGGAGGTCGTGATCCTGCGGAGCCCTCATATGGCCTTTTGTGTTATGCTTGGTATTAGCGCTGTTAATCTAGTCTTTCCTCTTCCTTATTGTCGTAGATTTGTGATAGGGGAATTAAGACTTAGGTTGGTCCCTTCTGAATAGAAATAGAACAGGTGATAGCTCCGTGGGAGATAATATAAGAAATAGATTTTTCACGAGTGAGATGGTGGAAAATAATAGAGTCTGTCCCTGACACTCGAGAAGCTTCTCTCGGTCAGCCTATCTCTACAACAGATCTAGATTAGTCAGACAGTCTACTAGAATATATATAGTAATATACGAGGGACGTTCAAGTCAAACCGGGACTTTTTGTTCTGGAAGTACAGGAAGGAATGCTAACGTGGTGGTACTACTGACAGTAGTAAGTAACAAGTGTGACCTACTCGTATTACCGTTACCGTTATTACCGTTAGGTGGCGTACGCGTCACGGGTCAGTCCCTGATAGATAATGAAAATGGCGGACAACAGAGTTAGTGCATGCATGGAATAGCGTGTTATAATGAAGTTTCTTGTGAAAGAAGGCGTGAAACCCGCAGAAATTTACAGAAGACTGCAAGCACAGTACGGTGATGAGAAACTCAGTCGCAGTAAGACATTTGAATGGTGTAAACGTTTTAAAGAAGGCCGTACATACGTGAACGACAATCCCGGCCGTGGCGGCTCCCAGCCCACAGCAGTCATTCGTGTGAACATTCAGCGTGTGGAACGCCTGATCCTGGAAAATCGACTCATAACCTGTCGTGAAATTGCACAAGAGACAAATCTTTCTGTGGGGATGGTGCAGACTATCATTCACGAAAATGTGCATTTTCGGAAAGTTAGTGCACGTTGGGTGCCAAGACATCTTTCCGCTTTTGACCGGCAGAGAAGAGTTCAAGTCTGCACTGAGTTGAAGGATCGTTTTGGCAGGGAAGGTCAGAATTTTCTGAATCGCTTCATTACGTGTGATGAAACCTGGGTGCATCGTTTCACTCCAGAATCAAAACGAGGATCCAAGAAGTGATGTGCATAACCATCTGCGGAAAAACGGCCTGGTTTGATTAGAAAAGGCGTCCTGTTTCTACAGGATAACGCACGATCACATACCGCTCACCGCACCACGTGCATATTACAGCAACTCGGGTGAGAGGTATTGCCACATCCCCCTTACAGCCCAGACCTCGCTCCGAGCGACTTCCACCTGTTTGGACCCCTGAAAGAGTTCCTGGGAGGACAGCATTTTAGCACTGATGACGAAGTGAAGCAGGCTGTCCTACGATGGTTCATGAGTACTGACATATCTTTCTACGCTAAAGCTTTTCAAGCATTAATTAAACGCTGGGATAAGTGTATAAATGTTGCAGGGGATTATATCGAAAAATAAATGGCAATTTCACTCCTACAAATTTGTTATTTCAGTTTGTACAAACAAAAGTCCCGGTTTGACTTGAACGTCTCTCGTATATACCACTCACATACACACATACATAAGTGACGACAGTTAGACGCACAGACGTGAAAACTATAACAATGGAATACAGATATTTTGGGACGAACTGACCGACACACTTGAATAAGTTTATGTAAATTTTATTTATCATAAGAATTTCACCACAACCATAAATTTGAATATCATTCACATACAAATACACATAGGTTAAAGAATTATTAAAAGAATAGACCCATAGGTGTAATCCTTTCCCGTTAGCAGAAAAGTTATAGCCCCAAAGAGTCACAGATTTATACGCTATGGTCTAGGATTTCCCTCTATAGTTAAGAACAGAGTTGATATATTAATCTATTCTAAGAGGAAAACATCATTAGCAACAAACTTGCATAAAGAAATTACAAAGTGGATGCATGAAGTATACCATAAGGGAATCACTCAGTCCTGCTTTCTCTCTGTTCATTCACCAGTGGTCACTGACATTCTTTCTTACCTACAAACTTGATGTCTTGCACCTTCAGGCGCAAACTTTAAGACACACACACTGATACAGGTTTCATCCAATGTTCCGGGGAGCATTCAATTTACAACTATATTTTAGGATTACTGTTTATGACACTTGAATCAGTTCAGGTAAGAAATTTTAAATGGGCTCACAAAGTCAGAATCTCGAGGTTTCCAATCCTTAGGAAATGACAGGTTGGTAACTTCTCTCAATATAAAATTATTGGTCACACCACAATTGGTCAAACGTCGGAAATGTTACTGTTTGTAATTTTTCTCGCCACAGGGGCTGAATGTACATGAGATTTAGGGAAGAAATATAATCTGGCTCGTTAGGCCCAGTTACTGCATTTAGTCTTAAAGTTCGTGAGATGGGTACTCTGTCCCTTTCTGGATGCAAACACAATGCCAGACAGGTTTTAACTTGTAAACCCACGTATTCAAGTACAAAAATGTTTCTTCTAGGTTATTCTCATATATACTGAAACCGCTGGTAGGTTTAGGGTTTGACCCAAATACTGTATGAAGGAAGAGAAAAACATAAATACTCAACCCTAATAGTATACACAATCCTACGCGTAAATAGAATATGTTCACTTCGGTTATTTAACTTAAATTATAAACCACAAACTTAGAGCTTGTCTCATCGTTTAAAACTCCCGTGAAATAAACTCTAGTCATTAAAAAGAAATCAATCATCATGAGTTAGAAATAAATACATATTTCGTCAACACTCATGTTGTATCAGTGCATTACTTAGATGGTTAAATTATTCTCTGACTGGTTACTATCAGTGAATAAAATTTATATTATAGTTTAGCTAGAAATTATTATTTATTCTGCTATCCACTGTAACACAGTAAAACTTAGAGAATTATCAAATGACGGACCTATTCTAGAAAATCACTTCGGCACAGAAAATTTAGTGAAATATAAATTCGGACTAACAATAAAATCACTCGACAATACTAGTCAATATTATTACCTCCAAAACAGAACTACAGGCTATCTCCACGAAACTGAGAACTTCACTTATACAGGTATTCTAGAACTCGGCTAGATGTCGAGAAACTAAGAACTTCACTCTACAAGGTATTCTAGAATGAAGCGATCTGTCTTCTGAAACTGAGGAGTACTGAATGAATGAAGTCTAAACTGCTGGGGTTTAAATATTAGAAATGAAAGAAATAGCCCCGACTTATACATTTAGCACCTACGCCCAGATTTACATATTTCCTTCTCATTCTGCGAATCAAACGAATTTCTTCGCACCAGTGCCGAAACCAGACTCTCTCTGTTGCGTACGGACTCATTTGAGATCCGACGTAACGTAATAGACCCGACTCGTGCGAGATTTCCTCGTCTTACCAGATCACCCTATTACTGCCTGCAGACTATGGTCATAAACGCAATATGAGCGAGCTCGTCTTTGATCTCAAATCTTTCACCGTAAATAATTAACTTATAGGCGAACAGATCAGGGAAAAGTGATAGACAATGGTCTTCCTTATTATCCCTGTCGAGAACGAATTAACACGATTTGATCTCTCATCAAAGAACTTAGCTAACCGCAATAAAATGCGTTGCTAAAATAGAAAGGAAATGACAAAGGTTTGAATTGCTAACAATCTAGCGTGTGCGAAAGAAAGGTAAAAGAGCAAAAGAAAGGTAAAAGACAAGTGTAGAATAAAGAAAAGATATATAAAATCTATAATCATAATATCTCTGCCACAGACGTCCCCCCTTTAAGATATGGAACCATTCCATGTCTACTTTTATGGAAATAGATTTCCTATATCAGTAGCTTCAGGGTGCCTGTTATCTACACTATCATCTCCCCCCTCCGTCTCTGTCCAACTCCTACTCATGAAGTCTGCTCCCACGTTTTCTTTTCCTGGAATGTATTCTGTGCGCGCTTGAAAGAGTGTCGCCGCTTTTGACATCTTTGCAAGATTTCGTGTGTGTACAGTGGAAATTCCCTGCAACTATTGTCATCTTCGTCAATTTTGGCGATCGCCAGGAGATGTTTGGAGGTCGGCCCCGGTCTTTCCAAGTATTTCTTTAACAGGTTTACATGGAAAACCTTCTCCTTTCCTTTAATAGAGATCTGGTAGTTAGCCTTTGAAATCTTTTTAAGGACGGTAAACGGCCCTTGCCATCCGATACGTAGTTTGTTGTTCCCGGTAGGGAGTAGCAACAAAACTTTCTCTCCTGCTTGGAATTCTCTTTCTTTCGCAACTTTCCTGTATCGGTTAGCGTGCTTAGCGTGTGCTCGCTTAAAGTTGGTCGTTGCTAGGTCCCATCCTAGTTTCAACCTTTCCTTTAGCTCCGACACATATTTACTGGCTGAGACGACTGTCTCATCAGCCTTCTGGTCTGTCAGAGACCAAAGTAAGGCTTCTATCGGCCCCTTAATAGGTCTGCCGAATAGAAGTGTAGCTGGGAAAAATCCTGTGGAAGTATGTGGTGCTTCCCTGTAGGCAAATAAAGCTGCAGGTATACAAAGGTCCCACTCTTCAGGTTTCTCTTGTCCCAGTTTACATAGCATCCTGTTGAGGTTTACGTTTACACGTTCTACTAACCCACTTCCGGCCGGATTATAAGGCTTTATGTAGATGTGCTGGTTCCTCAAGATCTTAACGACCTCATCCATCAACAGGCTTCGGTATGGGGATCCGTTATCCGTCAACACTTGTTGAGAGAATCCCAACCGAGTACAAATCTGCACGAGGGCTTCTGCGACATGCTTGGCATCCGCGCATGTGAGCGGTATAGCTACTGCCCATAAAGTGCATGTGTCGACTAAGGTCAGGACGAACCTGTTCCTTCTTTTAGTCTTTTCTAAGGGTCCTAAAATGTCGATCACAACCCGTTCGAATGGTGTTCCCATTATTGGCATTTCACCCATGGAAACTGGGGGTGTCCGTTGCTTGGGTGGCACACGTTGGCACTGGGCACAGGATTTCACATACCTGATAATATCAGTATTCATTCCTGGCCACCAATAATGAGTAGATATACGCTGATTTGTGGCGTTCTGTTCCATATGTCCGCTAAAAGGAAGAGAGTACCCCATTTCTAAGATTTGGTTTCTGTGCTGTTTCGGTACTAGGAGCTGATTGTAACCTTGTTCAGGTTTGCCCGTTCTGCGATAAAGTACGCTATGCTTAGAAAAAATGTCCCCGTGGTGTCTGGGGTCCTTAGCCATGGGCAGTTTCCTAAAGCAGGGTGCCAAAGTAGGGTATTTTTGTTACGCCTCTTTAAGTTCCTTAGGTAACAAATTTGGCGCAGGCTCTCGTTCCTTCTTGGTTTGCCCTCTTATAGTTACTGCTACCACAATTGGCTCTGCCGGTTTCCCAACAAACACATATCTACCGCCAAGTATGACTGGGTAGATAGGGTCATCCATAATAGCCGCTTTGATCACACCTCTGACAAAATCAGAGTGGATCTCAACCAATGCGATGGGAAGCGCTGTAGGTGCATCACTCTTAGAAACTCCACAAAGTTGGACTGTTTCTTCTGTCTCTTGACCGGGTTTGACCAGGTGCCTGGCAACAATGCAATCAAAAGAAAGCCCCGTGTCAAACAAACAATAGGTTGAAGAACCGTTCAAAATAACAGTACCTCGCGTTGAGGGTCTCTCTCCCTCAGGTTGAGAATCACTGACATTAATTCTACCTTGCGAGACTGTTAGCAAGCATCCGATGCGTTTAGGCTCGGTGAGCTCGCTCTGATCATAGGTCCCGTGCTCAGGGGTTTTCCCTTTGTCACCTTGTCCTTTCTGACCGCGCTGCCATGTAGGACGGTTGGGTTGATCATACTGTTTGTTGTTGGTGGGGTACTTGTTTTTGTAGAACTTAGACTTTTCAGGAGGGGGGTTTTGGGGTCCAGTTTCTCTGTGGTTATTTTGGTGAGAAGCATGAGAAGATTGGTCTAGATTATTCTTTCGAAAAGGCCCTTCTGTCGGTTTACGTTTTGTGGCCGGCAGTTCGGCCGGCGCATTATGATATCGCTCAGACTTTTTCCAAAATGTCTTCAAACTTTTCTGCCCCCTGCTCAGCTATAAATCTCTGGGTGTCACCAGACAAAGTGTTCTTTATCTGTTCGCATATAACGAACTCCTCAAGCCCTTCATAAGTAGAGGCGAACTGTGACAGCTCCAGGCACTTTGTCAAGTATCCCTTTAGACGAGAAGAGAACTGTTGAAAAGTTTCAGAGCTCTCCTTTCTGCTGTTGCGAAACAGTTGCAAACATTTGCGAACGTTTATTTCAAAACGCTCAAGTAACGCTTTCTTCAACACGTCGTAGTTGTCTTGTTGGCTGCTTTCCAGTTTAGAGTACACATCATACGCACTACTTTTTAAAGCCTGGGAAAGCTTCATAAACCAACGCGACCTCTCTAAACCGTACAGAGTTGCCATTTTCTCAAATTTTTCTAGATATGTGTCAATCTTCTCATTAGGACAAGGGAAAGATTCTAGAGAGAAAGACATAGCGGTGAGTTGATGAGATTGAGTGTTAGAAGGATCAGTTAAAGAAGAATGAGGAGAAGACTCTTCATTGCTGGAGGTAGAGGCAGCCCACGACTTTGGACTTCTAGAGCCTTAAGAGCCAACTCATGATGTCTCTCCTTCTCTCTTTCCTCCCGCTGTCTCTCCTTCTCTCTTTCCTCATGCTGTGCCCTGCGAATTTCCATCTCCTCATCCATCTTCTTCTGCTGTAACTGACGCTCTTCCGCTTCTTTCCTCCTAGCGTCTTCTTTTTCCTCTTTAGCTTCGGCTGCTTTCCTCTCCGCGTCATATCTGTCAAGTTCGTCCCTGACAAAAGCTTTCGCTTCATCTCCTTCCAATCCCTCTTCCCTTGCTTCCGCTCTGAGCATCTGCCTAAGCTTTGCCCTCTCGGCCATTTCAGATAACTGACTGTGACTTATTCGAGAAAGAAGTCAGATAAAGGATACCCTGGTTCTCTACCACTTACAAGAAAATACCAAAGCAAAAGATAATATATTTAACTGGGATACCTCCTCCTATAATATTAGTTATCAGACTATCGCTGCTATTAATTGGCCATAAAGCTCTTACTGCAAACGACTACGCCAAATAAATGGTAGTTCAGATTAATCATTAACAAAAATAAGTTGCTACAGTGGAAACAAAATAATTATTGCAAAAAAATTTAGGAGGAAAAAAATCCTTAAATTTTAAGTCCACTACAAGTTCACCCCTGAAGACAGTTCGGGTAAGGGAGGCAATTAACTGGACGTAACTCCGAACGCACTCCTAAGTTAGCTCAAACACCTTCTGCTTCAAATAACCCTGTGATTGTTATACAACCACACACTCTACCAGCGGCTTTGTATTACAAAATCAATACATAACATAACTCCGACAAAATCAACCTGTAAATCTAAATGTATAAAATCTAACAATGCTGTGGAAAAACAATTTACTATTTGTGTGGTCAGCAAGCCCATAAACAGATCGTTAGTCTAGGGGATAGTTATTTTTAAAGATACTAAAACTCACTAGACATCACACTCTTACTCTATTTCAGAATAAAGAAAATTAATCCTGCATACGAGCTGATATTTGTCGTCTCGTCTTCCTATTCTAAGTTCAAAATCCCGTTAGACGAGACCCCATTTGTCGTAGATTTGTGATAGGGGAATTAAGACTTAGGTTGGTCCCTTCTGAATAGAAATAGAACAGGTGATAGCTCTGTGGGAGATAATATAAGAAATAGATTTTTCACGAGTGAGATGGTGGAAAATAATAGAGTCTGTCCCTGACACTCGAAAAGCTTCTCTCAGTCAGCCTATCTCTACAACAGATCTACATTAGTCAAATAGTCTATTAAAATATATATAGTAATATATATACCACTCACATACACACATACATAAGTGACGACAGTTAGACGCACAGACGTGAAAACTATAACAATGGAATATAGATATTTTGGGACGAGCTGACCGACACACTTGAATAAGTTTATGTAAATTTTATTTATCATAAGAATTTCACCACAAGCATAAATTTGAATATCATTCACATACAAATACACACAGGTTAAAGAATTATTAAAAGAATAGACCCATAGGTGTAATCCTTTCCCCCTCAGTTGAGCCCACGATCCTATTAGCAGAAAAGTTATAGCCCCAAAGAGTCACAGATTTATACGCTATGGTCTAGGATTTCCCTCTATAGTTAAGAACAGAGTTGATATATTAATCTATTCTAAGAGGAAAACATCATTAGCAACAAACTTGCATAAAGAAATTACAAAGTGGGTGCATGAAGTATACCATAAGGGAATCGCTCTGTCCTGCTTTCTCTCTGTTCATTCACCAGTGGCCACTGACATTCTTTCTTACCTACAAACTTGATGTCTTGCACCTTCAGGCGCAAACTTTAGGACACAAACACACAGTGAATCCGTGTTCTTTTTGATACAGGTTTCATCCAATGTCCCGGGGAGCATTCAATTTACAACTATATTTTAGGATTACTGTTTATGACACTTGAATCAGTTCAGGTAAGAAATTTTAAATGGGCTCACAAAGTCAGAATCTCGAGGTTTCCAGTCCTTAGGAAATGTCACGTGAAAGATAATTTATTTTACCATCTTGTCCATAATTTGATTACTCCCTTAAATGTTCTGTTTTCCGAGACATTTTGTATTTTCGTTTCTTTCATATTCTACCTACATTTTTTCACCTTCTAAACCCCACCCGAGGTTGTTTACGCTGGCCAGCTGCGGTCAGCTAACGCTAGACGTAATGTTATCTAAACGCACCTGTGGTACGTTCGACCAGAGAAACATTTCTCGGGTCCGCTTTAAGTGTTAGAACGAGCCAAAGACGGTTTCTGTGAAAAAAACGGTTCGTTAGCGGCGGGTACCCTCTGTGGTCCCAACAGGGGAATTTCTCTGGTCGCTTTAAAACGTTTGATGACGAGCGGCTGGTACCCTTTGAGGCCTGGGTAACGAGTGTGATCTTTTTCAGGGGAAGATAACAATCGCGGTCAGTCTTTGGGTTTTCGCCCCTTAGACAAGATAGAGCATAATGTTATGCATTTCTCTACCTGGGGAACTTTCGCACGATTTCTTTTGTCTTACTGTAGATTACGTCTTTCGCCGAACTTCTGTAGAAATATGCAGGCCAGGTCCGGGGGGGGGGGGGGGGCGTCCCTTGTGATCTATAAGAGTAGACTGGTTTTAATAGACAAAGACATTCGTAAATTTTCCTGGCCCGTAGATGACCATCATGAGATAAGGCAAACTTTAACACAGTACTAAAATGTGTTTGCCTATGTTCTAGTCATTTTTCGGGGTGAGTTGACATATCTTATAATTATTATATTAGATTTATGTTAGCTTTTATATATCTGTTAGGAAAGTGAATTTATTTCTGAGGACTTCTCCTAGTAATTTATTCAGTGATAAGGTAGCGCTGTCTACGGCCTATTAAGTGGTGCTTAAACTGTTACGGTTTATCATGGGTTAAATGTTAAACTTACAATAACAGATATTAGGCGTAGAATCAGTCCACGAATGCTTACCATTGGGTTAAGAGTCAGCAAAAATTAACTGTCATTTCTGTAAGATAATGTCAGGTGTGGATTGTTCACTTTAAAACTGAATAGTGAGATGCAGGTAATAACTCTGGATTATAGGAGATAGTCACTTATTCCTTTTTGATAGATATTTCTAGTGGCAAGGGAGGATCATTTTATGCTTACTTGTGTGGCTAGGCACTAGTCTATAACTTTCACCGAAAGCAGTCACCAGGCATAGATATAATTATATCTTATGACTTAGCCACAACTGTATTATTATAGCAAGAACATGGCATTGTCTTTGTACTCATTTTGTGGAATGCTAATATATTTTCCAAAGGGGACATACGATTTATTTGTGTAATGTCAAATGCTGTAATCTGTTTATGTAAATTCATTTAATGTTGTAAGATGAATAAGCATATTCATTTAACTGTAACTACAGGTTAGGTTTCCTGTATGTTGAGATTGGGAGAAGAGGAGTAGATTTTTGATGTCAGAACATTTACTGACAGGTACCTGGGGGTGCAAAAAGATATTAAGCCTATGCGGGCGCGTGTTGATAATTGATATTTTTAAGGAACAGGAGACATGGTTAAAGACAGCCCTAAACTATCATAGCAATAACTACAATAAATTTAATCCCATAGTGGAGCGAAACTTTCTGTATAAAGTTAGTGGGATTTATTATTTGCTTGAAGTAAAAGGGTGTCTCTTTTTGGGTCTCAGTTTCAGGAAGACCGAATCGCTAGAGCAGACTTCAGTCAGGCGAAGAAAGTCATATACTCTTCGATCTAGAGGGTTTCTGTATACATCTAGCAACGAATCGTCAACCCCGTTCCTGAATCAAAACCCCCTTTTTGTCAACGCCAAGTTAAGCTCACGCAGTGCAACGGAGCCAACGCAACATCTGGAATCGCCAAACGCAGTAGTAGTTCTCTACTCGCCTATTGGATTACCAGCCAGAGCATTGCGGCTTCCAGAATATCAAACCCGCTCAGCATGCCTATAGCAGAATTCCATATCACCCGCCTTTTTTGTGCCTAAACGGGGCACTCAGCAAACCACAGCCAAACCAGTTTAAACAGGATTTACAGCCAAGCGGAGCCTTGCGCCGGATAAGCGCGCCTGGGACTTTTTGTCCTCAAGTGACTTCTTCTGGTGTATTTTCTGGATACTTAAAACCTCGCACGTATGAGCAGCCATCTATGGACAGGCTGTCGTTCAGTTTGTTTATTCGATCAGCAGGAGATAAATAGAGTCTTCCAGACCACCTCGCGCAATTAGGGAGGAATCACCAATGATAGCGCCTATACAGTGATTTTATTCAGGTTAATTCCATCACCGATGGAGGATATATACGAAAAAAACCACTTACTGGAGCTATTTCATATGGTCCCGAAAACGGACGGGCTGACCCTCAGTTATTTCATCTCTCTGTGTTCTACAGGTTTTATAAATGGTGATCTGTGTGTGTGGTTGTTGGTGTATATGATTATTGATGACTATTGATGATTAGTTGATTATTGATGTAATTTTATGTTGTTGTGATGATATGCATTAATTCCATGCTTTTTTCTTCTTTAATAAAGTTTACACCTTTATTAATACGCTGTTCACGACCTTTCCATCCATATTTGTATTTTAGCTCTTTACTAGAATCTCTATGTATGATAAGAGAAAAGAGTGAGAGCCGGAGATGCTTAGACAGTAAAGTGAGTTGAGGCCTGGAGAGAGAGATCCTTTGAATAAATCTTCTTCCAGGTTGTCTCAAGTCCATCTCCTATTTACACCTTATCTAAAGTGTAATCTATAACTCTGTCAGTCCACTATCCCTTGTCGATTTCACTACAGTTGTCCAACTCGACAAATACTATACACTCCAACTCAACCACGACAAATGATTTGGCTCGTCCGAGATTCTAGAACCCATCTATACCACGACAAATGGGGTCTCGCCGCGGAATTTGAACTACATCTGCAGCAATCGCAACAGATGAGGTTGCAGTCTGGTAGGAATCTCTCACAAGATTCTATCTTGATTCTTAGAGTTTAGTGTTCGGCAGATTATAGGAATTTCTTTCCCCTAGACATATCGAACTATTTCTTTTGGAGGAAGTCGGAACAGCGTTTTTCTCCACAGCAATCATAAATATTAAGTTACATTTATTGTTCATGCTACACATGAGACAGCTGGTAAAGGTTGATGGTATCACTGCTGAGTTTTTGGTTGACAAATCTGACGACTATTGTTGTAAAAGTCAGAAAAAAAAATTTTTAAGGGTTACTATTTTTTTCAGGAGTAGCTCTTTAATCTGAGATAAGAAGCTACAGATAGTCAGTTACTAGCTTGCATTTGTACCAAGGGAGGGTGTTCATTCGGATGATAGTAACCAATCCTCTCAATAGCTTAGTACTGACATAACTGGGGTGAAGTGATAGTAATAAGTTTTACATCACTTACATTTTTTGGAGTTTTTGGGTTTTTGCTTGTCGCAATCAGAGTAGCTTCAAACTCTCTTGATTTTAAAGTTCCCAGGCTAGCCTAGATTTTATTGATTATTAAGTTAATCAGCACCTAGTGGACTAGGTAACTAAGATCTCTAGGTTCTATTCTTCTATAGTGTTTGCTCACCCTGATATAATGGCCGATCTAGATAAAGTGCATAGGATTGCCCTCGAGGTAGCTAAGTACATGGAGTACAAGGATAGCGAAATCCAGCCCTTTCTAGAATTTGCAGTAAGCCTGCAGGATCAATACGAGGTAGACAATTGGTTTGACAGCCGTTTAATCTTAGCATGGTCATGTAAACAAACTGGGGAGAGTGAAGCATTCACCCGACAGTATGTAGAAGAAGTGATAGAAGATGAGAAGCAAAGGGAAAAGCAAAGACAAGAACGGGACAAGCAATTGGAAATGGAGCAACAAAAACGGGACAAGCAATTGGAAATGGAGCAACAAGAACGGGACAAGCAATTGGAAATAGAGCGACAAGAATGGGACAGGCTACACCAAATCAGAATGAATGAACTGGATAGCCAAATTCGGAGGGTGGAAACAGATACTAAATGTAGTCACTCTACTTCCCCTTCTACTGTGCCCTTAACGGTCAACGCCCCTGCAAACCTTGCGCCCATGAAAGAAAACTTGCCTGCTAAAACCGAATCCCAACTCCAGAAAATTGACTTTCCTTTGGACTTGGATCCGAAGCCCAAACAAGGAAAGAATTTACGTCGGGACAGCAGACCTAAAGCCACGGGAAAAATTACGCAACGTTCCCAGGCATGGAAACTGCACAAAGGTGAGACAGGTGCTAACAAGCATTGTAATACGGATTGTTCCCGTCTGGCAAGCGGCGAACCCCGAGCCTCTCACGCTCCAGACCGAGCAGCACCTAACCGACACGTGACGTCGAGAAAAGGGAGCCACACCCTATCACGTTATATTTCGCAAGATTCCCGGCCGGACAGCGAAAAACCATATGCAGAGGCGTATCCCTCCAACTCAACGATCGTAGAAAGGAGGCGCCGCTCCTCTTATCACCCTGAGCTTAAAAGGTGCAAGAATAAGTCGCCTGCTAAAAGGGTTAAACTTTCCAAACCGTTCCAAGGAACTTTGGAAAAACACACCGAGAGTTTTCTCTCGGGCACTTCGCGATCAAACGGGATCTCAAACCGTCCAGTCTTTTGCATGCAGTCTGCGGGGCCTGTCAACCAGGAAGTGGATCTCGCATTGCAGAACAAAGTTCAACTGACGCCAGTAACTTCCTCAGGGGAGGGCAAAGTTGACGTTTATGGTGGACACAGAGTTCCAGGCGAAGGGATCCCTGGTATTCCATTTGAGTCTCTCACACTTCTCAGGGCAGAAGACAGTGAGAAAAGCTGCCTTACTACTGTACAAGGAGCCATTGTTGAGAGCCTTGGCTCACGTCATGCTAGTAATGGGAAAGCGACTCAACAAACTCTGCAACTCGCAGATATTACCTATCTGTCTTCACGGATAGAAGCTACGGAGATCTGTTATGATTTAGTAGAACCCCAGAATGCGATCGATTACTCTCTGCTTCAGGCAACTGAGTTCTCTCATTCAAATCGCATTATTCCAGTGGTCTCAACCCCACTGATGGACAGCAAAGTAGTCGCCTCCGCCAGGCCATTACAGAGCAACTTGATCATTTCCGTTGACCAAGCCAGAGTTGTGACTGGCAAGGCAAGGAAAGCTCCAGACCCACCTTTAGACGGCACAGGTCAGAAGATTGATCAATGCTCCCACCGAAACAGGGGAGTAGGTGTGGAGAGGCAGAAGAAAAATGCTAGCATTTCTTCGGCCAACGAACGGCTTTATTTACCAACTAGGGTTACACGCGCTAGAAAAATCCCTATAGACTGCAGCTATAGAGGGTTATTCAAGGCCACGCCCGTGACAGGTAAAAATATACATAAGCAGCCTGAGCCCAACAATGATTACACTGCACATAACAGGCGAATTATCTACGCAGTGGCCAGTGAGTTCAGGCGGGGCCGAAAACCACAACAGGTGAGGATAATTTTCCGGACCATAAACAGGCACAACGAATTGCGGAAGCAAGGACAGGTTCACACGGAAACGAAGGGCGTCAGCGCTGACTGGCCTCGCAAAATCCCATTCGCTGAACGTCTATTAGACAGAGGGAAGAAAAGAAATGAACTCGGAGCTAGTCATACAGTACTAACAGAAATTGGAAACGTATTTGGTTTTATGAGTATAGGATGTTCCAATGACAGGTAACAAAAGACGATGGAAAAGATAAATTACTGTCATTTTTGTCCGTATTCCTCGAACTTTAAAAGGGGGGGGGGCGGGCACTTGTCACGTGAAAGATAATTTATTTTACCATCTTGTCCATAATTTGATTACTCCCTTAAATGTTCTGTTTTCCGAGACATTTTGTATTTTCGTTTCTTTCATATTCTACCTACATTTTTTCACCTTCTAAACCCCACCCGAGGTTGTTTACGCTGGCCAGCTGCGGTCAGCTAACGCTAGACGTAATGTTATCTAAACGCACCTGTGGTACGTTCGACCAGAGAAACATTTCTCGGGTCCGCTTTAAGTGTTAGAACGAGCCAAAGACGGTTTCTGTGAAAAAAACGGTTCGTTAGCGGCGGGTACCCTCTGTGGTCCCAACAGGGGAATTTCTCTGGTCGCTTTAAAACGTTTGATGACGAGCGGCTGGTACCCTTTGAGGCCTGGGTAACGAGTGTGATCTTTTTCAGGGGAAGATAACAATCGCGGTCAGTCTTTGGGTTTTCGCCCCTTAGACAAGATAGAGCATAATGTTATGCATTTCTCTACCTGGGGAACTTTCGCACGATTTCTTTTGTCTTACTCTAGATTACGTCTTTCGCCGAACTTCTGTAGAAATATGCAGGCCAGGTCCGGGGGGGAGCGTCCCTTGTGATCTATAAGAGTAGACTGGTTTTAATAGACAAAGACATTCGTAAATTTTCCTGGCCCGTAGATGACCATCATGAGATAAGGCAAACTTTAACACAGTACTAAAATGTGTTTGCCTATGTTCTAGTCATTTTTCGGGGTGAGTTGACATATCTTATAATTATTATATTAGATTCATGTTAGCTTTTATATATCTGTTAGGAAAGTGAATTTATTTCTGAGGACTTCTCCTAGTAATTTATTCAGTGATAAGGTAGCGCTGTCTACGGCCTATTAAGTGGTGCTTATCATGGGTTAAATGTTAAACTTACAATAACAGAGATTAGGCGTAGAATCAGTCCACGAATGCTTACCATTGGGTTAAGAGTCAGCAAAAATTAACTGTCATTTCTGTAAGATAATGTCAGGTGTGGATTGTTCACTTTAAAACTGAATAGTGAGATGCAGGTAATAACTCTGGATTATAGGAGATAGTCACTTATTCCTTTTTGATAGATATTTCTAGTGGCAAGGGAGGATCATTTTATGCTTACTTGTGTGGCTAGGCACTAGTCTATAACTTTCACCGAAAGCAGTCACCAGGCATAGATATAATTATATCTTATGACTTAGCCACAACTGTATTATTATAGCAAGAACATGGCATTGTCTTTGTACTCATTTTGTGGAATGCTAATATATTTTCCAAAGGGGACATACGATTTATTTGTGTAATGTCAAATGCTGTAATCTGTTTATGTAAATTCATTTAATGTTGTAAGATGAATAAGCATATTCATTTAACTGTAACTACAGGTTAGGTTTCCTGTATGTTGAGATTGGGAGAAGAGGAGTAGATTTTTGATGTCAGAACATTTACTGACAGGTACCTGGGGGTGCAAAAGATATTAAGCCTATGCGGGCGCGTGTTGATAATTGATATTTTTAAGGAACAGGAGACATGGTTAAAGACAGCCCTAAACTATCATAGCAATAACTACAATAAATTTAATCCCATAGTGGAGCGAAACTTTCTGTATAAAGTTAGTGGGATTTATTATTTGCTTGAAGTAAAAGGGTGTCTCTTTTTGGGTCTCAGTTTCAGGAAGACCGAATCGCTAGAGCAGACTTCAGTCAGGCGAAGAAAGTCATATACTCTTCGATCTAGAGGGTTTCTGTATACATCTAGCAACGAATCGTCAACCCCGTTCCTGAATCAAAACCCCCTTTTTGTCAACGCCAAGTTAAGCTCACGCAGTGCAACGGAGCCAACGCAACATCTGGAATCGCCAAACGCAGTAGTAGTTCTCTACTCGCCTATTGGATTACCAGCCAGAGCATTGCGGCTTCCAGAATATCAAACCCGCTCAGCATGCCTATAGCAGAATTCCATATCACCCGCCTTTTTTGTGCCTAAACGGGGCACTCAGCAAACCACAGCCAAACCAGTTTAAACAGGATTTACAGCCAAGCGGAGCCTTGCGCCGGATAAGCGCGCCTGGGACTTTTTGTCCTCAAGTGACTTCTTCTGGTGTATTTTCTGGATACTTAAAACCTCGCACGTATGAGCAGCCATCTATGGACAGGCTGTCGTTCAGTTTGTTTATTCGATCAGCAGGAGATAAATAGAGTCTTCCAGACCACCTCGCGCAATTAGGGAGGAATCACCAATGATAGCGCCTATACAGTGATTTTATTCAGGTTAATTCCATCACCGATGGAGGATATATACGAAAAAACCACTTACTGGAGCTATTTCATATGGTCCCGAAAACGGACGGGCTGACCCTCAGTTATTTCATCTCTCTGTGTTCTACAGGTTTTATAAATGGTGATCTGTGTGTGTGGTTGTTGGTGTATATGATTATTGATGACTATTGATGATTAGTTGATTATTGATGTAATTTTATGTTGTTGTGATGATATGCATTAATTCCATGCTTTTTTCTTCTTTAATAAAGTTTACACCTTTATTAATACGCTGTTCACGACCTTTCCATCCATATTTGTATTTTAGCTCTTTACTAGAATCTCTATGTATGATAAGAGAAAAGAGTGAGAGCCGGAGATGCTTAGACAGTAAAGTGAGTTGAGGCCTGGAGAGAGAGATCCTTTGAATAAATCTTCTTCCAGGTTGTCTCAAGTCCATCTCCTATTTACACCTTATCTAAAGTGTAATCTATAACTCTGTCAGTCCACTATCCCTTGTCGATTTCACTACAGTTGTCCAACTCGACAAATACTATACACTCCAACTCAACCACGACAGGAAATGACAGGTTGGTAACTTCTCTCAATATAAAATTATTGGTCACACCACAATTGGTCAAACGTCGGAAATGTTACTGTTTGTAATTTTTCTCGTTACAGGGGATGAATGTACATGAGATTTAGGGAAGAAATATAATCTGGCTCGTTAGGCCCAGTTACTGCATTTAGTCTTAAAGTTCGTGAGATGGGTACTCTGTCCCTTTCTGGATGCAAACACAATGCCAGACAGGTTTTAACTTGTAAACCCACGTATTCAAGTACAAAAATGTTTCTTCTAGGTTATTCTCATATATACTGAAACCGCTGGTAGGTTTAGGGTTTGACCCAAATACTGTATGAAGGAAGAGAAAAACATAAATACTCAACCCTAATAGTATACACAATCCTACGCGTAAATAGAATATTGTTCACTTTGGTTATTTAACTTAAATTATAAACCACAAACTTAGAGCTTGTCTCATCGTTTAAAACTCCCGTGAAATAAACTCTAGTCATTAAAAAGAAATCAATCATCATGAATTAGAAATAAATACATATTTCGTCAACACTCATGTTGTATCAGTGCATTACTTAGATGGTTAAATTATTCTCTGACTAATTACTGTCAGTGAATAAAATTTATATTATAGTTTAGCTAGAAATTATTATTTATTCTGCTATCCACTGTAACACAGTAAAACTTAGAGAATTATCAAATGACGGACCTATTCTAGAAAATCACTTCGGCACAGAAAATTTAGTGAAATATAAATTCGGACTAACAATAAAATCACTCGACAATACTAGTCAATATTATTACCTCCAAAACAGAACTACAGGCTATCTCCACGAAACTGAGAACTTCACTTATACAGGTATTCTAGAACTCGGCTAGATGTCGAGAAACTAAGAACTTCACTCTACAAGGTATTCTAGAACGAAGCGATCTGTCTTCTGAAACTGAGGAGTACTGAATGAATGAAGTCTAAACTGCTGGGGTTTAAATATTAGAAATGAAAGAAATAGCCCAGACTTAATACATTTAGCACCTACGCCCAGATTTACATATTTCCTTCTCATTCTGCGAATCAAACGAATTTCTTCGCACCAGTGCCGAAACCAGACTCTCTCTGTTGCGTACGGACTCATTTGAGATCCGACGTAACGTAATAGACCCGACTCGTGCGAGATTTCCTCGTCTTACCAGATCACCCTATTACTGCCTGCAGACTATGGTCATAAACGCAATATGAGCGAGCTCGTCTTTGATCTCAAATCTTTCACCGTGAATAATTAACTTATAGGCGAACAGATCAGGGAAAAGTGATAGACAATGGTCTTCCTTATTATCCCTGTCGAGAACGAATTAACACGATTCGATCTCTCATTAAAGAACTTAGCTAACCGCAATAAAATGCGTTGCTAAATTAGAAAGGAAATGACAAAGGTTTGAATTGCTAACAATCTAGCGTATGCGAAAGAAAGGTAAAGGAGCGAAAGAAAGGTAAAAGACAAGTGTAGAATAAAGAAAAGATATATAAAATATATTAATCATAATATCTCTGTCACACTTATCAGGCGAGAAATATAAAGATTGAGTTTTGATCTTCATTGGCGTGTCTTGACTGGATGTAAATCTTCATTGACATGTCTTGTTTGAGTGTGTATCTTCATTGACACGTCTTGTTTGAGTATATCTTCATTGACACGTCTTGTTTGAGTATATCTTCATTGACATGTCTTGTTTGAGTATATCTTCATTGATATGTCTTGTTTGAGTATATCTTCATTGACATGTCTTGTTTGAGTGTATATCTTCATTGACATGTCTTGTTTGAGTATATCTTCATTGATATGTCTTGTTTGAGTATATCTTCATCGACATGTCTTGTTTGAGTGTATATCTTCATTGACACGTCTTGTTTGAGTATATCTTCATTGACACGTCTTGTTTGAGTATATCCTCATTGAAATGTCTTGTTTGAGTGTATATCTTCAATGACACGTCTTGTTTGAGTATATCTTCATTGACATGTCTTGTTTGAGTATATCTTCATTGACACGTCTTGTTTGAGTATATCTTCATTGACACGTCTTGTTTGAGTATATCTTCATTGACACGTCTTGTTTGAGTATATCTTCATTGACGTGTCTTGTTTGAGTGTATATCCTTAATGACACGTCTTGTTTGAGTATATCTTCATTGACACGTCTTGTTTGAGTGTATATCTTCATTGACACGTCTTGTTTGAGTATATCTTCATTGACATGTCTTGTTTGAGTGTATATCTTCAATGACACGTCTTGTTTGAGTATATCTTCATTGACACGTCTTGTTTGAGTGTATATCTTCATTGACACGTCTTGTTTGAATGTACATCTTCAATGACACGTCTTGTTTGAGTATATCTTCATTGACACGTCTTGTTTGAGTATATCTTCATTGATATGTCTTGTTTGATTGTATATCTTCAATGACACGTCTTGTTTGAGTATATCTTCATTGACACGTCTTGTTTGAGGGTATATCTTCATTGACACGTCTTGTTTGAGTATATCTTCATTGACACGTCTTGTTTGAGTGTATATCTTCATTGACACGTCTTGTTTGAGTGTACATCTTCAATGACACGTCTTGTTTGAGTATATCTTCATTGACACGTCTTGTTTGAGTATATCTTCATTGGCACGTCTTTTTTGAGTGTACATCTTCAATGACACGTCTTGTTTGAGTATATCTTCATTGACACGTCTTGTTTGAATGTATATCTTCATTGACACGTCTTGTTTGAGTGTACATCTTCAATGACACGTTTTGTTTGAGTATATCTTCATTGACACGTCTTGTTTGAGTATATCTTCATTGACACGTCTTGTTTGAATGTATATCTTCATTGACACGTCTTGTTTGAGTGTACATCTTCAATGACACGTCTTGTTTGAGTATATCTTCATTGACACGTCTTGTTTGATTATATCTTCATTGACATGTCTTGTTTGAGTGTATATCTTCAATGACACGTCTTGTTTGAGTATATCTTCATTGACACGTCTTGTTTGAGTGTATATCTTCATTGACACGTTGTAGTGGATTGATGGTATTGTATGATGGTGATATTACTAAGTGTGATGCATGAGGTCAGCTGTGAAGGCTCCTGAGATAAAATGTAGCTGTGAATTGTCAGAAGGCCCTTCGTGCTACCACTACGACCTCACACCTATCTTTTTTTACTAATGAATGTGGCTACGTTAAATGTCTAGGGTAATGATATGTAATGTGTTGTGGTAGTTTACATACACACACACAGATATTTACTAAGTCTAATAATATTAATAAATGTTATAATACACTGAACTAACTCAAGTGTGTAAAATTTGGATAGTAATTTTCTTTAAATTTATTTGTTCTGAACCAAGGTTTTATTTTGGCCAGAACATATGAAAGGTTTTGCAATTATGAAAGAAATGCATGAATATTACATAATAAATGCAAGGTGTGTACATATGTATGTTACTAGACTAGTTAATATTACTACTGTTTATAGTTGTAATCTATTTGGGAGAACACTTAATGGATGTGCTGTTGGGGTGGCCTCATCACTCCCTGTCTATGGTGACTACACATTGTCCAGTTATTTGATGGAAATTTTATGGGTGTGTTAGCAAATAAGTTGAGTTGGTGAATTCTCAGCAGACCAGACGCTCACGTAGCTTGAATGTGCAGCTCTGGTGCTGAGATCTGGTGGCCCCACCTCTCCGTGCTTGGGGGCAATATCAGAAGTCTGGTGGCCCCACCTCTCCGTGCTTGGGGCAATATCAGAAGTCTGGTGGCCCCACCTCTCCGTGCTTGGGGGCTATAATAGACTGCTCTGACAAAATGTTACTGCACGGGTCCACTCTTGTAATATTCAACAACTCATTTGACACCGCATTGGTGCCAACTGAAACTCACAGTTCTGCAATCAAAGTATTAGTCATGTGTCAGAATTCCATCCTCTAACCATTTCTGGACACAACACTACACAACAACAACACCACATAGACGGGTCAGATCTTTCTGACCAAACAACACATCTTACCAAGTTGGTTTCACATAGGATAAGTTCTCCCAGACTACGTATTCTGAAATATGTTCATTAGCTTCCTGCCATAGAATAGGATAGGTGATATGTTTCACTGATCTCAACACTTGATCTGTCCTTCATAATCCTTACTGGAGTTTATGTATTTTATTTGTCTCTAGACCCTGAACTGGGGCGGGGGGTCTAGAGCGAATCCTTACTTGTTGTAAGGGACAGATTATGCTATTGCAGTATCAAATCACTCGAAACCTTAAACAAATATTAAAATGTACAAAGAAATAATTTCAGTCTTACCAGAATTATGAATATAGAACACAGTTAAATGCTAGCAAAACTCAGCTGAGCTGCTGGCTTTAGGATGGCGTCCCTCTAAATATTTCAATAGCTTCTGGGAATTACACCACTTAATAATTCACTGTGTCTACTAGGACAACTTATAATGAATGGCACAAAATGCGCGTCTGAGCGCCGATAATATATTCATCTATGGCCAATCACTGCCTTTTCTTTTTCAAATTCAAATATCCTACCAAAAAGTCATTTCAGTCATACCTCAGTCAAGTATGCCTTATTGTCTGTTGGTCCGTCCGTCTCTACTTGCGTTTCACAAAAAAACACACTTGTTTTTTGAACCAACTCTGCCTTCCCCTACACAATTTTGCCTTTAAAGTTATTTTTAGCCACAATTCACCATCCCACCCCGTCTCTTCATTCCAACTAGATTTTAGCACTTGCGTCTTCGAGGCCACAATTTTTTGAAAATTAGTGACATGTTTTATTTCAATGCAGACGCTCGCTGATATGAACAACACAGTCTTTTGTCAATATCTTTCTTATTATCTATCCGTCTGTATAAATGAAAGCATATTATTTCACTGCTCAAGATGGGCCATCCGGCCAGCTAGGTTTTATATTCCTAACATTATTATTAAGAAAAGTTACTTTTCAAATATTTTCTAGAATCTTCTGGAATGCGTTCATCACTGCATTCAATTAAACGGACTAAGTTATCGCAAAAGCGTCCAAGAAATGACTGTGGCGTATAATATCCAAGGTCCCTTTTGTCGATTTCTTTATTTTATGTCAACCTGGGGAACGTGACTTTTTCCTCCTTTCCCCACCACTTGCGTCTTTTAGCCTTGCTAGTTTCAAGCACGCGTTCAGTCAGATTTTTCCTTTTGATCTCCGTTCTCATCCCGTTCCGTTTTGCCTTCAAGTCTAACAATTTAATTTCCATGGCGGGTGATGACCCGCGGCGTGGGCGATCATGTATTCTAGCAGCTTACGCATTAGTTTTTATCCCTACGTTGTATCATTGGAGATATTTTAACGTTGTATCATGGTTAATTTTGTGACACATCTCCCCACTTGAAAACATGCCTACGGCAAGTTCTAAAACCAGTGATACACATAGATAAAATCTCTCCTTACGCCTGCCATTACTCTAATTTTGATCACAGGGGTGCCGACTGAGGAAATCTGCACCGACATTCAATTTGCCTGGGATATATTGGATACTAAACTGATAAGGTTGAAGCAATAAAGACCACCTCAGCAATCTTGCGTTTTCATGCTCAGCCTGAGATAAGAATACGAGTGGCTGATGATCCGTCTCGACCACAAAAGTCCTACCATACAGATAGATTTGAAACTTCTTTATTGCCCAGATTAACGCTAAACATTCTTTTTCGCTTGTGGAGTATCCTTGTTCCGCCTTATTCAATTTGCGGCTTGCATAAGCGACTGGTTTCAGTTCCCCATCAGGTGAAGATGATCTTTGCAACAAAGCCGCTCCGAGTCCTACATTACTTGCATCGGTTCTTAAGACAAAGTCCTGTGTCAAATCAGGTAGTTTGAGAATAGGCTTGCTAGTGAGTTTTTCCTTTAAGTCTTGAAACGCTAATTCACTTTGCGCAGTCCAAATAATTTTATCTGGAAGTCCCTTGCGAGTCAGATCAGTCAGAGGAGCACAAATAGAGTTAAAATCTTTGATATATTTTTGATAAAATCCGCATAACGACACGAATGATCGCACATCCTTTTTTGTTTGTGGTCTAGGTGCTCTCTGCAGTTTTTCCAAGTTCTTGGGATCAGGGGTCATGCTACCCTGATATACAGTGTGTCCCAAGAATTCCAACTCTTTGCATCCAATGCAACATTTTGTTGGCCTAGCAGTTAAGTTCGCCTCCCTAAGCCTATTAAATAACATTTCTAGAGCTTCAATGTGTTCTTCAAATGTCTCTGTGGCGACGAGAATATCATCCATGAAATTCGTGATACATGGGTTATTCAGGGGATCCAACAATTTGCGCATCATCCTTGAAAATACACTCGGAGCATTTTTCAGTCCGAATGGTAGCATGTTGAATTCATAATGTCCATCCGAAGTGCTAAAAGCCAAATAAGGTCTCACTTCAGGCTTCACTGGGATCTGGTAATAGCCTTTACTAAGATCCACCTTTGAAAAGTATTTTGCCTTGTTCAGTCTGGCAAATAACTGTTTTGTGTCTGGTAATGGATCCACTTGTCCTTCTGTGACAGCATTCAGTTTCCTGTAATCTATGCACAGTCTGTGTTCCCCAGACGGTTTTCTCAACAATACGACACTAGAGCTAAAAGATGATTCACTGTGTGAAATAATCCCCTCCTTCAACAAATAATCTATTTCTTCCTTCAATGCCTTCTCCTTCGCGAATGGAATAGAATAGGCTCTCATACAGATTGGGTTTGAGTCTACCAGTTTCATGTCATACTGTAGCAAATTTGTATGGCCTGGTTTATCTGTTAATACATCTGTATGTTCCTCCAGAACCTGTTGAACTCTCTCCCTCTGGTTTTTAGTCAGGTGCTTACTGACTTTTACCTGTGCTGCTGTTTCACAAGGATGTAATGGGTATTCATGTGAGGTGAGTGGTTCCTTTTGCATTTGAGTTGCGATAGCTAAGGTCAGTAAGGGGGTGCTTTCCTGGAGTGGTCTGTCCAGATACTTCTTTAACAGGTTTACATGATAAACTTTCTCCTTCCCCTTTTTGTCAATTTTATAGTTTGTTCTAGACACCTTCTCTAGAACCGTATATGGACCTTGCCATCCAATTTGTAATTTATTCTGGCTACCGGGTAGTAGAAGCAGCACCTTCTCTCCCACTGCCAGTTCTCTGTCCTTTGCCTTCCTATTAAAATATGCTGCATGTTTCTTCCTGGCTTGTTTCAAATTATCATTTGCCAGTTTCCATCCAGCTTTCAAACGAGTGGTCAGTTCGTTCACGTATTGATAAGATGAGGTAACAGTCTCTTCCGCCTTCTCATCTGTCCAGGTCCTTAATAGTGCTTCTAATGGACCTTTTATTGGCCTCCCAAATAGCAGAGTTGCGGGAGCCATCCCGGTTGAACTATGTGGTACCTCCCGATACGCAAACAATGCGGCGGGCAGGAATTGATCCCACAGATCCAGTTTTTCGTGTGCCAGCTTTCTCAGGATAGAAATGAGAGTCCCGTTGAACCTCTCTACCTGGCCGTTCCCTTGCGGATGGTACGGACTACAATGAAAGTGTCTGGCTTGAAATAGCTTAAAAACTTCTTCCGTTAGTTTCCCCTTGAACTGAGAACCATTATCCGTCAAGATTTGATGCGGGAATCCTAATCGGGTAAAGATTGTAAGTAGTGCCTCTGCTACATGTTTTAAATCAATTGATGGCAGGGCTACCGCCTCTCCCCACATAGAACATGTGTCCACCAGAGTAAGGATGTAACTGTTCCTCCTCTTGGTCCGAGTGAGAAGTCCTACAATATCCACTGCAACCCTCTCAAAAGGTGTTCCCACTATGGGCATTTCCCCTAGAGTTGCAGGAGCAGTCCAGTGCTTTGGAGCTACCCTTTGACATTCTGGGCAGGATTTGACATATCTTTTTATATCCTCCGTTATCCCTGGCCAGAAGTAATGACAAGCTATACGCTGTCCTGTGGCGCTGATCCCCATGTGACCACTGAAGGGAATCGAATGCCCGAGTTCCATCACTTTATCCCTATATGAAGTGGGAAGAACCAGCTGGTTGTGACCATTTGTTCCAGTTCCGGCCTTCCTGTATAAGAGTTTGTTCTTCATAAAATATTCCCCCTTGCTCGGAGGTGTGTGGCATTTGGGCAATTTTTTAAAACATGGCTTGAGTGTCCTATCCTCAGCCTGCGTCTTCCTCATCTCCTCTGGATGAGCATTTATAGGTTCACCTTCTTCCTCCTTCTTCTGTGACTTGGTCTGCACTGTCGCCATGATCACAGGTCTCTCGGGATTCCCCAAGAAGACGTATCTACACCCCAATATCAGAGGGTAGATTGGTTCATCTATCACTGCTGCTCTGATTTCTCCTTCCACATAGCGAGTTTTCACCGTTATCCTTGCGATGGGAAGTGTCATGAGTGGTATGTCCTTAGTTGCCCCTTGTATTTCCACTGTTTCTGTGGTATACTGACTTGGGTCCACTAGGCTAGACTTCACAACTGAATCATAATCCAAACCTGTATCATAAAGGCACCTTATGGTGACCCCATTACAAATAACATCCTCACAAACTGGGGGGGTGATAAGGTTCCTGCTGTCCCTTAGGATTAACCTTTAATCTTTGCGTCCCCGACTTCATTGCAGCAATGTTTGAAGGTTTCCTTCTACAAAATTCGGTGTTATGGTTATCTTTCTTGCACCATTTACACCATCTTTTTCCTTGGTTAAACGGTTTTCTTTCATTGGATTTTTGGTCATTGAACTGTGAGTTTCTGTCTCGGTAGTCATTTCTTGGCCGTTCAAAGTTTGTCCTACCTTTATTTCCCTGCTCTCTATTATCAAATTTATTAAATTGCTGTGGAGCTTTAAAATTGTCTATGTGCTTCTTTTTAGCACCACTTACCTCTGCCTGGGCTGCCTGATACCTTTCAGCGACATTTAAAACCTCTCTCAATTTCTCTGCACCTTGTTCCATGAGAAATTTTCTCATGTCTGGAGCCATGGACTCTCTCAATTCCTCAATCATGATCATTTCTTTAAGGTCTTGGGTCTTCCCCAGAGCAGTCCATTTCTCCAAATAGGTTTCCAGTCTGGCAGAGAATTGGTGGTATGTCTCCCCAGACAACAGTTTGGCATTTCTAAATTTCTTACGATAAAATTCCCCATTTTTTCGTACCTCAATAACAAAGCCTGCTTTAACATGTCGTAATTCTCCTGGTCTTCTCTGTTCATTTTTGCGAAGACTTCGTAAGAAGTACCTCTCAGTCCCTGTGATAGCTGTAAACTCCACCTCTCTCTCTCTAACCCATATGTAGTAGCTAATAACTCAAAACGTCCTAGGAACCCCTCTATGTCATCGTCTTTTTCAACAAAATGGTCTAAATGAAACCCCATAGCTGAGTTTGAGGCTCCCAGACAGGGCGTAGCATCTGAGGCAAAAGGGCTGGCACCATTTTCAGGAGCCTGGCCTTGTAGCTCCAGCTCCCTGAGTCGTAATTCGTGCTCCCTCTGCAACCTTCTATCTTCTGCCTCCAATGCTTTAGCCTCTTTGTCAGCCTCAATTTGTAACCTCTTAGTCTCAGCCTCAATTTGTAACCTCTTCTCTTCAGCCAACCTTTCAGACTCTAATTTTCTTTCAGCCTCTTTTTCTAATCTTCTTTCTTCCCGTTCAATATACTTATCACATTCAGCCGTTACATATTGAATTAAAATCTGACCATCCATTCCCATCTCCTTTGCCGTCAGCACAGCAGCTGATCTGAATTTGGCCAGCTCCGCCATACTTTTTAAACAAATCTAGCAATGTGCAAAATAAAATTTCCAACTACTAAAGTAATTCTAATTACTCTAGACTAAAATAATTCTAATTAATTAATTAACTACCACTGGCTGTAAAGATTCACCAACTTTTATTTTCAGGGACACTTTTAATTTTAAGGGACACTTTTAATTTTTATAATGTGTTCCCCTAATCTAATTCTCCCCCCAGGAGATCCTAATATATTTGATAGGCTAATTATCCCGGGACCAAGAGACCCCAATATATTTAGTGGATTGATGGTATTGTATGATGGTGATATTACTAAGTGTGATGCATGAGGTCAGCTGTGAAGGCTCCTGAGATAAAATGTAGCTGTGAATTGTCAGAAGGCCCTTCGTGCTACCACTACGACCTCACACCTATCTTTTTTTACTAATGAATGTGGCTACGTTAAATGTCTAGGGTAATGATATGTAATGTGTTGTGGTAGTTTACATACACACACACAGATATTTACTAAGTCTAATAATATTAATAAATGTTATAATACACTGAACTAACTCAAGTGTGTAAAATTTGGATAGTAATTTTCTTTAAATTTATTTGTTCTGAACCAAGGTTTTATTTTGGCCAGAACATATGAAAGGTTTTGCAATTATGAAAGAAATGCATGAATATTACATAATAAATGCAAGGTGTGTACATATGTATGTTACTAGACTAGTTAATATTACTACTGTTTATAGTTGTAATCTATTTGGGAGAACACTTAATGGATGTGCTGTTGGGGTGGCCTCATCACTCCCTGTCTATGGTGACTACACATTGTCCAGTTATTTGATGGAAATTTTATGGGTGTGTTAGCAAATAAGTTGAGTTGGTGAATTCTCAGCAGACCAGACGCTCACGTAGCTTGAATGTGCAGCTCTGGTGCTGAGATCTGGTGGCCCCACCTCTCCGTGCTTGGGGGCAATATCAGAAGTCTGGTGGCCCCACCTCTCCGTGCTTGGGGCAATATCAGAAGTCTGGTGGCCCCACCTCTCCGTGCTTGGGGGCTATAATAGACTGCTCTGACAAAATGTTACTGCACGGGTCCACTCTTGTAATATTCAACAACTCATTTGACACCGCATTGGTGCCAACTGAAACTCACAGTTCTGCAATCAAAGTATTAGTCATGTGTCAGAATTCCATCCTCTAACCATTTCTGGACACAACACTACACAACAACAACACCACATAGACGGGTCAGATCTTTCTGACCAAACAACACATCTTACCAAGTTGGTTTCACATAGGATAAGTTCTCCCAGACTACGTATTCTGAAATATGTTCATTAGCTTCCTGCCATAGAATAGGATAGGTGATATGTTTCACTGATCTCAACACTTGATCTGTCCTTCATAATCCTTACTGGAGTTTATGTATTTTATTTGTCTCTAGACCCTGAACTGGGGCGGGGGGTCTAGAGCGAATCCTTACTTGTTGTAAGGGACAGATTATGCTATTGCAGTATCAAATCACTCGAAACCTTAAACAAATATTAAAATGTACAAAGAAATAATTTCAGTCTTACCAGAATTATGAATATAGAACACAGTTAAATGCTAGCAAAACTCAGCTGAGCTGCTGGCTTTAGGATGGCGTCCCTCTAAATATTTCAATAGCTTCTGGGAATTACACCACTTAATAATTCACTGTGTCTACTAGGACAACTTATAATGAATGGCACAAAATGCGCGTCTGAGCGCCGATAATATATTCATCTATGGCCAATCACTGCCTTTTCTTTTTCAAATTCAAATATCCTACCAAAAAGTCATTTCAGTCATACCTCAGTCAAGTATGCCTTATTGTCTGTTGGTCCGTCCGTCTCTACTTGCGTTTCACAAAAAAAACACACTTGTTTTTTGAACCAACTCTGCCTTCCCCTACACAATTTTGCCTTTAAAGTTATTTTTAGCCACAATTCACCATCCCACCCCGTCTCTTCATTCCAACTAGATTTTAGCACTTGCGTCTTCGAGGCCACAATTTTTTGAAAATTAGTGACATGTTTTATTTCAATGCAGACGCTCGCTGATATGAACAACACAGTCTTTTGTCAATATCTGTCTTATTATCTATCCGTCTGTATAAATGAAAGCATATTATTTCACTGCTCAAGATGGGCCATCCGGCCAGCTAGGTTTTATATTCCTAACATTATTATTAAGAAAAGTTACTTTTCAAATATTTTCTAGAATCTTCTGGAATGCGTTCATCACTGCATTCAATTAAACGGACTAAGTTATCGCAAAAGCGTCCAAGAAATGACTGTGGCGTATAATATCCAAGGTCCCTTTTGTCGATTTCTTTACTTTATGTCAACTTGGGGAACGTGACTTTTTCCTCCTTTCCCCACCACTTGCGTCTTTTAGCCTTGCTAGTTTCAAGCACGCGTTCAGTCAGATTTTTCCTTTTGATCTCCGTTCTCATCCCGTTCCGTTTTGCCTTCAAGTCTAACAATTTAATTTCCATGGCGGGTGATGACCCGCGGCGTGGGCGATCATGTATTCTAGCAGCTTACGCATTAGTTTTTATCCCTACGTTGTATCATTGGAGATATTTTAACGTTGTATCATGGTTAATTTTGTGACACACTTCTTGTTTGAGTATATCTTCATTGACATGTCTTGTTTGAGTGTATATCTTCACTGACACGTCTGGTTTGAGTATATCTTCATTGACACGTCTTGTTTGAGTATATCTTCATTGACACGTCTTGTTTGAATGTATATCTTCATTGAAATGTCTTGTTTGAATGTATATCTTCAATGACATGTCTTGCTTGAGTGTATATGTTCATTGGCATAATCTTGATTGGGTGTATATTTTCAATGGCATGTTTTTTTTTAAATTATACTTTCTATTGGCGTGTCTTGATTGAGCGTGTATCCTGATTGACAGGTCATGATTGAGTGTGTATCTTTAATGGCATTCCATGTTTGAATGCAAAGTTTCAGTGACAGTTCTTTATTAATTTTTTTTTGGTGATGGGAGAGGGGGGAGGGGGGTGTAAATCTTCATTGACATGTAGTGAGTGTGTAGATCTTCGTTCCAATATCTGGCTGCAGACCTTGATTGATAAGTCTAGAACACGTTATTAATAATAATAATTCTGACATGTTTGACCGTTAAGAAATTAATTTCAGTGTATGTTTTTTTTTTTTAATGAACGAAGAAAAAAATTGTTATATTCAACTCCCGGTGGCTTATAGTTAAGGTATGAGTTGTTAACAACAGAGGATAATATATTCAACTGCTTCCATTTGTTTACTGGCAATTTAATTTTAATCTTTTATTCCAGATTGTATAGCAGTTAATTAAATGTTATTTATGTAGGCCTACGTTTTTTTTAGCATCTGAAACAGTAATAATTCCTGTAAGACTAAACAAATACACAAAAAAATTTTTAATGCAAGGGAAAGAGTGTGATGATGTACATTGATACACCGATAGAATTATTAATTGTAAGTATAAAAATAAGGTAGAAATGAAAATAGTGGACTTATGAAGTTTCGTCTTCACCCACGCCGCAAGCGCGTTGATTTTAGCAGACAGTATTGTGAAAAAGATAGTACCATCGTTTTCTAGTGTCCTTGAAAAACTATTTATAACATGACACGAAAAGCCTACTCGGTCAGAAGGAGTGAAAGAGGGGAGAGACAGACAAATGATTCCGTCTGCACGCGTGATTTCAATATAAAATCTAGCGAAAACGCGATAGTGTCGTTAGCCATTTGAAAATACGACACAAATTCAAAATATGTTCGGAAATTGGGTCACGCAAACAACCTTAGCTCTTATAAAACTGGCGTATTTCTGACGTAATACGGGAGACTATCGTTTTTAGTTTGAAAATAGCGGTAGAAAGAAGTGAACAGGGGGTAGTTTATAGATTTCAATATTATTGAAGACTAACATGGAAAAAATTATGGAATTTTGAACCATTATACATAGGCTCATAAAACTTATATATTCGGGTGCCATAGTGTCTCCTGACCAATAATATGGTTTCATTTACCCTATAGTCAAACTAACAGCCAAGATATGGTCATAATACTAGATAGTCACAGACACAGTGACAAACACACTGGTGTTCTGACATTCGCTATCGGTAACGTATTTTTGCACGAGTTGTTGAAAAGAGGCATGAGAGGGTAGGGCAAAGTCCAAAAGAGGGGAACGTTAGGACTGAGGTAATATGATTTGGAGGGGAGTTTGAAAGGAGGAAAGAAATTATGGGATGGCTCAAACTGAATATTTTTTTTGTAGTGTTAGGCCAAAACCAAGTCTATTTTTGACGAATGCCAAGTTTGGACGGACAGACCGACAGAGGTACACTAACATTGGACCGAAATTGGACCTTAGATTTAAAAATTTGAATTGACAAACTTAGTAGTTAGATCTCATTGGTCGAAACAGTTTAGATTACTGGGAAAGTTGAAGGCTCGGTGCCATTTTCACGAAGACTGTTCATAGAAGCAGGACGCTTGAGAGCTGAGAAGTGTGTCGTGCCTTGAATATAGATATAATTAATAAAAAGTATAAGGGCGCCATAGTTCAGCAAGCAGTACATCTGAAGTTGTGCTAATTCAACGTTCCTGTGTGTGTATTCTTTGAATTGTGGTAAGACCGAAATTATTAACATTATTTATACTATTAATTATGTTGTTTGACTTGGGTAATGAAGAAAACATTACGACTGTAAGTAAAGAAGTCACTAGTAGACTTATACAAGCCTATTTGTTGCTCCATCATGTTACCAAGCTACCAGAAAGGTAGTAGTAAAATATTTATAGGTTGTCACCAGGAATCACATCACCTATCACATTGTATGGAAAAAGATCATTGAGAATGGCAGAGGCGTTGCAGACATTAGAGAGAGAAATATGAAAACTTGTACAAAGTGTTACCTCATTTTATGGAGATGTGCTGAGTTGGTCAGAGAGATCTGATCCAGGTCTTTTAGATTAAACATTGTATTGTTTGTAAAATTGGTGGATTAGGTATTATGCTAAGACAGAACATAATTTTCATGTTACAGGGTTTTTGTCTGGCACTAGTCAGGTGACAGATTCCTGTGTGAAAAAGTTACTCCAGCAGAGATAGAGGTACTCGCGGCCTACCCTATTTCTTTTGGGACAAGATCAACAGTGGCTGTTGGCAGATCATACATCTATGTTCAATCCTCCAGTGCCAGTTAAGTAAACAAGCCCTGGCACGAGGAGAATTTATCAACTTTTCCACTTCATAAACCCTGAAAAGGAAATATAAATAAAGACTATCTGTCAAGAAGTAAATTGTACCAAGATAAAAGAAACATTGTGACAAAGACTGGGCGTGATGTTAACATCCCAACCAGCCAGCTCAAAACACTTTAGAAATAGCTAGAAATTTTACAATACCATAAAAACTACAATATATATATATATATGATTAAGGACAAATTGTCCTCTTTTAGTTAATTAAGTATGCCTATTATTTATGTATATATTTAAATTGATCTCATGTGATTTGACAGTCCTAACCAAAAGAATCGTAGGTATAGGACTAATAAAGTTATAGGAAAAAATTGTATATTACTAACTTTTAACAACCGTGTTGGTTGATTTGATCACATAGATTAATATTGGTGTTTGTGTGTGTGTGTTTGTGTAATTAATTACCATCACACCACACTTGCATTACCCTAGACATTAAACGTAGCTATCATACATACTAGTCAAGAATAGGTCTGATTGAGGTCATAAGGTGGTAGCAGAAAGGTGTCCTGATAACTCAACCCAAACTTTGTTATAATCAGGGACCTTCACAGCTGACCTCATTCAGTACAATAGTACTACAGAACAACAACATTGCATAACATCAAAAACCACCACAAAGAGTTAGAAAGATTGTGTGTACTTGTCTGTGTTTGTGTTTAGTTTTGTTTGTTTGTTGTTTCTTTTTTTTTTTTTTTTAGGACGCACAAGAACATGTACATTTTTATTTCTATCTTTTTTTTTCCAAACTCAGATTATAGGGGAAGTTTAACACCCCCCAGCCCCACCCCCACTCCAATGACGACTTTCATAGAAAATATCAAATGTTAGATATATATTGCATTGGAAAGTATGTTCATTTTATTACAGTTTTGTATGTTTATTTTCACCAAAAGTTTTGTAAATGATTTTATATATTTTTTAAGTATGGCAGGTTAGTGTATTGCTCACCTAATAATATATGCAAGATGTTAATATTTATATATCTTCGCTTCTAATGCATAGATTGTTAAATTTTGTTTGTTTGGTATTCAATCCCCTGAATGAAGCAGCATCAAAGTTTTTTTTTTAACACCATTTGATCTCTAAAATATATTTTCATTGGTTAATTTTGAAAATGGTATCACGTAGAAATGTTGAAAATATTTCAGCGGTGAAGAAAAACATATGGGCAATATGGAAACACTGACAAAGAATACATACAGACTGTGATAGATGGTGTCCTGTGAAGAAAGATCCAGCTGCAGAAAATAAGAATCAACTTCCTAAATTTGTCTGTTCCATCAAACAGATGATACCCTTCTGGAAAAGTGTGCTCACGGTGGGACTCAAAATTCTAAAGAGTCATTCCATAATCTTCTTCTTTCTTCCTTCTCCCTCGTTCGTCCTGAAAAGTACCTTGGTTGCGTTGTGTCTGTTTACACCGGAGCTGCGATATCTGCGCCTTTCGGCCGACACATCCGACTTCAGCACGGCATTTTTTGGGACCGGGTTTGCCTTCCCTCTTCGATCCCTACTCTCTCAGCCAGACTGCAGTGATGCAGCCTGTTTCCATGACCACCACGTGGGGGTGGAGTAGGGTCTTGGTCAGCTCTGGTTCGCTGACCCTGACGCAAGCAGTCAAGCTATAGGTCGCTGACTGCATTTTCTATTGCTGCATCTTTGGGTCCCATTCCATAATCTAATTTGGTATAGGTGTCCAAAGAATGTTTTTGTTGGAAGTAGTAGGCTGAAATGATGCGCTCATTGTGTTCAACAATGGAGAACTGAGAAGAACATATCTTTTTGTGAATCTAGGTCTGATCTTTGGAAAATATGGATTTCAAACTTTTTCGAACATTGCCAAACTCCGAATAAGTCCGCTGAAATGAAGAACTTAAAAGTAAGCTGCTTATGATAAAACAGTCTTTTTCATTTACTGTATATATTTCCTGGCCTGTGTGTTACGGCGCCATGCACGGAAGGTAAGAATAGTAACACACTGTCACCTGCCAGGCACGCCGCTGTAGGAGGGCTGTCATGGGGCCGGCTACCCCTTCATGTAGAAACGTTTAGCCAATAAAACTTCAGTAAATATGGACAAGTCAACGATAAATGTCAATAATTCAACTTGGCCATCCCAGACAGTGGAAAGTTATCTATTTAAGAGGCTTATGACGCAGCAGAGAGAGAACTATCGGGACTCTGGGCTGCTGACTCAACATGTTTTTTTCTAGGACTTGAAAGGAGTAAAGAGGTTTGGCACAGGACAGGAAGGTGTTTGTTAATCTCTTATGCTCCGCAGGGAACTGAAAAGTAATTAATATATTTTTGACTATGTTTTTATTATTTTATTAGTCTGTTTTTTAATGAAGTATTTCTGCCAGGTGAAAGTTAGTGTCTGGCTTAATGTGTTCTAAATTACTACGTTGGGATAACTGGCAACTGTTCTTAATTAGTTTCTTTACACCTTCCTAGTATATTACTTCCTCCATACATTTTCACCCTGTTAGATATCTACTGGTGTTTTTTGGGTATCCCAAACTGTTGTTTGGTGTACTTGTATGACCAAAGCTGGATATTCTGGGTGAATCTTGACTTGCATAACTTTGGTCATGTAATTTAATGTCAGTTTCTCGTTCGTAATTATAAAGGCAATATTCCTAAAGCTACTTCTAGTGCCACTCTTCGTGTTCTTCTGAGTACTCCAGCTAGTGTACATATGGTTTGGCACTGAATGATGTCTATTTTAATCTTGTTAAATTATAGTTACAGTATTTAGGCGTGTCGACTATTATTTTAAAACACAAAAGAAATGTGGATGGGAGAGGGGGCGGCACCCTCGGTAGAGAAAACTGTCTGGAGAACTCCGGTTGAAAGACAAATGAAACCAGAGATATGCTCAATGGCCTAGCAAAATTGCCAGTTCAGTGGCCGGTCTTTTGACGGCCACTGTGTAGACTTTTATTAAGTAACATTCTGTGGCGTGTGTTGCTACTTGTCCGTTGGTCTACGGCGACTGTCGATAACACTGGCTAACAAAAAAAAATTTTTTTTTCTTTCTCTAACATTTCTATGTTTTTATGGTCAATTTTAATGCGCTGTTTTTAAATCTGCAAACCGTTTTTCTCTATCAGGTCGGGATCTCTAGAAATACGCAATTGAAGTTTTTTAACAACGCATACAGTATTACAACATCATTTGTACAAGAAGTATAACAGTTATGTAGGCTTGAATTTCTTTGCAGTCGACTTTCGTCGGTGAATGGCATGTGGTACATCGCGATGAAGCATCCAACAATAATCGGCAAGCATGGTCACACTCCACCGTCCTTGATAACGTGACTCCATTACGGCGATATCTTGATGGAATCGTTCTCCATGTTCATCGCTGACTTCGCCAAGGTTGTCAGGGAAAAAAGTCAAGATGCGAATCGAGCAAATGGATTTTGAGGGACATGTTACAGCCCATAATTCTGTATGCATCTATGCACTGCTTAACAATATGCACATAGTCGACAGATTTGTGATTTCCCAGAAAGTTATCGACGATCGATTTGAATGCCATCCATGCGCGAAGTTCACTACCATGTAACAAGTTCTCGAATTGTTTGTCTGCAATAACTTTCCTAATCTGAGGTCCTACAAAGATACCTTCCTTTATCTTTGCATCGCTAATTTGCGGAAACTTTTCTCGAAGATAAGTGAAAGCTTTGCTCGTTTTATCTAACGCTTTTACGAAATTCTTCATGAGCCCCAACTTTATATGTAACGGTGGTAAAAAGATGTTGTCTTTGTTAACTAATGGCTCGTATATTACATTTTTATGCCCGAGCTGCATACGATCCCTGATAGGCCACACCTTTCTTGCATAATGTTCCTGTCTGTTGCGGCTGTCCCATTCACATAGGAAGCAACAAAATTTAGTATACCCAGTCTGCATGCCCGTGAGAATTGTAATGACCTTTAGGTCTCCACAAATCCGCCATTGGTAGTCATTGTACTTTATTTTTGCCAAAAGTATAGCCATATTGTCATAAGTTTCTTTCATATGAACAGAGTAGGCGACTGGAATTGATGAAAATAAATTTCCATTATGCAATAACACGGCTTTTAGACTAGTCTTGGAAGAGTCGATGAAAAGTCGCCATTCGTTGACTATGTGCTCATGACCGAGGTGCACCATTAGACCTTTTACATCTTTGCAATAGCAAATGTCATCATCCATCTCAAAGTATTGAACAAGTTCTCTGTGTCTATGACGAAATTTAGATATCAGAGTATTGGGCGCTAAAAGATTCCATTCTTTGAGTCGCGAACCGAGTAATTCCGCTTGTCCTTTGGTGAGAGCGAGATCATGTGTTAGATTTGAAAGTTCTGAATGGTTAATTAAGTGAACACCATCATTCACCGGTATATAATCCTAGTCAGAATTAGTTTCTAAAGCAGGTAAACTATCACTTTCTGATGGTTCATTCACGTCCAACGGATATTGTTCTGGTGGAACTGGGATCGGACACGTGATTGGATCATGAGGCACTGGTTTCGAAACCGATTCAATATTTGGATAAACCACAGACTTTCTAGTTTTAAAAGTGAAACCATAGATATTTGTCAAGCAGAAGTAACAATCAGTAGCGTGATTTGTCGGTTCACGCCATATTACTGGCACTCCAAAAGGCATCGACTTATGCTTCGGCGATTTTCGTAACCAACCTGCCAATGTATTTGCACAAGTCGAACAAACTGCATTTGGCTTCCAAGATTTATTTGCATCATCAACTTTCGAATCGAAATAAAGTTCATATGCTTTCTTTAGCAATGGTGTAAAGTTTTTTCTGGTGAACACGATCGGTAAAATATCCGCACACGTAACAGAACAGATCAGCCGAATTTCTACAACTTCTAGAAGCCATATTTCACTCACAATTATTTTAAAATACAATAACTATTTGAAATATAACCTAACATATGTCATGCATCTTTTAGCAGTATAAAAAGTAGAATTATTTTGCATTTTATTAATTTTTAAAAAGTTATATAGTAAAAATGAAATGGAGCAAATAACAGTTTCCCAAAAATATATTTATTCACAAATATCTTAAGAACCTGACGTGATAGAGATAAACGGATTTCAAATTTGAAATCAGCGCAAGAAACTGACCTAAGAACACTTATTCTTATATAAGAAAGAAAAATGTTGTTTGTCAGTGTAACCACAATAAAATAATAATTATGATATCGAGTAAACAAATGTACGTACAGTCTTTTCTTATGGTCTGGACTATAACGTCTGCACGCAGCAACAAGGTTGCCTCATGTCTTCATTCTTTAGACCAGAGCTCCCCAGACGTTTTTTTTTTTTAGACCAGACCTCCCCAGACGTTTTTTAGACCAGAGCTCCCCCCCCCCCCCCCCCCCCCCCCCCCCCCCCCCCCCCCCCCGGGTTTATTTTTTAGACCAGAGCTCGCCAGACTTTTTTTTTTTTTGTCTCGGCTCCATGATGCTATCATTGATCCTTAATCGACTCCAGGCACAAATAAATAAGTAAAATAAGGAAGTGATAAATTAACATGACCATTTTATTGAACTGGTTACATTCATTGATATGTAGAATGTGGCTGGTGAATATTAAGATGGACACTGCTATTTGCTTGGAGATTGGTGAGTTTTAGTCGTTGGTCACCACGATCTTCCAGATACGTTCTGTTCCTTTGCTTTGATAAAACTGCATTTGTGTGGCTAAAACCAGTTTCAGCCAGTACGAACTTCAGAATGTAAGTAGAAAAGGCTCAAGTGCTACACAAAGCTTAGAGTATTTTATAGCAGTATTTCCAGATGTAAAACTGAGTCACAGCAATCATTTCTCGTATGATTATCAACCATCGACGCCAGAAGTTTACTCAACCCCGGATCGACCTTCAAGGGTTTATCGACCCCGTGGATCTCGATACAGACGACCCCCCCCCCTAGGGTCGTCCTCGGCCACTTTGGGGATCCCTGCTTTATACTGTTTGTATTATGAAACGAAAATCTTGACCTTCCGTATGTCATTATTAACATGCTTGTGGCGTGTAGACCGCTATTCACATCTTGACCTTGTTAACCCCTTGAAACCGCAGTCCCGGTATTTCGGTTTCTTCAGCTATTCCTAATACCCGCAGTCCTGGTCAGTTTTCATCAAAGTATTTTCACGGGTACCTGATTTCCTATAAACCT
Source organism: Oreohelix idahoensis (assembly GCA_024509875.1). Taxonomy (NCBI): domain Eukaryota; kingdom Metazoa; phylum Mollusca; class Gastropoda; order Stylommatophora; family Oreohelicidae; genus Oreohelix; species Oreohelix idahoensis. Next base: position 881,499 of record JAMPIV010017441.1, read on the forward strand.
GTCATAAAGCTGCTCGACCGTCGGGCAGTGTTTAGTACCTGGCTGGGGAAGTTAGATGGTGCTCGACCGTCGGGTAGTGTTTAGTACCTGGCTGGGGAAGTTAGATGGTGCTCGACCGTCGGGCAGTGTTTAGTACCTGGCTGGGGAAGTTAGATGGTGCTCGACCGTCGGGCAGTGTTTAGTACCTGGCTGGGGAAGTTAGATGGTAATGTCTGAATAGATATATAGTAATTTTCTTCAGTAGCAGTTTGTTCTTTCTTGACAGGAAAATTAGTGGAACGTTCTCTGTGTGTGCTAGTTGGGTAGTAAAAATGTAGTCCCATAGCAGATACTACTGTAGGGGAGTGAAGAATTAGAGACCTCACTAGGCCTATATGTCGTAAATTTTAGATAGGTTGGAAGATATTTATGGTCCTGTCTGAGCAGAGGTGATAGTGGTAAATATGTGAGAATAAAGGTGTACGAATTAGATTTCACGAGTAAATAGTTTAAGGAAAAGATCTGTCTCTGGAATAAGTAGTTTCTCTAGTCCAGCCTATCTATACGACTAAATTTTAGTATAAGACAATCTAGTACCTCCTTATATCTAGAACTATAATTTAAACTAAACACAAACACACAATTATGTGACAACAAGACACACAAACGTGAAAAACTATGGTTAATGGGTATTGGTATGACCAACACACAAAGTTAAGTTCTTTTTGTTGTTTATTATCATTAGATTTTATAACATCAAAACATATAGAGAAATCAATAAAATCATGTTTACAGACATATGAAAATAACCGAATAAGTGCCCTCCCCCTTGTTGAGAAAGGATCCCAAAAGAAGTTAATAACCCAAAGGTCAAAGATCAGCCCTAGGTTACAGAATAGACTGTGAAGAACAAGTTCCCACTAAATTACTACTCAGTAAAGTACATAAGTCTAGCGAAATAAAAAAGGAAGTTAGTACAATGCTTATAACAAATGAAAATATTCTCTCTCTCTCTCTCTCTCTCTCTCTCTCTCTCTCTGTCATACGTGGCCACAAACAATCTCGCTTACCCAATCGTGGTGTTGATATCCCTTGAAAAAAATACAATAGCTCCTGAACCTATACTGTCAGGTGGGTTGGCAAATTAGCCCCAGTCCAGCCTATATATCGAATAATAATTACAAGGTGGACGCCAAATTTGGTGGTTTAATTTTTCCTGGATGAAACAAAGGTTACCGCGAATAGTTACTGAAGCAAGACGTGCTCTGGACGTTCACAGTTGCAAAAGGAGAAAAATAATTCCATTATTGCGAAACATCTGGTTGCTAAGAAAAATGTTACAATATGTAAAAAGAAAATGATGATGGTAAATCCTATCGGCTGGCTCTATGGTGAATGCCGATTTTGAAACAGCGTAACTTTCTGGATTACTCCGTCGATACGGCTGTCAAACGTCAGGAATATATGTTCTTTCGTATGCTCAGTGGGCTGGAAAAATTGAATAAATAATTCTGGGCAAGGTACAGTCTAGTTAAGATTTAATATTAATGTTTATTTGTCTCTTTGGCCCAACCGGTTCACGAAGGAACTTGGGACTTGTAAGCCAAGAAGAAGACACCATTAATCCTTCTCTGAATGAAGAAAGAGGACCGAACTAGCCCAAAAAGTCGAAGACCCAAGTTAAGACCGCTGGCCGCTGGTTTTTAAACAGGTACTATTTAGGAAGAAAAGACCATTTATGAAAAAAGATGAAATGCTACTATCTTATCCACACGTAAGTTTTTCCGCAATGGCATGTCGGGAAAAAGGGTATGCGCCCTCCCCCGTTATTGCCCGCGAGAAAATGAACAGCGCACAAAGTCACTTATTATTTAATTTATCCATACGCGCACTTTAACAAAAATCGCCTGTCATTACTAGCTATAGATTGTCGGCGTCTGTTGTTTTGTCACATGATATTAACACTAGTCACTTATGTAATTTCACACAATGAAATATACTGCGAATTCTATTCTGTCACTCATCCGTCACGCGTAATAATCCCAGTCAGCTAAACCGTATCTTCTTGTGTAAGAAAGTGGGATGATGGAATTTACATTAACTGAACAACTGGCAAGAAAATATCTACGCGTTATGTTATTTCTCTAGTTTTAACACTAGGGAATCACAGTGAATTAACATGGTAAACTTAACACATTTTAACTCTTAAGCACAATTTTTTACCACAAATCAGAAAATGAAATCCCCATGAGACAATTTAATACATTTAGCGAAAAATGGTTCTAGTCTGGCGTGTTTTAGATTATCCAAAATTTTCTGAGCGACTCTGAGAACCGATCTGGAGAGAACGCAGTATATACAGTATATACAGATCATGAGAGGATGTTATAATTCACACATTATGCATAGCAGAGAAATCAGGAAACTGCATTTCCCGGATCAAAGGTTTTATCGTTCGCTCTACTCAGCGATGCTGACCGACATCTGAAGACTTGGCTGTGCAACGGGCCTCTCTTAGATTTCGTCCCCTTTCGCAGATCAAACAATTTACATCCCCCTGAACGTACGAACATCAAAGGCGGTCGGGAAAATATTATCGCCCCTGTATCTCTTCACACAGTCCGTTATTTCCACGTGCATCTGTCTAATGACCGATAATTGGCAGATCGGCTCGCGTGAGAAACTCGGGTAAACAAACGTGTTTCGCTCCCCTGTTAAGACTGGCGAGTTGCGAAAAGTTGGTAAACAAATCTGTTATGTTCCCAGAAAAAGAGCGTGGATTCAAAGGTGAGTCATACAAACATAAAATTGCGTGGTTTGGCTTAGCAAATGGTAGACACTAGATGGGAAAGCAACGGCTGTCAGATTACTGTAAGCTATATTTCCATTATACGTCACACTATACTAGGTCCTGCATAGAGAGGTGGGGTGACCAGTACCCTTCCTCGCTGCCTTTTCCTTCCCTAATTCAAGAGAGAAGTCAGGTACTCATTTACAGCTGGGTAGACTGAAGCGTGTCGATACCGTGAATCTTTTTACTTTTCAAATGCACTATGGGAGTTCTGGAGGGACATGGCTGACTTTACTATAATATTGTAACATGTCAAATGTTGTATAGCACTAGGGAGGGAAGTCTGAGTAATGTTATTGCCTTTACTATAATGTAATTTGTCAAATGTTGCTTATCAATAAGGATGGGAATGGGGAGTAAAATTACTGTCTTTACTATAATATTGTGACTCGTGAATTGTTGTATAGCACTAGAGAGAGAAGTCTGGACTAAAATTGCCGCCTTTACTATATTGTAATTTGTTAAATGTTGTATATCACTCGGGATTGGAATTCTGAATTGAAATTACTGTCTTTCTTAGGACATTGTAATTTATTACATTTTGTTTAGCACTTACAAGAAGGAAAGTTCTGGAGTGAAATTGCTGCCTTTCTCAGAATATTGAAACTTGCCAAAATTGGCATTGCGGTGTGAGGTTGTGCAATGAAATGAATGTTTATCCTGCGGAGTACATGGTGATGATGATGATGACAAATATAAAACTGTTACTCTTTTGTACTGTCCGTGTAGGCCGGGATCTCCGAGGAGACAAAAAAAGAATATGTTTACTTCTCCCGTTTATGTCGTAAGATACGAGTAATATGAGGTTTATACATGGGACTTGTAACCTTATCATGCATAATAATGTACTACAAAAACTATCACCGGGGGAGCACATTCAAGCTTTAATGTTAGCTTCCTATAAGGGGACTTGCTTGCAACCTTATCATGCACAATAATGTACTACAAAAAACTATCACCACGGGAGCACATTCAAGCTTTAGTGTTAGCTTCCTATAAGGACCTGCTGGCAACCTTATCATGCACAATAATGTACTACAAAAAACTATCACCACGGGAGCACATTCAAGCTTTAACGTTAGCTTCCTATAAGGACCTGCTGGCAACCTTATCATGCACAATAATGTACTACAAAAAACTATCATCACGGGAGCACATTCAAGCTTTAGTGTTAGCTTCCTATAAGGGGACCTGCTGGCAACCTTATCATACACAATAATGTACTACAAAAAACTATCACCACGGCAGCACATTCAAGATTTAATGTTAGCTTCCTATAAGGACCTGCTGGCAACCTTATCATGCACAATAATGTACTACAAAAAACTATCACCACGGGAGCACATTCAAGCTTTAATGTTAGCTTCCTATAAGGACCTGCTGGCAACCTTATCATGCACAATAATGTACTACAAAAACTATCACCACGGGAGCACATTCAAGCTTTACTGTTAGTTTCCTATAAGGGGACCTGCTGGCAACCTTATCATGCACAATAATGTACTACAAAAAACTATCACCACGGGAGCACATTCATGCTTTAGTGTTAGCTTCCTATAAGGGGACCTGCTGGCAACCTTATCATGCACACTAATGTACTACAAAAACTATCACCACGGGAGCATATTCAAGCTTTAGTGTTAGCTTCCTATAAGGGGACCTGCTGGCAACCTTATCATGCACAATAATGTACTACAAAAACTTTCACCACGGGAGCACATTCAAGCTTTAGTGTTAGCTTCCTATAAGGACCTGCTGGCAACCTTATCATACACAATAATGTACTACAAAAACTATCACCACGGGAGCACATTCAAGCTTTAGTGTTAGCTTCCTATAAGGACCTGCTGGCAACCTGATCATGCACAATAATGTACTACAATAAACTATCACCACGGGAGCACATTCAAGCTTTAGTGTTAGCTTCCTATAAGGACCTGCTGGCAACCTTATCATGCACAATAATGTACTACAAAAAAACTATCACCACGGGAGCACATTCAAGCTTTAGTGTTAGCTTCCTATAAGGACCTGCTGGCAACCTTATCATGCACAATAATGTACTACAAAAAACTATCACCACGGGAGCACATTCAAGCTTTAGTGTTAGCTTCCTATAAGGACCTGCTGGCAACCTTATCATGCACAATAATGTACTACAAAAAACTATCACCACGGGAGCACATTCAAGCTTTAGTGTTAGCTTCCTATAAGGACCTGCTGGCAACCTTATCATACACAATAATGTACTACAAAAACTATCACCACTGGAGCACATTCAAGCTTTAGTGTTAGCTTCCTATAAGGACCTGCTTGCAACCTTATCGTGCACAATAATGTACTACAAAAAACTATCACCACGGCAGCACATTCAAGCTTTAGTCTTAGCTTCCTATAAGGACCTGCTGGCAACCTTATCATACACAATAATGTACTACAAAAACTATCACCACGGGAGCACATTCAAGCTTTAGTGTTAGCTTCCTATAAGGACCTGCTGGCAACCTTATCATACACAATAATGTACTACAAAAACTATCACCACGGGAGCACATTCAAGCTTTAGTGTTAGCTTCCTATAAGGACCTGCTGCAACTGTGGCTCTGTGCTCCCAAGGGTGCGAAAATGGAAATTGTGATAATATTGAGAATAGAATTTTACGTCAGATTTCTGTCAAATTTGAGCTCGTAAAAACAAATTAGTAAAACTTTCCTCTTATCTCGAAAGATTTCCCAAGATATTTATCATGCTAATGTGTGACCAGAAACTGTGGCGCCATCTGCAGAATAATCATTTTCATCTTCGTTTTCATTCATTATGGAGCATAGAACCACCACTACAGCTGGTCACCTTGTGGAGCATAGAACCATCACTACAGCTGATCACATTGTGGAGCATAGAACCATCACTATAGCTGATCACCTTATGGAGCATAGAACCACCACTATAGCTGATCACCTTGTGGAGCATAGAACCATCACTATAGCTGATCACCTTATGGAGCATAGAACCACCACTACAGCTGATCACCCTATGGAGCATAGAACCATCACTCCAGCTGATCACCTTATGGAGCATAGAACCACCACTATAGCTGATCACCTTGTGGAGCATAGAACCATCACTATAGCTGATCACCTTATGGAGCATAGAACCATCACTATAGCTGATCACCTTATGGAGCATAGAACCATCACTATAGCTGATCACCTTATGGAGCATAGAACCACCATTACAGCTGATCACCTTGTGGAGCATAGAACCATCACTATAGCTGGTCACCTTGTGGAGCATAGAACCACCACTACAGCTGGTCACCTTTTGGAGCATAGAACCACCACTACAGCTGGTCACCTTTTGCAGCATAGAACCATCACTACAGCTGATCACCTTGTGGAGCATAGAACCACCACTCCAGCTGACCACCTTATGGAGCATAGAACCATCACTATAGCTGGTCACCTTATGGAGTATAGAACCACCACTACAGCTGGTCACCTTGTGGAGCATAGAACCACCACTACAGCTGGTCACCTTGTGGAGCATAGAACCACCACTACAGCTGGTCACCTTGTGGAGCATAGAACCACCACTACAGCTGATCACCTTGGGGAGCATAGAACCACCACTCCAGCTGATTACCTTATGGAGCATAGAGCCACCACTACAGCTGATCACCTTATGGAGCATAGAACCACCACTACAGCTGGTTACCTTGTGGAGCATAGAACCACCACTACAGCTGGTCACCTTGTGGAGCATAGAACCACCACTACAGCTGATCACCTTATGGAGCATAGAACCACCACTACAGCTGGTCACCTTATGGAGCATAGAACCACCATTACAGCTGATCACCTTGTGGAGCATAGAACCACCACTCCAGCTGGTCACCTTATGGAGCATAGAAACACCACTCCAGCTGATCACCTTATGGAGCATAGAACCATCACTTCAGCTGATCACCTTATGTAGCATAGAACCACCACTACAGCTGATCACCTTGTGGAGCATAGAACCACCACTCCAGCTGATCACCTTATGGAGCATAGAACCACCACTACAGCTGATCACCTTGTGGAGCATAGAACCACCACTCCAGCTGGTCACCTTATGGAGCATAGAACCACCACTCCAGCTGATCACCTTATGGAGCATAGAACCATCACTCCAGCTGATCACCTTATGGAGCATAGAACCACCACTACAGCTGGTTACCTTGTGGAGCATAGAACCACCACTACAGCTGATCACCTTATGGAGCATAGAGCCACCACTCCAGCTGATCACCTTATGGGGCATAGAACCACCACTACAGCTGGTCATTTTGTGGAGCATAGAACCACCACTACAGCTGGTCACCTTGTGGAGCATAGAACCACCACTACAGCTGATCACCTTATGGAGCATAGAACCATCACTATAGCTGGTAACCTTATGGAGCATAGAACCACCACTACAGCTGATCACCTTGTGGAGCATAGAACCATCACTCCAGCTGATCACCTTATGGAGCATAGAACCATCACTCCAGCTGATCACCTTATGGAGCATAGAACCATCACTCCAGCTGATCACCTTATGGAGCATAGAACCAACACTACAGCTGGTTACCTTGTGGAGCATAGAACCACCACTACAGCTAATCACCTTGTGGAGCATAAAACCACCACTCCAGCTGATAACCTTATGGAGCATAGAACCACCACTCCAGCTGATAACCTTATGGAGCATAGAACCATCACTACAGCTGGTCACCTTGTGGAGCATAGAACCACCACTCCAGCTAATCACCTTGCGGAGCATAGAACCACCACTACAGCTGATCACCTTAAGGAGCATAGAACCCCCACTACAGCTGGTTACCTTGTGGAGCATAGAACCACCACTACAGCTGATCACCTTATGGAGCATAGAACCACCACTACAGCTGGTCACCTTGTGGAGCATAGAACCACCACTACAGCTGGTCACCTTGTGGAGCATAGAACCACCCCTACAGCTGGTCACCTTGTGGAGCATAGAACCACCACTACAGCTGGTCACCTTGTGGAGCATAGAACCACCACTACAGCTGGTCACCTTGTGGAGCATAGAACCACCACTACAGCTGGTCACCTTGTGGAGCATAGAACCACCACTACAGCTGGTCACCTTGTGGAGCATAGAACCACCACTCCAGCTGATCACCTTATGGAGCATAGAACCACCACTACAGCTGATCACCTTAAGGAGCATAGAACCACCACTCCAGCTGATCACCTTATGGAGCATAGAACCACTACTCCAGCTGATCACCTTATGGAGCATAGAACCACCACTCCAGCTGATCACCTTATGGAGCACAGAACCACCACTACAGCTGGTCATTTTGTGGAGCATAGAACCACCACTACAGCTGGTCACCTTGTGGAGCATAGAACCACCACTACAGCTGATCACCTTATGGAGCATAGAACCATCACTATAGCTGGTCACCTTATGGAGCATAGAACCACCACTACAGCTGATCACCTTGTGGAGCATAGAACCATCACTCCAGCTGATCACCTTATGGAACATAGAACCATCACTCCAGCTGATCACCTTATGGAGCATAGAACCATCACTCCAGCTGATCACCTTATGGAGCATAGAACCAACACTACAGCTGGTTACCTTGTGGAGCATAGAACCACCACTACAGCTAATCACCTTGTGGAGCATAAAACCACCAGTCCAGCTGATAACCTTATGGAGCATAGAACCACCACTACAGCTAATCACCTTGTGGAGCATAAAACCACCAGTCCAGCTGATAACCTTATGGAGCATAGAACCACCACTCCAGCTGATAACCTTATGGAGCATAGAACCATCACTACAGCTGGTCACCTTGTGGAGCATAGAACCACCACTCCAGCTAATCACCTTGCGGAGCATAGAACCACCACTACAGCTGATCACCTTATGGAGCATAGAACCACCACTACAGCTGGTTACCTTGTGGAGCATAGAACCACCACTACAGCTGATCACCTTATGGAGCATAGAACCACCACTACAGCTGGTCACCTTGTGGAGCATAGAACCACCACTACAGCTGGTCACCTTGTGGAGCATAGAACCACCCCTACAGCTGGTCACCTTGTGGAGCATAGAACCACCACTACAGCTGGTCACCTTGTGGAGCATAGAACCACCACTACAGCTGGTCACCTTGTGGAGCATAGAACCACCACTACAGCTGGTCACCTTGTGGAGCATAGAACCACCACTCCAGCTGATCACCTTATGGAGCATAGAACCACCACTACAGCTGATCACCTTAAGGAGCATAGAACCACCACTCCAGCTGATCACCTTATGGAGCATAGAACCACCACTCCAGCTGATCACCTTATGGAGCATAGAACCACCACTCCAGCTGATCACCTTATGGAGCACAGAACCACCACTCCAGCTGTTCAGATTATGGAGCATAGAACCATCACTCCAGTTGATCACCTTATTGAGCATAGAACCACCACTCCAGCTGATCACCTTATGGAGCATAGAACCACCACTACAGCTGATCACCTTACTTGAAGCCTGCACAAAACATTCACATGTTTTTGCAGCAGTGTATCTGTGGCAATTTGTTTCATATTTTCACAACCTCACATTAGCCTTATACGACATACTTGAGGAAGCAGTTATCCCATTCTTTCTTTGTCACATCAGACATCCTGGTGAACCACGTGCGACAATTTCTAAACTTGTGACTAGTTAATTTTCAAATATCTCTAATGTCGATATTTATTGTTCTCATGAGGGAACACAATTTTTAGACCAATATGTGAAGACTGGCCATTCTGAATTTCTGTTTCCTGTGAGTCGGTAATATCACAAAAGGAGAACAGGGAGACTTTCATTTTATTTCGACGGATTTTCCCAACATTTCTATAATGCTATTGTGGAGTTCAGTTAGCAGAACAGTCATCATCATAACCCTCCACTCCCAAAGGAGCATAGGCCTTCAACAAACACATGCCACGTCCTCCTGTCACGTGCCATCATCTCAAGTTCTTTCCACGTTCTCCTCATCATTTTCACCTCTGTTTCCAGCTCTCTTCTCCATGTGCTTCTTGGTCTACCTGCCTCTCTTGCCCTGGGGGTTCCAGAACAAGGACTGCCTTGTAATGCTATCAACTGGTTTCCTCAGTGTGTGTCCTATCCATCGCCATCGTCTTCTTCTCATCTCTTTTTCCACTGGCACTTGTTTAGATCTTGTCTTCAGTTCCACGTTGGTAACCTTGTCATACCATTTCAATCCCTCTATTCTACGCAAGCACCCATTTATGAAAGTCTAGCTTTTTGGTTGTTGTCTTTGTTGTTCTCCATGTCTCAGAGCCATACAATAGGATTGACTTCACATTTGAGTTGAAGATTCTTATTTTCGTGTTGGATCCGATTTCTCTTGATTTCCATATATTTCCCAATGCAATGAAATCTCCTCTTGCTTTTTGTATTCTTATTTTGAAATCACTGTCTGACCCTCCAACTTTATCTATATTGCTGCCAAGATATGTGTACGATTCTACATCTTGTATTGGTGTTTCTTCAAGTTCAACCCTGTTATCATTACCTGCATTTATTCTCATTATTTTTGTCTTTTCCCTGTGTATTTTCAGACCCAATTGCTGTGACCTCTCATCGAGTGTTTTCAATTTGTCCTGCATCTGATTACGGTTATGGGACAGAAGAGCCAAGTCATCAGCAAAATCCAGATCATCCAATTGCTTAGTCAGAGTCCACTGGATTCCATTTCTGTTGTGTGTTGTCGATGATCTCATAACCCAGTCTATTGCTAGTAAGAAAAGAAATGGAGACAAGAGACATCCCTGTCGCACTCCTGTTCTTATCCCAAACGGTTCTGTAAGCTGTCCTTCATGAAAAACTCTGCATGTCATGTCTTCATATGTTTTCTTTATTAAATTAATGATCTTCAGGGGAACTCCATAATGCCTCATCAATTTCCAAAGTGATTCTCTGTCTACACTGTCAGATACCTTTTCGTAGTCCACAAATCCGATGTATAGTGGTGAATTCCATTCCAGACTTTGTTCAACTATTATTCTTAAAGTGGCTATCTGGTCTGTACATGATCTGTTTTGTCAAAAACCTGCTTGTTCATCTCTCAGTTTCTTGTCTATGGACTCTTTTAATTTCTCAAGGATAATCCTGTTTAATACTTTTCCTGGCACTGATAGTAACATTATTCCTCTATAGTTTGTGCACTCTTGTAAATTTCCCTTCTTATGCAACTTAACCAGATATCCTTCCTTCCATTCTGCTGGTATCTCTTCCTTTTCCCAGACTTTACCAAGTAATTTATATAAAATCTCTGTAGCCGTGTCGATATCTGCTTTGATTGCCTCTGCTGGAATGCCATCAGGTCCAGACACTTTTCCATCTCTTAGAAGCTTTATGGCTTTCTTTATTTCTTCCTTCGTTCGTCTTTCGCCGTTAATTTGTAGTTCTTCTTCTGCTGGCTGGATGTCCGGGGGGTTTTGTGGAGCTGGTCTATTGAGAAGGTCCTCAAAATATTCTGTCCACCTCTTCATTTGCTCTTGTATATTGCTGAGCAGTTTTCCATTCTTGTCTTTATGAGGCAACTGGTTTGCTTGTATTTCCCTGTTAGCTTCTTTGTGCTGCTATACAGTTCTCTCATATTTCCTTTGGCTGCAGCATCTTCTGCCTCTCTTGCCAACTCCTCAATATACTTCCTCTTGTCTCTTTTGATACTTCTTTTTACTTCTTTGTTTGCTTCTGTGTACACTTCTTGAGCCTTGGCTTTGGAACTTCTGGTTTTGCTTGTGTTTAAATCTGCTTTCTTGTTTTTTTCTGTCTTTTATCTTATTGATGGTTTCTGTTGTTAACCATGCTTTTTGTTGTCGTTCCCTTTTCCGCAGTATTTCTCCACATGTCTCATTCCATACAGTTTTGATTTGCTGCCAATAGTCTTCTGTATTCTCTACATCTTCCAGCTGTTGGAGCACTTGAAATTTGTTGGATATTGTGACCGCAAATTTGTCTCTTGTTTCTTGATTTCTTAGATGTCCTACATAAAATTGTTGTCTATAATTTTGCATTGTTGCATATCTCTTGAGTTTCATTTTTACTTTGGCTGTCAGAAGGTGGTGATCTGATGCCACATCTGCTCCTCTATATAGCTTTACATCCTGCAATGATGATCTAAACTTCTTGTTTATGCATATATGATCAATCTGATTTTCTGTTCTATGGTCTGGTGATATCCTTGTTGCCTTTTGTATTCTCTTATGTGGAAACATGCTTCCTCCTATAGCCAGTTGATTTGAAGCATAGAAGTTTGAGAATAGTTCCCCATTTTCATTCATTATTCCTAGCCCATGTTTTCCCATGACTTCTTCAAAGCCTGTGTTGACTGTACCTATCTTTGCATTCATGTCACCCATCAAAATTGTGATGTCTCTTCTTTTTACTTTTTCCATAATTTCCTGTAGTCTAGTATAAAATGCTTCTTTCACAGACTCTTCTTTGTCATTAGTTGGTGCATAACATTGGATGACATTTATATTTATTTTCTTTTTAGCTGTTTTAAAAGTAGCTGTTATTATTCTGGGTCCAACAGCTTCCCATTCAATGGGTGCTTTCTGTGCTTCTTTAGATAACATAAGAGCTATCCCTTCACTGTGGTGTGAACTTTCGTCTTCATGTCCTGAGGACAGCACCAATTCACCTGTGATGAGTTTCTTCTTGTCTACCCCCTTCCACTTTGTTTCACACATTACCAGAACCTCGAATTTATATTCCCTCATTTCTGCTGCTACTTGTTTGTTTCACACATTACCAGAACCTCGAATTTATATTCCCTCATTTCTGCTGCTACTTGTGCCACTTTCCCTTGTTCGTTTAATATCCGAACATTCCAGGTGCCAAATCTGGAAGTTCTCCTAGAAGAAAGAAGGTTAGTCAGTAACACTGACTCCTTTCGGCTTTCTCTGTGTTGCATCATACTGCGAGAGGACCTTCCCCTGTCTTGGATGGCTGTGTTTTATTTTCCTTAATTGACTTGTCCATGTTTGTTGAAGTTGTTTGTGGTTTAAATTTTTTACAGGATGGGGTAACCAGCCCCATGCCCAACCCTCCTTATTCGCTTTCTACGACATGCATGGCAGGGAACAGTGTTACTATTCTTTGCTCCCCTTTCGGGCCCCGGTAACACACGGGTGTACCAGAACAGTGACTAGTAAATATTCCACCGACAGGACAATTTTCACGGTTTTCAGAGAAAACCACACCGTCAACTCTTTGCGTCGCGGAATGAAATAACAATAGCCTAGCTTTTTGATTTGTTGTGGAGCGGTCTTAGTTCCCTTTCTAACCCCGGTCACGAACTCTGATTGCAATTAACCTTCACGCAGGTGAGAAACTGTTAAATTGCAATTAACCTTCACGCAGGTGAGAAACTGTTAAACTTTGAAAAACTTTGCAATAATCGTGCCGCTGTTTTACGATTCCGACCAGGAAGCTAGGGGACTGGGTATAGGTGAAAGTTTTGCTGTGGGCTCAAAGTAATAAGACCTTTGTTAAATAAAATTCTCGGTGCGTGTGCAAATCGAGTGTGTAGGTACACAAATTTGTCACAAAAGATCCTGGCAGGGCGTACGTGTAGACTTTCATTCACACTCTAGCGTAATCACTTGTGAGCTGCTAAATACTGTAAGAGAGGGGTAACAAAAGGATTTATTTTTTTTAAAACATACACACATACCTAGTGATTGCTTAAGGAATGCGCTTGCGTGTAATAGAACCAGGAGCTTCCAGGAATTATGTTACAAATTTAGTCGGTTCCGGGTTCTATAATCAATAAATACCTTTAGCTCCCCAAGGAGCATAGGCCTTCAACAAACACATGCCATGTCCTCATGTCACGTGCCATCAGCTCAAGGTCTTTCAATATCTTCATCATTTTCATTTCTGTCTCTAGCTTGTTTTTCCCCATGTATCCTTCAGTTTGCCCCATGTATCCTTCAGTTTGCCCCATGTATCCTTCAGTTTGCCCCATGTATCCTTAAGTTTGTTCCATGTATCCTTCAGTTTTCCCCATGTAACCTTCAGTTTGCCCCATGTATCCTTCAGTTTGCCCCATGTATCCTTCAGTTTGTCCCATGTATACTTCAGTTTGCCCTATGTATCCTTCAGTTTGCCCCTACTTCACTTTCTCTGGGGACTCAAGAACAAGGACTGGCTTGTAATGCTATCAACTGATTTTTCTCAATGCGTGCCATATCCATCGTCATCGTCTACAGTGGTACTTGTCTAGTTTCTGTCATCAGTTCCACGTTGGTGACCTGGTCGGGCCATTTCAGTCCTTCTATTGTATGCAAGCGTTCATTTATGAAAGTCTGTAACTTTGTTGTTGTTTTTGTTGTCTCCGTGTTTCAGGGCTATCTATACAACAGGACTGGCTTGACATTTGAGCTGAAGATTCAGACTTATGTATTGGACTTGATTTCTTTTGACTTCCATACGTTACTACATGCAATGAAAGCTCCTTTAGCCTTTTGTATCCTTATTTTCATATCACTGTCGGTTCCTCCTGGTCTGTCTATATTGCTGCCAAGATATATGTCTGATTCTACATCTAGTAGCTGTAGCGAGAGGAAATATATAATGATGGCGATATTATCCTGGACAAATAGATGTATCAGATGATACCAGGATAGTGCCAGATAAGAGACTGGTCTTACAAGAAATACCCCATTCTCTGAAAAGAGTAATGGTGTATCGACATCCAAGGTATAGTCAAGCTGTATAGGTTGAGATGAGATGGTACTGTACTATCTAGATTCCTATGGGCTCCTCTCCGGGCTAACCTTAGACAATAACCCTGCTAGGGGTAATTAATTACACAACAAGAACTTTAAACCAAATTTAAATAATTCACTGAAGACTGGGTACAATTTAGAATTTATTTATGTACACGATCTTTTGTGCTTTGTTAATTTTTCAAATAAAATTCAATTAAATACAAAATAAAATTATGGGTCACATTCATATATCTATAGACATATATATATATATATATATATATATATATATATATATATATAATATATATATATATATATATATATATATATATATATATATATATATATATATATATATATATATATATATATATATATATATAACATATACAGTTAATTTCTTAAACTAATATAGTTCAATTTCAATGTTTTCTTGCTTCCTAATGGAATCTGTCTCTATTTTTGTGCTTTCTTGAATAGATGAATCTAAATGTTACTTTTTGACTCATATGAATGGCATTCTATATACACCACAGTTTCATCATTACATAGTCTATTCGTAGGTGGGTAATTTGGTTTTGTTTGAAAATTGAATAGTAGCCCAACACTGAGCTACTTATCTGAAACAAAGTCCTTCCTAGGCCTCGTACAGCAGTATGATTGGATGGAACCCCACCATTGCGGGTCCTCCACTCGTCAAGATGACACAGTTAATACTGGCAAAGGCTCTGACAAACTTGAGCATCTAATTGCTGACTTGGTCACTAGAGATTGTGTATGACACTCAGGGCAGGATATAACCTGAAACAATATATACATCCTACGTAGTATCGCTCATTGTCCCCTTCGCCAGACAGGAGATAGTATGAGACAGTTCAGACAAGCTGTGGTAACTCAGAGACACAGTAAGTCATGAATAACACAATTCGTTCAAGTTCTAGCACAATAGTTCAGTATTTCACTTGTTACAGTTTTGTTCATGATTTGTTTCAATAAAATCATATAGGCCATATGGTAATCCTTGTGTCATATATCAAATAATACAGAAAATCAATCTGTTATATTCATTCCTTCCTCCAGTTTGGATAGTCCTTTCCAGCAATCATAATATCTTTAAAACGCTTTCCACAACCAACTTGCTCAATCCATTCGTTCTACTTAATTAGGACACAATTGAACTAAACCTACACACTTCGTGTCTTCCTACAGAAATAGCACAGTGATTCTACACATGCTTATATTTCTTTAACACACATTGATAATATATTTACATATATATTTAATTAACATCTCGCTTACCCTTAATCACAGACAGGCTTTTAATGGTTACACAGTCTGCTCACACTTCTACAGATGGCAACGGAGTTGATATAACTGCTTGTGCTCTGTGTCTGTAGTTTAAAATAGGCGGCGAGTGTGTCTGTGTCATGTGTTCTCTCCACTTTTATAATGGCCTTGCGGATGTACGAGGTGGCAACTGGACCAAGGTACGTTAGCATGCATGCAAAATCGTGTAGGCAAGGCAAGATGTGCTAAGAAAGTAAATCCAAAATAATTATGGAATCCTTATTTCTGCACCGATTTCCTCCGTCATAGGCTTCTTTTACTCATATGAATGAGCTCTATCACTATGGATATCCATTTTATCATATAGTTTATCCGGCTATTCACTGGAGCAGCCGAAACAGGGAAAAACACAACATGGTTCATGTTCCACTGTCTTCTATTCATAATAACTTTGGCTCTACAACACATCCAGTGAATCTATTGCTATCTGCCTAAAGCTAATGATCCCTATTATCGAATTGGATCCTTCTTTATCTAGGTATTCCATGCTTAGTTGCACACTGCCTTCCGAAATATCCTTAACATCTACACTTTTGTTTCCTCCATATCTAGCGATCTTCCGACACTATTTATACCAAGCTGGCTTTTCATTGGTTAGTTACTGTTACACATAAGAATTATGCAACGTTAACAGTGTACGCTAATTTTTCCTTATGCAAGGGATAGAACTCGGTAAATGAACTCACTGTTTTACTTTGTGTAGTTATCTTTCGTGTGACCGAAGGTTGCCGGTGTAATGTCATACCGATCTCGGTTCATGTCCTTTTAAGGAGCGTACAGGTCTACTTTTCTTAGAAGTGGTTGGCAACCTGCAATGTTGCTATTTCTTTCCTTATAAGGCTCGATTTTATATGTCGTTCTCAGTATAGGATCATAGCTACGTACTTTTCTGAATTGTTCTCACGGGAATGGTTCTCTGCGCATGTCTGTCTTTTTGGTTGTAGATTGAACAAGCTTCCGCCCAGGTTAGTTTGTGGCAGAACTCGGTCGAGATGTGATCTGTGTCGGGGCAAGATATGCTCTTGTGTCCCCGGGTGTTCTTTCATCATGGGAAAGGACATTCTGTGATTTTGATGGCAAGTTTATTCATATTAATCCCATGTGTGTAATTCTAACGTCTGGAGACGGTTGCAATTGTGGTGTTTTTTCGAACATAAAGGTAAAAACTGCTCTTCCTATTTTTCCGTAGTCTGAGAGGTTAGACATTATTGTTCGACTCGTTTCGCACTGTCAGGCGGGGGAGAGACTTTATTACTAGAAGCACACCAGATATCTCGATGCCTAATATATCTATGGTTCAGGCTACTTATGCCCACAGAACAAGTAATATTACGTTCCTCGAACTTCGTTATGCCAGCGAAGACGCCTTTACGAAGGTTAGACTTATAAAATATGTCCACAGAAGGTCAACGTGAACTGAGTTCATAGTCCACCATGCTCGTGCGGCTGGTACTTAAACATGCCTACATATCTGATCTACTTGTATCAGGAAAGAGTTAATTAACTCGCATATTTTTTATGAATAAGCTGAATCTGCTGAAGCTATCATATCCATGAGATCAGCTTATTGGAATGCTCATTTATTGAGGGAGTCTTACCTTATACTGATTGATATGATTTACATTGCTTGTGATTGATCGTCAATGTCATCGTAACTATTGTGGCGTCTCAATAAATGTTTGGAAACGTAACCAGCTGTTACCAGATTAATTGACTTCCACGTCGTGTGTTTACGTGACGTCCTGTGTGGACTGTCCTGCTAACTGTTTAGCTACACACTTACAACATGTATACACAAACCAGACCAAAGACACCATATTACTACGCCTCCATCATCTCTGGTGTCTGAGGGTGATACTCTACACTTCAAGTGCCAGTATTTGAATACCTCTACATCTTCTACAACAAAGACATCACCTTCAATATTATGATACAACATTTGATGACCATTGCAACACTCTACATACTTTGGCAAGAAGTTAGATAAATTTTCACCTTCAACAGTTACATCCATGGGGTTTGTACGGTGATAATTTTTGAATGATGCCGATATATGAGAAATGACTTCATTACAGTAGCAGTGCTTTTTAAAAGTTCAATCATGTTAACTTTTTTTTTCTGCATTTATTCTCATAAACTTTGTCTTTGCTGTGTATATTCAGATCCACTTGCTGTGAGGTCTCATCAAGTATTTTCATTTTGTCTTGCATCTGATTATGGGACAGAAGAGCTAGGTTGGTAAGTCCATTGAATACCATTTCTGTTGGGTGGCACCGATGTTTTCATTTCGAATCTATAGCTAGCAAGAAGAGAAAGGGTGACAAGAGGCATTCCTGTCGCACTCCAGTTCTTATCGCGATTCTGTAAGTTGTCCTTCACGAAGAATTCTGCATGTCATGTCTTCATAAGTTTTCTTTATGTTAATGATGTGCAGGAGGACTCCATAATGCCGCATCAGTTCCACAGTTGATTAATCATCATTTAGTAATTATTATTCCATTATTTTCTATAAAGTCTAGTAAAAAATTGTCCTGCAGTCTATTTTGTTTTCTATCCAGGCTTTGTGGTGTACATTTAAATACTCTACGATTACAGTTATAACATGCATTTTTGCTCTAATTGCTCTGATGTCATGTTCCTATAAACTGCCACTGAGGCAGTATATGTTTGTTATTTTTAGAGCTTCTGTGTCATTTTTTATCTATATAAAAGTACCACTTTTTGCTTTAATATTTTCAGTTTTGAGGGATTCTCGGTCACATTTTTGTAAGGTAAATATTGCTATTGAAATTGTATACTGACTCAACAACGAAACAATGTTCTTTTTCTCGCCAACTTACTTTATAAGCTACTTTAATGTAAGCTGTTTTTAATTAGTCTAAGTTCAATTTTTATTTTGTTTTCTCTGGGAGTTCTTCAAATGGTGTTTACTCTCCATGATTTTTCTTTGCTTCTGTTTTTACGATTTCTTCTAGAACTTTTATTATCAGTTGTTGAAATACATGTGTTTCTGTGTGTGTCTGTGTGTGTGCGTTTTTTGTTGTTTTTTTTTTAGGTGGACTCTTAGATCAAGGAATTTTTATTTCCTTTTAATGTTTTTTGCTCTTATGGTCGCTTCAGACTAAGGACTGTCACTTTTATGTCGGGTCCGGTGTCAGATAGTTGCCAGTAGCCCATATTTTGATTCTGAATTGCATTCACCGTTTATGTGCCAGATGCCCTACCGTACTCCATACATTATATTTCTATTTCAAGGCCCGTGTGTCAGATTGCTAGTCTTACCCCAAGCATGGAATTCGAAATATGTTTTGTCCGGTTCCTTGGAGTATTTGCAGGCTTTACCTGAAACCTTGAAGGCCTATTCTCATTTGTATTACTAATTCAGATGGCACATTGCCTGCCGTATACTAAACGATCTATAGTCACGTACGTACGGCGATATCAGGTTGCTGTTGTTGTTGTATAACTAGGGCTGCTGAGCTTCCCGCTCTGTTGCAGCCTATACCAAGTTGAAGACTCCTTGGTATTATTTACATTGTAGATCTAGGCTTTTCCTGTGACTTTTCTGCCATTTCGAAACGTGTTTAAAGAGTTGAAGTTCTGAGCTTCAGTTTCTCCAGCTTGGTTAGAATTTAAAGGATTATCGCAGCTGGTCCCAATCTAGGCGGAAGAAGCGTATGGCAAACTGTGCATTCCCCATCATTCAAGGGGGCTCTCCAAATGTGCAAAGCTAAAATACTGTACTCTAGTTCTGGGCTATCGCAAGGAATTGTCACGTCATACGCAGAACCACTTCTCAGCTCCCCTCGCCCATCATGAGGCCATAGTGAGATCCTCCAGCATGCAGCCAACGAGTTAAAAAGCCAGAGTTACGTCAGGGGCTCCAATGACTTCTCCAAGCTCAGTGTGCATTGTTGGGTTCTCAAAGGTTTCACCGCAGGGGAATCCCTGGAAGTGTGTGGATGATTTCAAGAGTCAATGAGGGTGTTATTAGCCTCAAAGACAGGTTCAACTCCATATTTGAATACTGTAGCACTGTGCTTAGCTGGTGGTCATTTAAGAATGACTCCAAATACACCTCCATGCATGAAAGTGTAGGTACTTCCCACTCTCCTCTCCCCAGCTTTATTGCTCTCGGAAGTTACATTCAATAATTATATTTGTACATTATGCCCACTTGTCTGTTTAATAAAACGCTGAAAGAAATCTACGATCAGTGTCACAGGGAGTTTATTGGTCGTAAATTGCCTATATCCTCTTCTTTTTCTGTCACCCGTATCCTCTATTTATTATCTCTCTTAAACCTTTTTCCCGTATTTTTCGCATCCATTCGTTTGCGAAAAATATTTTTTTTCCCATTCTCACTTTCGCCAGTTTCGATTCTCATTTAGAAACGCATTTCATGGCTGATTAAACGAGTAACTCCTTACGTAACGCATCAGTCCCTAGCACCAGACGATTTGGTGTGAGAATGCATTTGGTCAATCGCTGCAGATTGACGAAATACACCGTGAATATTCGCTTTCGCCAGACCTATAGGCGACAAATTTGTCTGTGTTTTCACCTGCCACAACGAGTTGAATCGGCTGAACGCTCAGTGAGGCGCGATAGCCGACATCTCCTCAGCGCAGTTTCAGACATTTGTCTGGTATTTTGCATCTGACACGTAGTTTACTCGGTAGATTCTCAGTGTCAGGGTGGAGAAGGCGCCATCACGCTTTCGCTCAGAATGGTCATTTCTCGGCGTAGGTGCGAAAACTGCCCCTGCATTGCAGACAAGTTGTCTACATTTGCATCTGA
Organism: Oreohelix idahoensis; assembly: GCA_024509875.1. Classification (NCBI taxonomy): domain Eukaryota; kingdom Metazoa; phylum Mollusca; class Gastropoda; order Stylommatophora; family Oreohelicidae; genus Oreohelix; species Oreohelix idahoensis. The sequence continues at coordinate 902,295 of JAMPIV010017441.1, forward strand.
CACGTAGCGCTACGGCCGTTTCTTAGACGGAGGTGTCAGAGACGCAAAGTGGCAGTTACGACAGCCTCTTGGAGTTACCGTAATTGTTATAGACGGAAAGGGGGATTATTTCGTTTCGCGAAATAAACGTTCACCTCTTTGTCTGTTTGAGAGATATTAACCAGAAGGTTAAACTAGATTTTCATTCTCCAATTTGCAGTAGACAGAATCACTCGTGCTAGTGAATGAAGCTTGTAATAGCGAAGTATTTAGTTCTCGTCAAATTTTGCCGAGCTTCTAAATACCTATCTAGTGAATTAACCTAGTCGTTGTGAAACTGTAATTCTGTTTGGAGGTAAAATATCATACATAACATCTAGTATTTTGTGAAGTGTTTAAAGTGTTAAATCGCTTATTTTATTTCTCTAGTTAGATTTGGTGCAGAGCGTTTAATTTATATAGTCTGTATTATTTTATAGTGACGAGTTACAGTGGAAAACAGAAATTATATTTCTAGCTTAAACTCAGTCGGCTATTAAGGAATTTAATTTAACTGCTAATAATCAGACGAGAATAAACTTTCTAAACTAACTTTATTAATGCTAGATGCTTCATGAGTGGTGACGGAACACGTAGGTATTCCTAATTCATGAGGATTGATGATTTTTATATATAACTTATTTCACGGGAGTTTTAAATGATAAGTCAAGCACTACGCTTGCAATTTAAAATTATCAGTTATATCCGAGTACATAGTATGTATAATTATTTGATATGTGTTTTTTTTTCCATTTATATATAGTGAAACTGTGGTACCCAAACTTTGCCAGCGCTAAGTACGTATGAGTGATAGCTGTGAAGAACTAAAACATTTACCTTAGAGTGGCTTCGTGCAAAAATCTTTACGAGTACTTTAACGGTTAAATGAGATAACGGGCCTCTTGCGCCTGATTTTGATTCTTCCTGAGAAAAACCTTAAGAACAGTGCAGCCTGGTGGCAAGTAAACTATTACAAACAGTAACGTTTTTTTTTCCGCAATTTTTGTCAACTTGTGGTGTGACCAAGAAGGCTACCTTTGATCGAAAGTTACAAACCTGACTTTTTTCCCTAAGTAGTGGAAACCTCGTGATTCTGACACAGTGAACCCGCTTACACTAATTCTTACCTGAACTGATAAAGTGACACTAACTTAAAATCTGAATAAACTTATCGCCTGAAGAGAACGCTCCCCGGACAAATTGGATGGAACCAAGATCTGCAGAGCTGGGTATTCGCTTCACCAAACGATAAAACAGATTGTGTCATAGCGTGCGCCAGACGGTGAACAATGGCAAGTTATAGGGTAAGAAAGTGAGAAATGCACGACAGAGCCCTGATGAAAGAACCGAGTGAAAGTAGACTGAGGGATGTTCTTGTTGATTCACTCACAATTGTAACATTTCTTTATGCAAGGTATTGCTAACTATATATCTATATATTCCCTTATACTAGATCAGAGTATCCAGTCTGTTCATACCTTAAAGGGGAAGAATTTTAGACTAAATCATATGTATCTGTGACTCTTTGGGCTATCACTTTCTTCTAACGGGACTGTGGGCTATCCATCGAGGGAAGGATCATACCAACGGGTCTATCATTCTGGTAGCATTTCTGATTTTTTTTGTTCATGATTTTGTTTTGTATATGCTTGATGTGCTTTGATATGTTGTGAGAGAAGTTTAGTCTTGATAAATAAACTACTCATAAAATTTAGTCCAGCGTGTCGGTCAGTTCGTTTTCCCAAACTATTCATGTAATCAGTCATAGTTTTTTTCCCACGTCTGTACGTCTAACTCTCGTCTTATGGTGTGTATGTATGTGAGTGGATATATATATATTTCATATATATGTGGGGTAGACTGTCTGACTCAATCTAAATCTGTCGTAGAAGATAGGTGAAAGAGAGAAGATTTTCTTGATTTCAGAGACAGCCTCTACCACATTTCTACCATCTCACTCGTGGAAATCTATTGCTATTACTACTTCTCACTGTGACTATCACTCATTCTAATCTATTCAGAAGGGACCAACCCAAGTCTTAATTCTCCTATCAAAAATCTACGACAATCAGTCATGGATTATTTTTTTCCTAGTTATATATTGACAGTGTCACAATAAACAGTACATGTATTTATGAGAAAAAAACGAAGTCACATGGCGCGAAGGACTGTCAGGCTATTTGTTTCATGAAAGATCAGAGCACTTGTTAGTTTACGTTGGTAAAATAAATACAGCTTGTAGCAAAATGAAACTTTCAAAAACGAAAGCCTATAGGCTTCTCCTCACTGATTGAGTTGTAATACAGTTTTCTTTTTGGTGCTCCCTTTCCTACAGCATGAACGACGTGCCGAACGAAGACGCAACGAGGGCAGACAACGCGAGGATAGTGATAATGATTCATACACTCATAGATACGACGATAACCTAGACGACTCCTATGAAAGACGAAGAAAGCGCCAAAACTACAACAGACGAAATGACGACACAAGATACCCGAGCGACAGCGATGACAGCCAAGACTTCGCCAGAACATCCCCCTCCAATAGGAACAGATATCGTGACAATCGTAGACTTGGTGGAAGACGTGACGAAAGGGAACGCCATCCACCAGATAGATACGATCGACGGGAAGGTAGTCCACAAGATAAGTATAAATATTTACAGTCAGATATACCATATAAGCATGATGATCAAATGGACTCAATGCCCAGCAGACACCGTGATCAAAGACAGCTACCATACGATGACAGACGTAAAATTTCCCCTCCAAGCGGACGTCGCGATCAAAGAGGCACTTCATCAAACAGATATGATAATCCGAGGGGTATGCCTTCCAGCAAAAGTAACGACGACAAACGTTCACCTAATGATAGACGGCTTTACCATGTAGGTAACAGTCGTGATCGAAGGGGTAGTCAGTCAGACATATCTGAAGATTCCTTGGAAACGCCTCCCAATAGATATGATGATCGCGAGCGCTTATCTCATAATAGGCGTAATACACCTGCAGGTAGAAATCGTGATGAAAGGGACAGTCCATCGGACAGGTATGAAGATCCCTGGGACACCCCACCCAACAGGCATAATGATCGTGTACGTTTACCTTATGACATGCAAAATTCTCCTGTAGGCAGAATTCACGATGGTAGAGGCAGTCCCTCAGACAGATCCGAATATCCATCGGACACGTCTCCTAGTAGACGTAATGATCGCAGACGCTCACCAAATGGTGGACGAAATTCTCCTAGCGGTAAACATCATATTAAAAATATCAGTAAATCACCATCAAACAAAACAAAGAAACTTGGCATTTCGCCTCCTGTTGTCAGAGCTTCTGCCAGTGTAATTGAAATCCCTAACAACCAGCCGCACAAAAACAACAATTCAGAGAACAAAGAACTTGAAAACGGTCATGTGACGGTTGCCATGGGGCCAGGAATTTACAAACCCCTCTCAGGGAATCAGCCTCCTGACAGTCATTGGCAAAACGAGAACAAGAAATCGTATCCTTCTCAGGTATGTTCTTTATGTGTCACAGTATCTGTTTTTATCGTCTTTCTTCTTTTCGATCTCTCCATTCTTTCTTCGTTCCCTCTCTCTCTTCTTTTTTTCATTAGCTCTTTCTTTCTTCCTTTCTTTCTTTCTTTCTGTCTTCCTTACTTTCTTTGTTCTGTCTCTTTTTATGACCTGATTTGTTTGCCTTTGCATATAATTTTTATCTCATTCTTGTCGGAAAAACCTAATGTTTTTTCTGGGAGTCTGTGAGAAGGCAGAAAGAATAGAATCGCATCTCCCTCAGGCATAGTGTGCAGGCGATAATGTCAGGTTGGATATGACGGTAAGAAAACTGAGAAGTCCCGGGACATGTGAAGAGTATAAGTTGCTGCCTTATGTGCCGTAGAAAGTAATGGTAATTAATGAAAATTTTTTTATTTAATGATACATCACTGAAACCCGTTCCTACAAGGGCCCTTTTTTAAATGTTAAATAGTTTAACGAACAATTTAATCGTCGCTCTTCAGTCTAGTCGGCGTTTAAACAATCCTTTTGGGAATATTGCCAAGCCGCACAAGATTACTGCACTACACTTTAATCCACTTCCGCGCGATATGTAAATTATTACCTCACAGAAATGTATGCGTCTTGTCACCAAAATTGTGAGCTGGTGAAAAATGTTATTCTGAATTACTCTAGCACATATATCAGGGTTTAGTAGACTGGGTACCATTGAGCACTCGTAAAACATATTTCTCTAAATACAGCGGAAATTCTTTGATTTCTTGTGAATGTTTTAATGACTATTACTTTCCTTACTAAGAGCCGCGGTAGCGCAATGGTTAGTGCACTGGCTTCCTAGCTTGGTGGTCCATGGTTCGATCCTCACTTGAGGCGGGATTTTTGTAGACCACAAACGACTCCGGGGTCGACCCAGCCTCATGAATTGGGTACCAGAGCAACTTCTGGGAAGGTTAAGGCGGCCGGCGTGATGCTGACCACATCACCCCTAGTGTGCCGATGGTCAAGAAAATATGGCCCTAACACCATATTCCCAATATGCCTCAATGGGCGTGTAACGGGATACTTTACCTTTCTTACTTTACCTTACTTTCCTTACTAAACATTCATTTTAAGGTTCTCTTTTTGCTTGTTTGTGTTTTGTTTGGCCACTATAATCATCCACTGTGTAACATTACGAGTGCCGTTTTATTCAGTATATAGTTTCTTTGAAAATTTTGCGAAAATCACATGCCAGAATATGATACAGAGAATGTCACCTGAACTGAATTCCACAGAGCTCCTATACAAATATCGCTTTTAAATATACGGCACGGAGAGTATGTAAACAATAGTAAACAACATAATTTTCTTCACTTTATGTCCACCTTTTTCCCCCTGATGCTATTGTTGCTAGGCAGCACATGTATATTTAGTAATGCCATCGACCAAGCAGGTCATCTGCCTAATCTTTCGGTCCGCCTTTCTAGACCTCTTCAACTATTTCATCACGCTGTCGTTTCCGTTTCTTACCATCTCTTAGAATAGAGTGCTTGTGTTACAGCTGGATTCGCGTAAATTATAAGCAAACGACCAAACAATAAATACATTCTCAGTAGATGTGTACATTTCTTACTCCTGTAGTTTCTCAGTCCCTTCCCAGAATAAGATAAAGGTAGTCATATAGCAGATACTGTCGTAGTGGAGTAAGGTGTTAGAGACTTCAAAATACTAGGTCCAGCATCGAGAGTTGTTTGTGACCATTTCCCTTCCCTAACTAAACTAGCAGAGTCAGGTACCCATTTACAGCTGGGTAAACTGGAGCGTGAACATTTCTCAGCATGCAACCTGTAACATATAAACTTTGTCACAATGTGTCTATCAATACAGCTACCGAGTTAGCATTCTTGCAAGAGCAGATACTGTATGTGACACAGTTACAGCTTGCATTGTGTGAGTCAGTAGTTAATAATAGTAATTATCACCGCCAACATTGCTTGATTTTGAATGGTTTCGTTGTGTGTGACCAGATACTCCGTTTCAGTATAAATCGTCCGTGTTTCCACTGTTGCGTCCCGGTGAATACAAAATGGGATGTATACCTGTCTTGTTTGTTTAAACATTAATGTTCACTTTATTAAGTTTGAAGTTATTAGTTTCCTAATTGTGGCACAAGTAAAAATGAAGGTTTTAGCACAAAAAGCATTTTTGTTAAGTAATAGAGCATTTCAAAGACACAAAAATATCCAGAATGCGTCATCTTAGTCAGTGGCGTACTAAGGGGGGTGCGAGGGAGCGGTTCTGCCCCCCGGGTAAGATAAAACTCAATTGATGTTTTTTTTAGTGAAGAAGGTGAAGCGTGTTTTGGGACAGTCACTCACAGTAGCGTACACACCAAGTCATGGAATGGTGTAACGTCTGATGATATTTTAACCATGGTTTATTACAATTATAACATCACGTAGATCTAGACGAATACAGTTACATCGAAACATGAATCTTCATAATGCAGTTAACATACGGCCCATACACATCCTGGCCTACAAAATCTCTACTCCTCACATCAGTGCACAAATACTGCATCTACGGCAGATATATAATAATCAAGGCCTACAAAATCTCTATACTTCACATCAGTGCACAAATACTGCATCTACGGCAGATATATAATAATCAAGGCCTACCAAATCTCTATACTTCACATCAGTGCACAAATACTGCATCTACGGCAGATATATAATAATCAAGGCCTACAAAATCTCTATACTTCACATCAGTGCACAAATACTGCATCTACGGCAGATATATAATAATCAAGGCCTACAAATCTCTATACTTCACATCAGTGCACAAATACTGCATCTACGGCAGATATATAATAATCAAGGCCTACCAAATCTCTATACTTCACATCAGTGCACAAATACTGCATCTACGGCAGATATATAATAATCAAGGCCTACAAAATCTCTATACTTCACATCAGTGCACAAATACTGCATCTACGGCAGATATATAATAATCAAGGCCTACAAAATCTCTATAGCCCTGCGCAGGCATACATTATCCAAAAAACACCTTAGGGCTGACCACCTCAGTCAAAAACCCTGCACACACTGAACCCACGGGAACACACCCCGTTCACACAGTCACGAGAATCTACTGTTCTCTTAACACTGCTCTCAAAAATCCCTGCGGACACTAGCCGCGAGAGCTATTCACACATCACTTAAAACCAGTACAGAAACAGTTCATTATGACCAGAGTTCACCTGCTATCTGACATACTGTCTTCCACGAAACTAAGAGGAGATATCTTTAAACAAATCCATACCAATCTGTAAGCAAGTACTCTAACCCAAAATTAACTCTACTCAACACGTATTTCCCAAGATCATTTCCCTTTCATCACATCTGCACTTATCAGTTTGCCGCACTCCCAGGGAAAAAAAAATGATTATATCATTTTTTTTTTTTGTTGAAAATTAACTCCCAAAAATTTAACGGTCAATGAAGTTATATCAAATACGTACAAAAATTAACTACCAAAAATTTAACGGTCAATGAAGTTATATCAAATATCTCTTAAATTAATTCCCAAAAAATTTTTTTAAAAATTAATGAAGTTCTATCAATTACCTACAAAAATATACCTATGACAAGAGAACATAGCACATCTACAAAAATATCATCAATAAATGTAAGATAACGACTAAATCATCCAACATAATCATTCAAGCATACCAAAATAAAAATTAATCTAATACAAAACCCAAATTAAGTATACATAGTACAAACTAAACAGAAAATAAATTATCATACGAGAAAAGACAAAATATGAAATGGGAATATGATAAGAATCAAATAGAATCATAAGATGACAATGAAGACAACAATTCCATACATGTAAAACAAATAGAACTATAAGAACCAATTACATTATCTAAAGTCATATAATTAACTTAACACTACAAAGAATGAAAGTATAAATAGCGTAACACGAAAAAAAAAAGTATACAAGAAGTATGAATTACATCAAAGATGAAATACGGAAGCATAAACAAAATATCAGACAATATTGAAAAGACAACAGACAAGATGTAAAGAAATGACGAATAGTCAACAAAGAGAGATGAAAGTAAAGATGCAAATGTAAAGAAAGTTGGTAACAACACCTAACAATAACTATCTAAATGTAACAACGTATTGTAAAATACAAAAATGCTAAAGTATATTTATATACTAACACAAAAAAGAAAGCTTATGACAAGCACAGCATAATAAGTAATTTAACTAAAATTATAAACTTATACATAACTAAAAATAAATTACATCAAATATCACCCAAAAAAAAATTATTAACGATAACACAAGTTCCGCATTGACGCATAGTCAAGCGCTAACAACCAAAAAATACATCCAAACATCACAACATTTTCAAAGAATTAATGTCACTACATAATAGTAACCCTAACATACAATCTAGCGCTGGCGCAGAAAAAAATAAATATCACAATGTTCAAAACACATATTCAAAAAATTTACAATACAAAAAATGTTTCTTCTCTTTAGGTTAAATAAAAATAGTATTTTTATTTCTAAGTAATATGTAGCTATAATTAATAACTAACAATTAAATTAGCTGAGTAACATAAAAATAATCTTATCTTTAAATAGACACACATCAAAACGTGTAAGTTTTTTTTTCTCTTCTTTTAAAAAAAAAATACATCAAAGAAACGTCACATTGGGTAATAAAATGTTAACTACAAACAAAGTTATAAATATATATAAGTGTAATATTATTTATCTTAACTATGTATTATAATCAGATATTTAAATTCTTTAAATGAACAAGAGTATCAGCCGTCGCTGTTAATTCTACCCACTTAATTTAATAGGAAATTTAAGTTAATTCTAGCTGACAAAAAAAAATCGAATCGTTTAAATTATCAAATGTCATAATTGAGAAAAAATGGAAACCAAGTTTCAGAATACGTCCTTAACTTCAACGAAAAATCATTAATAATACATACAAGTTATGTTTAAAATTACCTTTCACTAAACAATTAATTCAAATAATCTGTATATAAATATGTTAATTAAACATGGTATCAAATCCATGATGAAAAAACAAAACAAAATTTTAAGTAGTGAATAAAAACACTCAGGACTATCTATAGAAATGACTATTACATTGTCTCAGTAAATAAGTTTGTGCATAGAAATTATTTAATGCATAATTAAAATACAGTCATATAAGTAACAACCAACAAATAATTATGGCAATCAAATGTTACAAAGATTACATAATATTCTATTAACCACATATAAAGTTCTATACTAAAGAATACAATAACATTCAGTGTTTGTAAACAGAACAAAAAATAAACAGGACCTTTGAAAAAAAAAAAACAAAAAATTCCTTCGAGGTCTTGCGAACATCTCATCAACACGCAAGGTGACATCATGACACGGTGGGTTAACGTACTGGCTAGGCTCGCTTGAATGGTTAAATGGTACACAGTGATCTACATCTCTCCCAGGTAATGTAAAATTAGAATGGTGATTCCCCTCGCAAAGTCGCTCGCTGTGAGACAATACAAATGAAAATATCTATTTTAATCCATGGTAAGATTATGAGTGAACACGGAAAATTCACTTTACAATTACCCGAACTCCGTGGTGTAAGGTTGTGGCCCTCCTGCGATGTCAACAACTCTCGTCACATAGCAGACAAACATAGACGTCTCAGGGACAACCTGACCTATAATTCACAGCTGTCAGTGCGGTATGCTGAAAAAAATTTACTACCTTCACAAGACCGAGATGATCTCTCAAATCTATCAGCATGACAAGCAAAAGCATTTAAGAACCTATTACCGTTCCTATTACTCTGATTGCTAATAATCTTGCTCTTATGTGGAGCACAGTTAACCTGGTTGCGATCTGTATAATTTCTTTTGAGAGCATTGTTATTTGCTCTATCAACACCGTTGTACTGATTTAAATCCCAGTTACAATAGTTATTCTTAATACTTCTTCCCAGATAACAATGTCCATCAGATAGAACTGGCTTTTTAGCAGAAAAATTATTACTAGACTGATGAACTTTCATATAATTACTTCTGCTATAGTTTTCAAAACTTTTAGAATCACAATGTTGAGATCTGTCACATTTTTTCTTGTTTTTAGGAGAAGAAACGTTACCGTAGGATGAACTCCCTTGGTACTTTATAACCTTAGGGTTATGTCTCCTATCACAACTATTTTTTTCTTTGCTTGTGGCAATGTGTTTAAAAAATGAGTCACACTGCCTTGACTGGGTATGACTAGAAGGTTTGACAATCTCTTTATTTTTTTTCACAACATTTGTTTCCTTCATGGAACAAGCAGTAGTATGTTTGTTACTTGTTACTAATTTATCAGATCTGTCAATAAATACGCTGTTGGTTTTTTAACACACTGACTTGAGATTTAGCACTGTTTCTTTCCTTATCTACAGGACTGGATATTACTGTAGATTTTCCTTTGTTATTCTGCCGCCAGCAATCATTATCATTGGAATCATCTGTATTGCGTGAGAAGTTATATCTCCCACGGAAAGATCTATGTCCACCATTCTTGACCGTAGAATCCGCAAAAAGTGTAGAAGGCTGGCTTTTTGCTTTAGTGTTCTGATGATAAGAAACTTTCTGTCTATCCCTGTCACCATTGACAGAAGACAAAATATTGCTATTCAAGACTACGTCAAGCAAACCATTTATTCTTCTTCTTGCTTCTGCAATCTCAATGTCTCTAAGTGCAATCTGTTCACTTAATCTTTTGTTTAAACTATCAGCTTTTAAGACCTTGCAGCTTTCCTCTGCTAGCAAATTTTCAATCTTAATCAATTTGTCTTTCTCCATCATTAATTCTTTCACTCTCTCTTTATCAACCCTCTCAATCTCAATAACATGGCTATCCTTAAGCCTATCAACCTTCTCTAGGGATATAGTATCCTTTTCTTTAATTTGGCGACCACAAATCTCATCGTCACTTAACAGATCAATAAGTGTTTCATTACACAACTTCTCATATTTCTTAATCTGAACTTCTAATTTTCCACAAATCTCCGTCTTCTCTTGAACTTTTTGAGTCAGATTTCTAACTTCGCCATTTTTTTTTTTTTCCCAATCTGAGCTTCCATCTCTTTAATTTTGCCTAATGCCGAGTCTAATTTTGCTCGAACACAAGCAAGCTCAGAATTAGATTTACATAAATCACCTGTAAGTTTAGTTACTTTTTCCTGTAGCTTATTCACTTCAGTAGTACTTTTTAAGCAACTTTCCCTTTGCTCATGTGTACTCTGTTTTATGTCTCCTATTTGCTTCTTCTCTTTTAACTCTTCTTCCTGGTCACTATATATGCCGTCGAGCAATAACGTACGCATACTCTTCAATATGCTATCACGTTTAATACTAATATAATTGTCCAAGAACAGACGAAGGTCCAAAACTAACAACCTCGCTAGATCCTTAGCCATACTCACATGAGGAATTGACTTAAATCTCTCATCAGCAAACTCTCTTAGAGCTCTTGATGCACAAACCAAAAACCTGTCCATAACATGTGACTCAAGCTCTGGGCCTTCTAATCTCTGATAATCTGTCCCCTCTTGAAACAGATACTCTAACACAGGTCTCATATCCTCCGGATCTGTATCAGAATCCATTGTGACTTGTTTACTTAGTCAACCATATATGTCTTAATTAAACTTTCATTATACCAAATCAAGTTTAGATCTCAAATATTGTATCATCAATCCCTGTACATCATCACATTCTATAATTAATCGATATAATTATCGACAACAACAACAATAGTTATCAATAGAATAGGATAGTGCAGATTGAGGCTTGTTGACATGGACAGAAGTGGCAACATTTACACACAACAAAAGCACTTAACTGAAGGTAATCCTGACCCTTTCGCTAACACACTGGATATCACAAAGTTCTGACGTTAAAACACTCCACTGCAGAAAGGTAGAAGGACTAAGCTCTCTTGTCTTCAGATCTCTGCCAATGTACAGTATGTCCTCAACAATGCATCAGACGACAGGAACCGATCACAGCAACCCCGCAATCACTTGAGGTATACGTGCAGACGAACTCTCCAAAATACTGCACCTATAGTTGAATCTGCATATGGAAAGACTGGAACAAGCACTGTAACAATTATGGCATCAATGTCGCTATCAGATAACAGCTGTTTGATATTGAAACCAACTAATAAAGTTAGTTTAGTTGCTACAACACGCCAAGATATGAGGATGGATATGCGCAGTCAGCTGATACCTGTGTACAGTTAAATTAAGCCACGCCCACACAGAGCCAAACATAACACAGTTCAGTGTTCCCACTTGTAATGACTGGTCCAGAATCTGACCTAATTTCCTCTCTTGTCACGCGAATGTAATGTGGGTGTTACGACCCGTTGATTTGGTCCACCACTGATAAAACTCAATTGATGTTTTTTTTAGTGAAGAAGGTGAAGCGTGTTTTGGGACAGTCACTCACAGTAGCGTACACACCAAGTCATGGAATGGTGTAACGTCTGATGATATTTTAACCATGGTTTATTACAATTATAACATCACGTAGATCTAGACGAATACAGTTACATCGAAACATGAATCTTCATAATGCAGTTAACATACGGCCCATACACATCCTGGCCTACAAAATCTCTACTCCTCACATCAGTGCACAAATACTGCATCTACGGCAGATATATAATAATCAAGGCCTACAAAATCTCTATACTTCACATCAGTGCACAAATACTGCATCTACGGCAGATATATAATAATCAAGGCCTACCAAATCTCTATACTTCACATCAGTGCACAAATACTGCATCTACGGCAGATATATAATAATCAAGGCCTACAAAATCTCTATACTTCACATCAGTGCACAAATACTGCATCTACGGCAGATATATAATAATCAAGGCCTACAAAACCTCTATACTTCACATCAGTGCACAAATACTGCATCTACGGCAGATATATAATAATCAAGGCCTACAAAATCTCTATACTTCACATCAGTGCACAAATACTGCATCTACGGCAGATATATAATAATCAAGGCCTACAAAATCTCTATACTTCACATCAGTGCACAAATACTGCATCTACGGCAGATATATAATAATCAAGGCCTACAAAATCTCTATAGCCCTGCGCAGGCATACATTATCCAAAAAACACCTTAGGGCTGACCACCTCAGTCAAAAACCCTGCACACACTGAACCCACGGGAACACACCCCGTTCACACAGTCACGAGAATCTACTGTTCTCTTAACACTGCTCTCAAAAATCCCTGCGGACACTAGCCGCGAGAGCTATTCACACATCACTTAAAACCAGTACAGAAACAGTTCATTATGACCAGAGTTCACCTGCTATCTGACATACTGTCTTCCACGAAACTAAGAGGAGATATCTTTAAACAAATCCATACCAATCTGTAAGCAAGTACTCTAACCCAAAATTAACTCTACTCAACACGTATTTCCCAAGATCATTTCCCTTTCATCAGTACCAGCAGAAAGTACTATCTCTGGAACCAAGTGAAAGTAGAAGCGGACTGACGTTGTGCGAGATGCCATCATAAGAGGGTCTTATAGACAGACGCAGGACCAGCTTGGCCGTTTACTCCTTGACGTTCTAGGAACATGCGGCACCTTTAACCTTGACCAGCAACAAGCGTGATCAGTGTAAACAGAACCCTTCAGCGGGAGCAGAAACTACTATTGGCAGCTAAGTGAAATATATACGCTGCCGAAGTGAACTTTTCCCATCATCTCTACTGTAAATAATTGATGAAACTTTTCTTGTAAACTATTCAAATTATTTTTAAACTGTTAAAACTCAAGTGATTATTAAATTTTGTTATTTGTAATGTTACAAATTTAACTTCGATTTAATCATTTTAAAGTTACTGCATGTTTGTCTCAGTCAATTGACTACAGACACTCTAAACAGAGCTATGCCAGAATAATAGAATTCCACCGAGTAAATCAGGGGTGGCGGCTTGAACGAACTGAAATTAATAAGTGCTTAATTCCTTCACAAAATTTGTAGGCAGATTCTAGAATTAACGTGCTCAGCCACAGCAGCATTGTTTTTGCTTATCTGAAAACTTGTGACGACTCCCTTTGTAATAGAAGTGTCATTACCCTTCTGTCTACATCTCTCCCAAGAGTAATCTTGTGCGCAGGTAGATACCTTTGAAGCCTATATTAGATACTCTTGAGTTTTGGCCACTGTTGGGCCACTACTGCAAAGAAGGGAGGCAATACCGTCACACCATATTTCTTCTCCACGCGTTACTCAAGTTCTACTATACTTACTTTACTTTGGGGATTCCAGAACAAGGACCGCCTTGTGAAACTTTTAGCTGTTTCCTTACCTCTCATTCCACCATTATTCGTCTCGTTCTTGACCGGTCAGATACGAGAAACATGCTGAAGTAATAACCGACAAATGGCAGGCAATAGAAGATGAAGATATCATCAGTCGAAGTGTTTGACCATGGCAGGATGTTGAAAAATAAAGTTGTGATACGGGCAATAAAATGAGTGTTTTTTTGGGTGGAAAGGGGGGAGGGGGGAGGGGAGAGGAAGGTTAAATAATTCTTAATACAATGGGTTAAGCCAGCCTATAGAGTGGGAATTGATGGGCAGAGAAACAAACATAAGCCAGTCGTTTGGTTTAGTTTGGTTTTAAGGACTATCTTCATTTCACACGGACAACTCCATCAGTGCTCCGATCTCCTCCCTTAGATCACACACGGAGGATCTCAGCACAGTGCACGACTTCGTAGCACCGGTGAGAATCCCAATGTGTGTATATGTAGTGATTTCTAAATACAATATCTAAATTAATATATAACAGTATAGAGCATAAAGGCAAAGATAAGAAAGTACAACATAATTTTCTGCTAGAACGGTTGGTGTCGCCTACGCCTTCAGATTATTATTTGCTAACGAATAGCCGAACAAAACGGTACCCAAAATTTTTCAAATTCGTCCTTGACATAAACAACCACTTTTCCTAGTTCTAAGAAAATATTTGCCTAAAATGCATTGTGGAACGAGGAGGGGCAAGGATAGATGAAATGCTAATTCGTTTCGCATTGATTTTAAACTAAAAAGCCAACACTAGCACAGGGGCAAGCCTTGCCTTAGGGGTTTCCCCAATACGATGAAAAAGTTTAGAAATGTATACACTACGGTCATGTAAACATGTTAAGCTCTTATTATGAATGACCTAAGCTCTCGTATTTAGCATGATAGTACATGGAAAAAGAGTGAACGAGAGGTAGTTTAAAAATAAACAACATAGAAAAAAAAGATAGAATTTTGAACCAAACCACATAGCCCCTTAAAAATCGTAGATTCGTGTACCTGAAGACTTGCTGACCAAGAATGTGTTATTAGTTATATAAATAGTCCCTTAACTAATCAACTATTGATAAAACCATACATAGAGATCAGAGATACTGTCAGGTCACGTCATATCTGCTTAGATTGGATCGCATATTTTTTGGGAAAAAAGTAGGTGACAGATAGGCTAGGATGGTACAGTGAATCTGATTGGGTGACATTTGAAGTGAGACGAAATATTATTGGCCGACATTTGAATAAACATAAATAGCCTAGTAACGTAGAAAAGTTTGAATGATATTTTTTGAAAGACTGTTTACCCTTGTAAAATTAAAAGTGATTGGCCAACTGAATCGATATTGTCAAAATAAGCGTTAGGGGGGACGCCATTACTAGAAAAGTTTCAACAGTGATAGATGAGATCAGGCTGTGCTTTTAAATACATTTCTGGACAACAAAACAGATCGAAACTGTGTCAGTCATCGTCTCTGTGTATTTCATTGAACAAAATTGTGTCCTGGGTACTGACGTTAATGTGGTACCAAACGCTTGAAAAGTGGTTGATTCAGGACTCTGCCTGTTTACTGCGAGCCCATGCTAGTGGCCATTGCCTATCAAACAGGGAACAGATTGTCAAGCGAGCAGAGGAAAGGTTCAACCTGTATTCTACTGCAAAGATAAGTTCTCGTTCGGCACCTGAAAGCTCAACTACAGAACTTTAAAAGAAGAAATATAAAAAGTGACAGTGAATCAAAACTGGGACAAATATTAAATAGTTCCACAAGTGAAAAATAGAAACAAACATTACTAAAAGGGCATGATTTCAAACAACAACCTAGTGGTACTACCAGTATTACCTTAAAGTAGGAGAACACTACAGACGT
The DNA here is from genome assembly GCA_024509875.1 of Oreohelix idahoensis. Classification (NCBI taxonomy): domain Eukaryota; kingdom Metazoa; phylum Mollusca; class Gastropoda; order Stylommatophora; family Oreohelicidae; genus Oreohelix; species Oreohelix idahoensis. The sequence continues at coordinate 918,133 of JAMPIV010017441.1, forward strand.
ATATTAGAAAAATATTTTATGTATGGACAGAGGAGGGAATGGCGGACTTAGGTATTATTCTGGTGGAGCCGATGGTGGAGCGCTGGTGGAGCATGACTTTTATATAGCAAAAAAATGGCGGCGCGCTGGTGGAGCGCATGACTTTTATATAAGGGAAATGTGGTGGGGCAAGATGGCGGACTTGAGATAACAAGAGGAGGTTATATGGGGGAAGATGGCGGACTTGAGATAACAAGGGGGAGATAAGTAGGTTGTTGTATTGCATGACTTTTTATATAAGGAAAAATGCGGCAAGATGGCGGATTTGAGATAACAAGAAGACGATAACAAGAAGACGATATATATTTAGATTTTTAGATAACAAGAAGACGCCAATAGGATAATAGTTAGAGGTATTTTTAGATAACAAGAAGACGATCACAAGAAGAGGATAATAGTTAGAGGTATTTTTAGATACATATTTAGACAATAGGATATATTTACATAACAAGAAGACTTTGAGACAATAGGAAGATATATATTTAGACATATATTTATATATATTCTACAACAGTTAGACGAACAGTTATACGAACAGTTATACAAACAGTTATTTTACAACAGTTAGATATATATTGAGACATACAACGGACGATATAGGTAACAAAAGGCAGTTTAGTTAATATAGTTTTTATTTTATATTCAATAGTGTTTTTGTAGTAGCAAAAACATATATGGTAATATATAGTATTTTTTAACATAATACATTGTACAGTAATTTTTTATCAAATGTAAAATAATTATATAGGAAAGACAGTTTGTATATGATAACATTATCAAACATTGATATTTTCACATATGAATGTACAATAATACATAGAGGAATTATATAGGCAGATGTATGTATATCACAGCTTGTTTTTTATACATTATCACCGGGGTACAGGCCAGACCTTGAGGGATATGTGTCGTCACATTGTCGTCACGTCGTAAGAAATAGAGAGGTGTTGTATATACCTGTAGGTATCTGTGTGTACAGACAGTTTAAATGTTGAGGGGTGATGTGGTGACATTGTCAGGATGTACCTGTCTTTTGATGTAAAAGTAAGATAGGGCGTTGCGGTGTTGTTCGTATGTGTAGATGGAGGATTTGTGTGCTCTGAATCCGATATTTTTCCCCCCCTGTGCCTGTTGTGTGTTGAGTACGTCTAAGAAAGTGTGTTTGTCTACTTTGGTGTGGTGTTTGTTCAAGCCTTTGGTGGTTGTTTTGTCGTAGTCGCCAAAACAGTGATATGTCTTGCTACAGAGGGAAACCATCCCTCTGCCTTCGTATTCTAATTTAAAAAGGCCCGGTGTCCGCTTGTCGAATAATATATGTTCGCGGCATTTCCGACAAAGGGCGCGCATTTTACCCTCGCTAGCTACAAAGTCGGGTCTATGGTCGGGACATACCTCGGCGGGGAACCACTGGTGGTAGGAGCTATAAAATTCCTGTCGCATAGCGGGCTTAACAACGTCCGCTAGGTTATTCGCGCTAAGGGCCAAGTAAAGGCTGTCTGTGTCTGTCTCGCACAACTGAAAGTCTGACCTATCTACAAATTTATCTAGACAGTCGTAGTAAAATTCTAACATGCGTAATTTTGCGTATTGGTAGACGAAGAATCCTATCTGAACGGGGAGGTCCCAACATATAGTCTGTTTAAGTTTCTCTACTTCGAATATGTCGTCCGTCACTAACGTCATTTTCCTAAAGCGGGGTGAGTTTATTTGGTCAGGGGTACCCTCGCCCATCGTGTACGAGACATCCACGTGCTTCGCCTTATTGGTTAATGTCTTGCCGTAGGCCGCGTTACCTAGCAGTTTCATGGTTTCGCTGGTAATGGCGTAGGCAGGATCAGTATCACCCTGTCGACGCGCGTTCGAAACAGTGTCCCCAAACTGCTTGAAACACGTCACGGGTGTATACTCAAGCACCTGGTAGATACAGGTGACTTCTAAGCCTTTGATTAAGTACCAGCGAAGCAGAGGTGTTGTCAGGAGAATTTTCTTGCCCACATAACTCCCGATCAATGTCCGTCTGGGGGTAGTCAGGAGTTTATGTTTTTCGGCGTATTCCCGCATGAAAGGCCCAATATCTTCCCTCGTGACGTCAACATTCTTAAAAATGGGCGTCATCTCAGAGAAATGTTCTTTTAAAGAGTCGGGGACATGAATGTCACACTCGACTAGGCCAAACAAGGTCTCGTCTAACACCGAGGCGAGAATATTTTCTTTTGTCAGGGGGTACCGACATTTGGTGTAAGACGGTTTCTGGGTCGGGAAGGTAGCGTTCAGAAAACGACGGATTGATGGGTCGGTTTTCTTCAATGCCTGCCACTCGCATTCCCACATTTCTACCAATTTGACGTCGCAATGGCCCCGTAAATAAGAACTTATTTCCACCGTATTTGCGTACAACTCAGACAAAGGCTTTTTGTTGACTGGGTTAACGTCACGACCGGCGGTTAGTGGGCAGTTAGGGTGGCCGTGGAATAGACACCCATGGAACTGGTAGGCGGTTCGAGAGTATCTGTCCCAACCGTCTACCCTAATGCATATATCACCCAACGCCTTCTCACGTCCGTTAAACTGGGTTTTTAAGGTCACTTTTTTTTGGTGGGAGACCCAAGCCAAATAATCGCGGCACTGCACGGTGTATTTCTGGAGTTTGTGGTGCTTGAAACCATCCTCACTGTACCGTCTAACGGGAAAGTCAGTGGGCATTTTCTGCATTAACGCCCACAAATAAAGGGCGTTGGCATCAAAACCTTTAATGGCTTGAACCGTTTTGCCACCTCTAATGCGGGTTTTGCCTTGCTCGTGGAACCTGTGAAAAATAATTGACGGTCCCCCGACGATGTTTTGGCGCAAGATGTTATGCAAATCTGCCTCCTCCTTCGAGCATAAAGAAAACAAGACGTTGGGCGGGAGGGTTTTGAAAAGGTACTTTAACGTGACACCGGGCACGGAGATCGCATCTTTAAACATGTCTACACCTAGGCGCGCGTAAAAACTAACTTGTCGGTCTAACGCTGCCAGGAAGGGGACCACGTCTTTATTGTTGTACCACGTCAGAAAGTCGCGTAACGTGGTCATGTGGTTCTCGGCCCACACCTTCTGGCACTCGGCGTACTCATCGGTGGAAATGTTAGTATTTTTAAGTTTGGAAAAAAATGCCGAGTGGGGTGGTAACGCCGTCTCATCTAACTTTGCTAAATCAGTAATATATTCATAACAGAAAAATCCTTTGGTTTCTTTAACATTGTACGCCGCGAGATATTTGCTATAGCTAAATCCGGGGGCTAGGTAATTGACTATATCTAAAAACTTTAACTCGCTAGTGGCAATACACATAAAATTATTGTTTCTCTTGACTAAAAATTTGAAGTCTTCCCCCATGAAATATCGGATGAGATAGGGTTTGATTACGTTCACGTCGTACTTGCCCGAATTGAAACCTAATACGGGTAGCTGCCCCAAATAACCCTCTAATCTAGCAAGGAGCCCGTCTGAATTACCGATCGTCTCTAAAGCCTCGAGTTGGGTGCAAACACCGTCAAAATACGCACGCAGAATCTCATAAGAGGCCGCGGCAATTTTGAGCAGATGGTCAGCCATCCTATTGACCAACCCCTGTGGATCACCCTTTGTGATAAAACACACGGGGGCTTCAAAACCGGGGACGTTAGAAGCCACCGAGCAAGACAGGAGCACGTGTTTGGCTGTGTAGGTAGTGGCATTACCACTGGGCACTACAGTGTTCTCAAAAAAAACACTCGTAGTCAAATGTGGCTCTATAAGGGAAGACGAATTTTGTGTCTACATCTATTCCCTCCTCCTCGATTAATTCCCAAATGGTCTCTGGGGGATTATACACACCACCTCTAAATGTTTCTCTTCGCTTAGAGCCGGTACAGCGCTTTTCATGGCGCACCAATCGATAATACTCCTTCCACAACTTACCGCAATCGAGACACGAAAAAGAGTTACTGGCCCTATCGATATCTACAATGTACATAAAGTGGTTCTTAAACATTAAAAGACGCAACGTATCTGGAAAACTATCGCTACCTCTAAGTGTGGGGGTCAGGTTTTCCTCGTCGTCAAATTCAAAAACGTCAATATTTACGTTAAAACATTTCTCTAATTGGGGCATATCTATTAAACTAACCCCGGGGAAATCGATGAGGGACCTAAGTCCCTGCTGTGTTTGCCACTGCTCGACTAGCCGGCGCGTCGGTGTTCTAACGTTCTTAACGGCACCACCCCTAAAAACGGCTAGACATCTAAAAAAGCAAAAGTTATCACTGTATGGTTTGGAGTTTGAATCATGTTGTAATGTATTGATGTGGTTACTGTCCGTGATTAAAGAGGGGATGTCTTGTATGCAGCAGCCAATAGGAAAGTCCTGGATATGATATATATAGAACGAAGTCGCTGGAATGGCTTCGACAAAGTATTTTGTGTTTGGTCTGTTTAACTGTGCTTGTGTGACAATATCGGTGTCCTGTAACTGTGAGAGAAAAGCTTTGAAATCTGTAATGTTGTTGACTAAGTGTGGCTGATCTAAGACGACTGTATTGTTATGGGAAGAGTGAAAAAAACGGAGGTCATTTGTTTCTCTGTGGCGTAAGATGATGTGGAAACTGTAGTTTATTTTGAATCTTTTTGTTTGCTGTGTGAAGACAGGGAGCAAGAGACGATCCCAGTCCATATTTTCTGTTGGTCTGTGGAAAAAAGTGAATGTTGATAAATATTTATGTTTATTGGAGTGTGTTTTGATGGCTTGCCAGTTATCGATGTAGACTTGTCTTATGTCAGCCTGTAAGTCATCTAACGAGTCTTTTTCTGACGACAAGCGGGGTTTTTTAATATGGGACTGGTGGGTATTGATCATGGGACGTTTTTTGGTCTGGCCTGTTTTTGGTGGGTGGGATGGGATGGGATTTGAAGTGGGTCCTGTATGTGGGGTGGAAGTTGTTGCTGTTCTCGTTGATGGTGTGGTCCCTGCTGCAGCAGATGATGTCTTTGTGTCTGATACCGAGTCTGTTGTGGCACCTGATGTTAGTGTCTGTTGGTGCCCCGATCTCGATGTTGATTATAAGTCTGTGGTGGTCCCTGTTGGTGATGTCTTTGTGTCTGATACTGTCTCTTGGTGCGTTGAGGATGATGATGAGTCTGTTGGTGATGTCTGTTGGTGCCCCGATGATGATGCTTGGTGGGTTGATGATTCGGCACCTGGTGGGGCACCTGATGTTGGTGCTGGGACAGTCTGATGTTGTTGTTTTATGTGGGTCTGTAAACTATCAGTACGTGTAAATTGTTTGTCGCAAATGTCACAGCTAAAACGAGGCATTGAGTGGACTGTCTTGACGTGGCGTAATAATGCATCACGTCGGGTAAATGTCTTGCCACAGCGGGCACATGTTAGGCTGTGCCCAGCTGCAGTGGTGGTCCCCGCTGGGGTGTCTATATTGAGTCTTCGTGCAGCACCCGCCGGTGCAGTGGTGGTCCCCACTGGGACGTTTATAGCGGCCCCCGGTGCAGTGGTGGTCCCCGCTGGCGTGTCTATAACGGCCCCCGGTGCAGTGGATTGTGTAACTGTCTCTTACGTGGTGCACCGGGTCCATGAACACTCTCAATGTGTTGTTGCAGTGCCTCAGGTCCTACAAAGACTTCAGGACAGACACGACAGGGATGATTCTTGTCTGTATGGACCGAGGAGATATGACGTGTTAGGTTGCTTTGACGAGTAAAAGCTTTATTACATTGTCCACAAACGTACCCTTTAATTGAAGACATCTGTGAAATAGAAACAAGAAACCGTTACTTACACATAAAATTAAATACAACAACATACATGTAACGAGAGAGAGAGAGAGAGAGAGAAAGAAAGAAAGAAAAAGAAAGAAAGAAAAAGAAAGAAAGAAAGAAAGAAAGAAAGAAAGAAAGAAAGAAAGAAAGAAAGAAAGAAAGAAAGAAAGAAAGAAAGAAAGAAAGAAAGAAAGAAAGAAAAAAAGAAAAAAAGAAAGAAAGAAAGAAAGAAAAAAAGAAAGAAAGAAAGAAAGAAAGAAAGAAAGAAAGAAAGAAAGAAAGAAAGAAAGAAAGAAAGAAAGAAAGAAAGAAAGAAAGAAAGAAAGAAAGAAAGAAAGAAAGAAAGAATGAGAAAGAATGAGAAAGAATGAGAAAGAGAATGATAGAAAGAGAAAAGCGAGAGAGAGAGAGAGAGAGAGAGAGAGAGAGAGAGAGAGAGAGAGAGAGAGAAAGAGATAGAGAGAGAGCGAGAGAGAGAATAAACACAGTGTTATTTCTTATTCTATGTGAAAGAAATGCCCCCACGTGCGCTGTGACAAAAAAGATATCGATTAAAAAACCCAGCCTGCGCGTGACGACCTGCTGTCATTTAAGAAATAAGCTTTATGAACGTGTTTCAATCAGGATGTAATATGTTGATTGTATTATCTCTATATTTTTACATGTATAGTACTGTTAAAAAATATGCTATGTTCTATTAAATTTCCTTTATTGTGTTAACACACAAAAATATTCCTCACGCACGAGTTTAGTTTGTAGTATTGCACCATCAGTTGAAATCCAGGTTGAGTAAATGTGATTGAACAAAAACACTTGTCTAACGCTAGGTGAGAAAATAAGGAAAATCTTTTTTCCTAGTACATAATCGGTTAAGTCTTATCAAAAAATATACACACATGTCCGGCTTTAACATAAAACAGATAAAAATAACAAGTGCTGATCTGCGTTAACACACAGATATTAACAGTTAGACTAATTTGAAACAGCCTTTAGCAACACTGGCTACAGAGATATTTTTACAGCCTAACACAGAGCATGCTTAATTTTATAATGTTATTAGAGATATTTAACACCCTAACACACGAAAAAACAGATATTTTTAAAGTTATTTATGGTGTCCTAACGAAAACACCTAACGAAAACAACAGCTATATAAAAAATTCTATATAACGGGTAAACTATTATAGGGAAAAAACGAATACACAGATATATATTTTTGTATAAATATTTAACAGACGAATACACATATTTAGAACTTTGCGTAGTCCTCACAGTGTTTGAAAATACTCCGAACAACAGATATTTAAATATACAGACATATATTTAACAAAAATAATACATACTATCAGTTATTGATATGACAAAACAAGTGGTTCTTTTCTTTCAGAAGGCTTGATCTTTCAGAGCTGTTTCTGCGTTGAAGGTTTGTCGTTTGAATGAGGTGTCTAAAGAATATGTCTCATTATATTACAAAAAAGTGTGCGCGCCAGGTTTTCGGAGTGATTTTGTTCGAACGTCCGTTGTTTAATTACGACACATCTGTGTTTACACACCTGTTATTGCTCGTGTACAGTTGTCTGTACATTGTCACGTACCGATAACGGAAAAGAGTAATTATTATTTTCGTTGTATAAGAAATAACTCGAGAATGTTTACTCACTGTCCAGGTGTTATGAAACAGCATGTTTCAGATGGTAATAAAATACTTATACAAACAATACATCTGTTAATTCGTCTTTCGTTTGGCACGGACGATTATCGATCCACATCGAAAACCGCTGGAAATTGTTTACCTAGCCACAAGTGTTTATAACTTGAATCGAGTTGTACCATAAAATTAGCAAACATTTATTTCTGACACAGGCAGATGTCTTGTTGACGGAAGGGAACAGAATGTTACGAATGTTAACAAAAAAATAAATAGAGTATTTTGAAATAAAGTGGGAAACATATTTTTCTTATCTAAAACATATATATATTAAAAGAGAAAGGCATTTGACACATTTTAACATCGGTTTAGTTGAATATATAAAAAATATATCCAGAACTTAATAAGATACAAATGATAGCTTAAAAAGCAAGCTTTAAAATAGCTGATAACTAAAAAAGAAATGTACCAAACAAAGAGAGAGAGAGAGAGAGAGAGAGAGAGAGAGAGAGACAGAGAGAGAGAGAGAGAAAGAAAGACAGAGAGAGAGACAAAGAAAGACAGACAGAGAGATAGAGAGACAGAGAGAGAGAGAGAGAGCTGTTGGTTATATTCTTTTTCGTAGAGAGAGAGAGAGATATTTTTAGACTAAAACATATACATTAAAATCAACCATCCTTTTAAAAGATGATATATAAGAAAACAAAAAAAGAGATATTCGGAAAACATATTCCAGGTATTGTTATGTTCTTGACCAGGGATTCTCACGTTTTTTTTATTCTCAATACATATCGGTGTCTGGGGTTCTCGTATTGGTTGGTTGAGTTCTTACATTTTTTTTATTCTCACAATGTTTGCACAGTGATTCTCAAATTCTTGACCAGTGATTCTCAAATTCTTGAACAGTGATTCTCAATACATGTTGGTATCAGTGATTTTTATTCTCACAATGTTTTACACAGTGATTCTCAAATTCTTGATCAGGGATTCTCAATACATGTTGGTATCAGTGATTCTCAAATTCTTGATCAGTGAATCTCACATTTTTAGCATGAATCTTACGTTCTCACAATGTTTGTGTCTTTGATATAAAATAACTGGTTGTAAGTGAAAGTTATCATTATTAAATATGGATCCGAGATTCGCACATCCTTTTACCTGTTTAATTCCTGGCCCTAGTTCTAGCGGAAAGACTGTTTTTGTCCAGCGTTTCCTAACACATATCAAAGATATGGTAACAGCTATCCCAGATGAAATTTTATATTGTTACAGCGAGTGGCAACCTTTATACAATTCAATGACTGGCGTTCAGTTTATTGAAGGACTGCCCGATATTGAGCAGTGGACAAGTGATAAGAGACGGTTGGTAATTATCGATGACCTCATGAACGAAACAGATGAACGTGTAACTAAATTATTCACAAAAAAAGTCTCATCATAAAAATGTAAGCGTATTTTATCTCGTGCAAAATTTATTTGGCAAGAACAAAGAACACAGAACCATTAGTTTGAATTCTCATTACATAGTGCTTTTCAAAAATCCACGCGATGGATCTCAGATTGTTAATCTAGCCAAACAGATGTACCCAGGCCAAACTGCCTATGTTCAGGAGAGCTTTAAAGACGCAACATTGGTCCCACACGGGTATTTGCTAATCGATCTCCGTCAAGACACACCAGATAATTTAAGGCTTCGTTCGCGGATATTCCCAGAGGAGCAACAAATTGTTTACTTACCCAAGTAACGATATGACAGAAAAAGTAAAAAGACATGCTGAGATGTTAAAATGTCTACGTACAGCCAAACCACCAGTCATCAAGGCTGTTATGAAAACAGCATCACCCGAGTTGGTAGGAACACTCTGTGAATGTTGTCACAGCGTATTAAAAGGTAACGTTACACTGACACTCCCTCAGAAGAGACGTATGCGTCGTTACAAAAACATCCTGCGAGCGCTTACCAAGAAGAAATTATCGCTCAAAAGACGAAAACAATTTTTCCAATCTGGAGGTTTCTTATCTGCTCTCCTTACACCAATACTATCTGTACTAAAAGGGCTCTTTTAGATGGCTAAAAAAACGATTTTGATGGATCCTCGTTTGTTAGAAAAACCTTATAGACCACCCAATGCTCTAAGAGATAACTTGGGAGAATTGGATACTCAAATGCAACTAGTCTTGGATCGACAAGATCTACCACTCGGTGACAAGGCTAGACTTTATCAACAAACATTACAGCGTTATTTGACTCGACTAGAACAGTACAGACACGTACCTCTAGGTCTCGTAGATATTAAGTCTCCAACACAAACCAACGAACAACCCACTGTACTTAAAGAGGAGGTCGTGGACAAAACGCCTCAGTCGCCACCCGTCACACCCACTAATCGAAAAAAGGTGGTGGCCAGTAAATTGCGAGAATCATCGTCGTATTCGCTCAGAAGAAGGAAAAAGACACCAAAGTGGGAACCATGGCCAAAGAAGTGATTTTAAAACAACATTACTACGATCCAAAACGCCCTGGATCTTATGGTGGAATCGCCCCCTTACAACGTAGCACCAAACTTAGTCGTAAAAAAATTGAAGAGTGGTTTGGCCATCAGGACAGCTACACCCTACATAAACCGGTGCGCAGAAAATTTAAACGACGTACGACCATTGCGGAAGGTATCGACCAACAGTTCCAGGCTGATTTAATTGACTTGCGTGGTTTAAAGAGATTCAACGATGGGTATTTGTATCTAGTAACGTGTATTGACGTATTTAGTAAATTTGCTTGGGCTGTTCCTCTGAAAAACAAGACTGGGACAGCTTTAGTAGCAGCGGTAAAGACAATTTTTAACAGTCGCAAACCGATAAATTTTCAAACAGACAAAGGGAGTGAGTTTGTCAACAAAACATTCTTAAAGTTTCTTAAAAACGAAGGGGTCCATTTCTTCACTATGGAGAATGAGGATACCAAAGCAGCTATCGTCGAGAGGTTTAATCAAACCCTCAAAGAAAAAACGTGGCGTTACTTTACCAAAACCAACAGTCTTCGCTACGTCGACGTGATACAACAACTGGTCCACAACTACAACTACTCGTATCATCGGAGTATTAAGATGGCACCGGTGGAAGTTACCCCGAGCAATCAAGAAGAAGTGTGGCGTACGTTGTATTCGACCCCTGAAGTCGTCGGTAGAAAAGTCTATTTTAAACCTGGTGATCGCGTGCGGATCGCCCAAGCCAGACAAACTTTTAAAAAGGGTTATACGCCTGCGTGGACAGAAGAGTTGTTTACGATCAGCCGACTAAACCAAACAAGACCGGTCACGTACGTCCTTAAAGATGATTCGGGTGAGGAATTGAAAGGTTCTTTTTACCAAGAAGAGCTGCAACGAGTCGGCGACAAGATAGTTTATCGAATCGAGTCCATTTTGGAGGAACGCCGAGGTGTCAGAGGTGTAAAAGAATATTTAGTCAAATGGTTCGGTTATAACTCGTCATTCACCAGCTGGATTTCGTCCAAACAGCTAGCGAGATATCGAGACTGATGGATATTGAAGAAGACGTGAGCACCCCAGTATTGCGGCCACCCCCTCCCAAGGCCACGAGAACCTCGTTCTGGCCTTTTTTGGGGAAACTAGTTCCGCGACTAGAGATCGTTTTCCTCTGTCAGATGATTGTTATATATGTCGTCATCGGTGTCTCATTATTCAATCTGAGTCGGAGCAACGCAGAGGGACCAGACGGCAAGTTTTGGATCGCTTTAATGAGCAGTTGTTTGGGTTACATGTTACCTAACCCTAAGATAGGATGAGTTTTTACGTGACTTTACCCAGCAATGCCTCGATGAAAATATACCCAAACAATAACGCCGGTCACTTTTTCGTCAAATTGCCACAGACTATAGACTTGAGTTCGCGTTACGAGGTTGGTTTGGTTGAGATTCAATTTCCCAAAAGTTATTTTAACGTGCTAGAGGATGATGTATGGCTACATTATTTTCCCAACAAAGAAGATGAGTCTATACTACTCACGTTACCTGCTGGTCTATACACGTCACCCGATACGCTGATCGATGAGTTGAATCGTTTGCTTTTAGCCACGGATGTGGATGAAAAAGCCCGAGTTAGATTCCATTTTAACAATAATAAGGTCACCTTGAATCTGTATGATCCGGAGGTTGAAGTTAGAATTAGCGAGACGTTGAAACACATGTTAGGTTTTCCTGCCTCACTCGCCACAGACATCGACCCAATACTACGAGGTGAGACTGAAGTACAAATGGATAGCGACATGAAAAATGTATACGTGTACTGCGATCTCGTAGCGGCGAGACCGGTTGGAGATGCCTCTGTCCCTTTGTTACGGATTGTTCCTATTTTGGATAGGACTAATGCTTCTGTTTTCAGGATTTACGACAAACCCCACTACGTACCCCTGAGCCGTTTTTCGTTTGACGCGGTGGAAATCCTTTTAACTAACGATCAGGGTAAGACTATCCCATTCACTAGCGGAGCTTCGGTGTTGACACTACACTTCCGAACTCACAGACGGTTTGATTTTGACTAGAAAAAATGGTCAGACACGTACCCATCCGACGAAACCCCAAGATGTATGAGGAGTTTTACTGCAACCAAGCTGGCCACGGGATGCCAGTGTTTATCGGAGGCAGAAGTCAAAGAGGACATGGTTTGGGTAGTTTTTTCGGCGGGCTCGGTCGTATGGTTCTACCGTGGTTAAAAACTGGAGGCAAAGCTTTACTCAGAGAAGGGCTTGGGACCGGTCTACAGGTCGTGAGCGATGCGTTAGCCGGCAGAAATGTTGGCGAGGCATTTCGCGAACGAGCCAAGGAATCGGGTCAACGTTTATTACAGGGAGCCGTTGAACACCTCACCACTAACCAATCGGGTAGCGGGCTTAGAAGAAAAAGAAAAACGAGAGCTGCCCCACCTGGCGAGCCGAAACGCATAAAACGCAGTAACCGAGCTCGACCTTCTCATTCTCACCAGAAGAAGCGAAGGTACTCTGATATATTTGAATGATGTCGCTTATTCACCCCAACTCGTGCGAGTGTCTTCACAGTGGTCTAGATTTGTTTAGCGTACCACCAACGCAGACAGCCGTGGAAGAGGGACAATTTGTGGAGATACATCCGTTGGCCGCCTTAGCCCCCGGAGCCCCGGTGGAATTTGTAATTTCGGGAAACGGTGAAGAATATCTAGATTTGTTCAATACTTTTCTACACGTGCGCGCCAAAGTTACGTTAGCTAATGGCGGCGCATTACCCGCTGACGCAGAGGTGGCCCCGATCAACTATTACCTGCACAGTTTATTCTCCCAAGTCGACGTTTCACTGAACGATACGCTGATTACACCCAGCGAGAACACCTACCCTTATAGAGCTTACATCGAAGCCACGTTGAATTACGGGGAGGAACCCAAACGAGGCCATCTGACATCGGCTCTGTTTTACAAAGACACGCCAAATTTTATTACGGACACAATTGGTGACAATAACAACGGGTTAAGACTGCGTCGACATATAGCGGCTGGTTCTCAGGAGATTGATATGATGGGTCGTTTACATTCAGATATCTTTGCTCACGATCGTTACCTGTTAAATGGTGTGACAGTTAAAGTAAAACTGACCCCGTCTAAAGATGCCTTCAACGTGCTGGGACACGACTCCACCGCTGGTTATAAATCTATTATAACGTATGCGGCCTTGGTTGTCCGGAAAGCCAAATTAAATCCTGCCGTCTCGCTAGCCCACGAAAAAGCCTTGGTGCGAGGTAATGCCAAGTACCCCTTGAAACGAGTTGTGCTAAAAACTTTCTCTATCCCTAGAGGTATGCTATCGCACATGCAGGATAATCTGTTTCTCAGTCAAACACCTACACGGATCGTGATTGGACTAGTCACTTCGTCCGCTTTTAACGGGTCGTACACGTCTAATCCGTTCAATTTCGCTACCTTTGGTCTGATATATTTGAACGTCAGCGCGGATGGAAGAACAGTCAGCGGCAAGCCTTTGTCCATGGATTATGAGCACAACCAGTACGTGAGAGCCTTCTTCGGGACGAATCTAGCTATGGGACTGGTTGGTAAAGACGCCGGCAACGACCTCGAGTATAGACATTTTAAGCACGGTTACGCCTTATACGCCTTTGACCTCACCCCCAGTCTACTAGACGGTGACCAGTTTGAGATGGCCAAGTCGGGCCCAGTCTCAGTAGAACTTAAATTCGCCGAGGTCACACCCGAACCATTACAGGTCCTCGTCTACGCCGAGCAAGACTCGATCTTGGAGATCTCGAAATCGCGCCAAGTTTTGACAGACTACACCACTTAGACAATAAATACAGACGAGATACGCACCATCCTCCTGTCAGACATATTTGTTAAACGAACTGGGCTCGTTAAAGTGTTAGCTCGTGATCAATTACCTCTACGCATCGATCCGACCAAGACGGCTGCTTTCGTCATCAACACTGATCCTAGCTATCGCCCGGGTGATCATTGGGTCGCCCTCTATTATAACGGACTTGGCACTTTTGAATATTTTGATTCTTTTGGCCTACCACCTACACACTCGGACCTGGTTAATTTTATAACCAGAAACTCTACTCGACCTGTTAACTACAACGCCAGACATTTACAAGATGTAGTCACCAACGTTTGTGGGCTCTACGCCATTTATTTCATCTTGATCAAAACACGAGGTGGTACTATGCAGCGGGTCCTACTACCATTTTCGGCTAGACAACACGCCAACGATCGATTAATTTTTCGATTAGTCAGACCCTGGCTAGTGAAACTCAACCCAGCTTTGATAAACAAGGGACGAAATCAATAGACATGTGTATTTTTTCCCTCACGACAATACGGCCATGTGTCATTGTTCCCACGCAATACATCGACGAATCACGTCCTGCCTAACACACGCTCGATGTTCGACGAATCAAATCCTAGCTAGGGCACGCCTAAAAAAACCCCAGATTGAACTGGTATTCCCCGATATAAACGGAAGACACTTTATTAACGCATTAGATACACCTCGTTGAAAATGACTGCTCCCAACAACTGGGTCTACATTAAAAGAAGTGATGAAATGCTTAAACCTTTGGCTAGTGGTCTGAAGGCTGCGTCTGTAAGTGTTTACCGAGGCCAACCTTTACTGCACGTGCGAAGATATTTTGGTGAATCCTACCTCAAATTTCCTACCAAACACGGCATTACGTTAACTCGATCCGAGTTTGACCATTTATTGACATTATAGAGCGAAATCCTCGCCGAATTTGACCGATTACAGCCACCAAGCACGGATACCTATCCTACTACTGGCACCACGTTTGACCAGTACATCAACTCCAGCTGTTACCAACCAACAGAACCGAGTTTGTTTCCTACCACAGACCTATCCGATGTCCTACCACCGAAGAAACCTACCACTAACCTGTTTGACGAATACATGAACTCTAATTTCCCAGTATCACCAGAACCGAGTTGGTTTCCCACCACAGACCTGACCGATGTCCCTAATCTACCACAGAAGAAGAAGAAAGTATCACCAGAACCGATTTGGTTTCCCACCACAGACCTGGCCGATGTCCCTAATCTACCACAGAAGAAGAAGAAACCTACCAAGAGGCTGAGAGTTGCCCTTTAGTATTTAAAAAAATAAAAACTATATTAACTAAAACACCTTTTTGTTACCTATATCGTCCGTTGTATGTCTCAATATATATCTAACTGTTGTAAAATAACTGTTTGTATAACTGTTCGTATAACTGTTCGTCTAACTGTTGTAGAATATATATAAATATATGTCTAAATATATATCTTCCTATTGTCTCAAAGTCTTCTTGTTATGTAAATATATCCTATTGTCTAAATATGTATCTAAAAATACCTCTAACTATTATCCTCTTCTTGTTATCGTCTTCTTGTTATCTAAAAATACCTCTAACTATTATCCTATTGGCGTCTTCTTGTTATCTAAAAATCTAAATATATATCGTCTTCTTGTTATCGTCTTCTTGTTATCTCAAATCCGCCATCTTGCCGCATTTTTCCTTATATAAAAAGTCATGCAATACAACAACCTACTTATCTCCCCCTTGTTATCTCAAGTCCACCATCTTCCCCCATATAACCTCCCCTTGTTATCTCAAGTCCGCCATCTTGCCCCACCACATTTCCCTTATATAAAAGTCATGCGCTCCACCAGCGCGCCGCCATTTTTTTGCTATATAAAAGTCATGCTCCACCAGCGCTCCACCATCGGCTCCACCAGAATAATACCTAAGTCCGCCATTCCCTCCTCTGTCCATACATAAAATATTTTTCTAATATACGTCTGTAGTGTTCTCCTACTTTAAGGTAATACTGGTAGTACCACTAGGTTGTTGTTTGAAATCATGCCCTTTTAGTAATGTTTGTTTCTATTTTTCACTTGTGGAACTATTTAATATTTGTCCCAGTTTTGATTCACTGTCACTTTTTATATTTCTTCTTTTAAAGTTCTGTAGTTGAGCTTTCAGGTGCCGAACGAGAACTTATCTTTGCAGTAGAATACAGGTTGAACCTTTCCTCTGCTCGCTTGACAATCTGTTCCCTGTTTGATAGGCAATGGCCACTAGCATGGGCTCGCAGTAAACAGGCAGAGTCCTGAATCAACCACTTTTCAAGCGTTTGGTACCACATTAACGTCAGTACCCAGGACACAATTTTGTTCAATGAAATACACAGAGACGATGACTGACACAGTTTCGATCTGTTTTGTTGTCCAGAAATGTATTTAAAAGCACAGCCTGATCTCATCTATCACTGTTGAAACTTTTCTAGTAATGGCGTCCCCCCTAACGCTTATTTTGACAATATCGATTCAGTTGGCCAATCACTTTTAATTTTACAAGGGTAAACAGTCTTTCAAAAAATATCATTCAAACTTTTCTACGTTACTAGGCTATTTATGTTTATTCAAATGTCGGCCAATAATATTTCGTCTCACTTCAAATGTCACCCAATCAGATTCACTGTACCATCCTAGCCTATCTGTCACCTACTTTTTTTCCCAAAAAATATGCGATCCAATCTAAGCAGATATGACGTGACCTGACAGTATCTCTGATCTCTATGTATGGTTTTATCAATAGTTGATTAGTTAAGGGACTATTTATATAACTAATAACATATTCTTGGTCAGCAAGTCTTCAGGTACACGAATCTACGATTTTTAAGGGGCTATGTGGTTTGGTTCAAAATTCTATCTTTTTTTTCTATGTTGTTTATTTTTAAACTACCTCTCGTTCACTCTTTTTCCATGTACTATCATGCTAAATACGAGAGCTTAGGTCATTCATAATAAGAGCTTAACATGTTTACATGACCGTAGTGTATACATTTCTAACTTTTTCATCGTATTGGGGAAACCCCTAAGGCAAGGCTTGCCCCTGTGCTAGTGTTGGCTTTTAGTTTAAAATCAATGCGAAACGAATTAGCATTTCATCTATCCTTGCCCCTCCTCGTTCCACAATGCATTTTAGGCAAATATTTTCTTAGAACTAGGAAAAGTGGTTGTTTATGTCAAGGACGAATTTGAAAAATTTTGGGTACCGTTTTGTTCGGCTATTCGTTAGCAAATAATAATCTGAAGGCGTAGGCGACACCAACCGTTCTAGCAGAAAATTATGTTGTACTTTCTTATCTTTGCCTTTATGCCCTATACTGTTATATATTAATTTAGATATTGTATTTAGAAATCACTACATATACACACATTGGGATTCTCACCGGTGCTACGAAGTCGTGCACTGTGCTGAGATCCTCCGTGTGTGATCTAAGGGAGGAGATCGGAGCACTGATGGAGTTGTCCGTGTGAAATGAAGATAGTCCTTAAAACCAAACTAAACCAAACGACTGGCTTATGTTTGTTTCTCTGCCCATCAATTCCCACTCTATAGGCTGGCTTAACCCATTGTATTAAGAATTATTTAACCTTCCTCTCCCCTCCCCCCTCCCCCCTTTCCACCCAAAAAAACACTCATTTTATTGCCCGTATCACAACTTTATTTTTCAACATCCTGCCATGGTCAAACACTTCGACTGATGATATCTTCATCTTCTATTGCCTGCCATTTGTCGGTTATTACTTCAGCATGTTTCTCGTATCTGACCGGTCAAGAACGAGACGAATAATGGTGGAATGAGAGGTAAGGAAACAGCTAAAAGTTTCACAAGGCGGTCCTTGTTCTGGAATCCCCAAAGTAAAGTAAGTATAGTAGAACTTGAGTAACGCGTGGAGAAGAAATATATGTGTGACGGTATTGCCTCCCATGCTTTGCAGTAGTGGCCCAACAGTGGCCAAAACTCAAGAGTATCTAATATGGGCTTCTAAGGTATCTACCTTCGCACAAGATTACTCTTGTCAGAGATGTAGATAGAAGGGTACTGACACTTCTATTACAAAGGGAGTCTTCACAAGATATTCAGATAAGCGAAAACAATGCTGCTTTGGCTGAGCACGTTAATTCTAGAATCTGCCGACAACTTTTGTGAAGGAATTAAGCACTTATTAATTTCAGCTCGTTCAAACCCCCACCCCAGATTTACTCGGTGGAATTCTATTATTCTGGCATAGCTCTGTTTAGAGTGTCTGTAGTCAATTGACTGAGACAAACATGCAGTAACTTTAAAATGATTAAATCGAAGTTAAATTTGTAACATTACAAATAACAAAATTTAATAATCACTTGAGTTTTAACAGTTTGAAAATAATTTGAATAGTTTACAAGAAAAGTTTCATCAATTATTTACAGTAGAGATGATGGGAAAAGTTCACTTCGGCAGCGTATATATTTCACTTAGCTGCCAATAGTAGTTTCTGCTCCCGCTGAAGGGTTCTGTTTACACTGATCACGCTTGTTGCTGGTCAAGGTTAAAGGTGCCGCATGTTCCTAGAACGTCAAGGAGTAACGGCCAAGCTGGTCCTGCGTCTGTCTATAAGACCCTCTTATGATGGCATCTCGCACAACGTCAGTCCGCTTCTACTTTCACTTGGTTCCAGAGATAGTACTTTCTGCTGGTACCACCAATAACTAAGGTAAAGAATAGAAACGAAACGCTCTTCTGAGTATTGCGTTTTCCAACCCATGTTATGGGTCCCTATCTTCCCATTCCACCATCCCATTTATCTCAGAATTTACCCTCCATGAGAATTAAATTTAATCCCACGGGATAAACTTCTGTTTACATTTGCATCTCCACTGATTGAAAAGTGTTCACAATGTAAATTGAATATGTTTTCATTTATGTTTACACTGATTTGAATAGTTTGACACTTCCATTAATTTAGAAATGAATATTTTCACATAGACATTTCCACTGGTTTAAAGCTTGAAAACTTACATTAATTTTAAAGTGAATATGTTTATATGGACATTTACACTGCTTGAAATTGTAAGTATTATAATTAAAATGTACATCATTTCTTTCATCTTTCCGTCCCTGCTCCGTATGGAACTTGGGATTACCTTTTGCTTTTAGTTCTTTCTGAGAAACTAGCAATAAAGCAATCACCAGCCCGTGCAGTGGTGGTTCATGAATCATCACTCCATACGCTGAGGTTGCCAGCCTCAAATGACTTGGACATCCACGAGCGATTTTCATATACTAAAACTCACATGGCAATATACATATATATGTTAGTTCACATGTTAGTAATGAAAATATAGAATGTAAAATGGCAACTTACACAAGTCCTGGCTCACAAACTTTTTGCTCAGATGAACAAAAGAGACTTGAATCGGCCTCTTACACGCGTCGGGGGTGTCGTTAATTTAATAAGTTCCCTCTCTGACTTTGTGTGTGGTCCTTCAGTTTCCTCAGTCACGGTTTCCTTATTTAACAGGAAAGAGATTTCCTGGGCTTTGAAAGTCCGTCCAAAATTCTCAAATGAAAGGTGTCCGGTATGTTAAGAAGGAATTCTGAATTCTAGGCTTCACTCTAGCATGGTTGGTATCTTGGCAAGCGATCTTCACAGTGGAATATCACTGAAACGTGTCAGATTATATTCCCAGTCACCCACGCATCTGTTTGTTATGGAGAAAGTGCGACAATTGAAAGCACGCAAGAAAATCAGTACCACAAATGCACCGATTTCTGCCGGAGTGAAACAGAGATCGAGAGGGGTCGCACCATTCTGTCACATATGGAGACATGCATAATTGTACAGCGGTTGTGAAAAAACTTAAACGGATGAAATAGGACACTTGGGACTGGGTATAACCTAATTAAAGTCTGAGCTCCATTTGGAACTGACAGACAAAAGAATAAGAAATGTAACAACCTGACATAGGAGACAGGTGAGACAGAAGTAACAAACGTAATTCGTAACAGGAAGTTATGGTCAGACGTGCCCGCCAGTACGAACACATGAAGACGGCAATAAACAACAGCTTATCTCAGTTTTACTGTGATGGTCTGCCAGCTTTACAATTTATTTTTACCCCAAAAATAGACATTTTGACATTGTGGAACCGTCGATACAAAGTGTCCTTATAATTTACTTTTTCAAAATGTGGCCACGCTATTCAGTCTATTGTATTCTTCTTCTTTGATCCTTAGCCACCGACCGTCAAAGCAGTCAGTGGCCATCACGCCTAGTGGCGTTTTGTAGGGCAACAACAAATTGATTCCACTTTGCTCGGTCGGTGGCCATCCTTCGTACAGTTCCCCAACTCTGGTTCATTCTTTGCATCTCAGCCTCCACAGTCCTCCGCCAGGTTGTTTTTGGTCGGCCTCTCTTTCGTTTTCCTTCAGGGTTCCAAAGCATAGCTGTTCTTGTGATGGCATCGGGGTCTCTTCTGAGGACATGGCCAACCCAGCTCCAGCGTCTGCCAGCTATGATGGTGTGCATGTCCTCTTGCTTGCTCCGAGTAAGCAGATCTTGGTTGGTGATGGTATTCGGCCAAAAGATTCGGTGAATTGTTTCTTAGGCATGTTGTGTGAAAAGAGGACAATTTCGACATTTCCTTCTCTGTAACTCTCCAGCATTCCGCACCATAGAGAAGCACAGAAAGCACACAGCTCTGATATAATCTTAATTTTGTGCTGTATTGAGAGGACTTCCAGATGTTGTTTAGACTAAAAAAGGCTGTTCTTGCCTTATTCATTCTGATGTTGATGTCTTTGCCTGCCCCGCCGTCTGGTGTTACTATGCATCCTAGGTATGTGAAGGTGTCTGTCTGTACCAGTTGCTGATTCCTTACTGATATGGGCTCAGGGCTGCTCACATTGAGCGTCATGACCTCTGACTTCTTTAAATTGATGTTCAAGCCCACCTGCTGGCTAAACTTATTAAGTCTATCCGTTTTTTCCTGGATGTATTGATGTGAATGTGCTAGTAGTGCAATGTCATCTGCATATTCCAGATCTTCCAATGTAGAAAATGTAGTCCATCTTATTCCTCTTGGACTGCCCTCTGTTGTCTGGCGCATCACCCAGTCTATTACTGTTAAAAATAGAGTGGACTGTCCCTATGTATGCTGTCAAAAGCCTGTTCAAAATCAACGAAATTAGTGTACAGCTGTCTTTGCCATTCTGAGCACTGCTCTATAATGTTCCTGAGAGTGAATATATGATCTACACATCTTCTGTTCTTTCTAAATCCTGCTTGTTCTTTCCTCAGTTTGTGGTCTACTGCTTTTGAAAGTCTATTGTATAACATGCTACTAAATGTCAGCGCTGCTTGTTTTAAAAAAACAAACAAAGAACATACACACTAAATCCTTCTCTGTCGGTTCCGTCAAAGACTGTAAGCGAATCGAATACATAAAATAAGACTTTTTTGTCATGGGCCTTTACAATTACCTGCACACGAGTGTATGTGCTCGTATATTTATTGTAACGTGATATTTAAAGAGCCATTATGAAAAAAAATATATATATATTAGCATGTCGGTCATTAATGCGTTTTCGGGCTGTCAGGGAAAAAACAAATACGTGAACAGCACAGGTTATTAAAGACTAAGGATTGAACGAATATGTCAAATAACGAACGATCCAACGAATGAATAAAAAAAACAAAGGCTACCAAATACATTAGTAAAGTATTCGTTAGTAGAACCTACCGCTCTGTAACATGCTTATAAACATTCAAGTACAAACGCTCAGATTGATAATATAAATCATGTAAATTCTCATATTGATGATATAAATCATGCAAACTCTCAGATGGATGATATAAACCATGTAAACTGCGGCACGGATAAGAGTTTTACATTAATGTGATGTTCGTAATCGATATGTAATAAACACAGACCTATGGAAGAAAACCAGACAATAAAAAAAGACAACCGGAGTTTAAAGAGATAACATAGACAAGATACTAAGCATATTGTCATAAAACAAACAGGTGTAACCAGGTATGCCCTGGTCTGAACCTACAGGGAAAGATACTGTGCGAAGACCAAAGGCAAGGAGAATAGAAAGAGGAAGCCAAAGCAACCACGAGGTAAACTGAACAAATTAGCCCAAAGTATAAATTGGTGGCGAGCAACAACTGCCGCTCAGTGTTCTTAGTGGAATGAAAAGGATTGAGGCAGGGCGTATTTAAAGTATTTAGAACCCCTCACAAAAAACACAGAAAAACATATTATACTTGCAAGTATATTTTTCAACAGTACAATACTATCATGATAGTGTCCGTTTTTTTTTTTTTTTAAAAACCTTTATTCAGGTTAATACATCGATGTTATTTACAGAAAATTTTTACAAATATCACATGGTATAGAGTAAACCCCCCCCCCCCCCTCCCCCCCCCCCCCCCCCCCCCCCCCCAAAAAAAAAACTAGCATTACAATCAGTCAGTGACTATATCAAAACAATATACCGTACCAAAATTACCAAGTTATATAACCATAGCACATAGTAAACATTCTAAAGATAAACCCTCCCCCCCCCCCCCCTAGACTAGCATTGTAATCAGTAAGTAACTATAGCAAAACAATATGCCTCTAAACAATATACCGTATCAAAATTACCAAGTTATATAACAATAATACATAATAAACATACTAAAGATAAAACCCCCCCTCCTCCCCCCCTCCCCCCAAATAACTGTCCGACGGCACGCTCTCCTGTCTGTAACCTCGGGTAGACCCGCCCTCTCACACTCCCGCTAGTACGCCACTGAATTGAGGATCATAATAGGAAGAAACATTGCATCTGATTTATAAACAATGGATATGGGTATTATGATTGTTTGGGGTTTGTATTTTTAGTCTGTCTTTTCACTCTCACATCAAAGTACTTTCTAAGACACATACTGTGTTCACATCACATGTTTCCCACGGAATCAACGTAAAACATCTCTATACTTTCACCACATCCTGAATAGAAATCAGACACGATACACGAAGATGAAATTAATCAAACTCACATATCAGTAATCTAAGTGGTACTCAACCAAAGCCATCATTCACCTGAATAAATTTGTTCTGCGACACCATTGCAACTGAGGATGTTCTTCTCTGGTCTGCAGGACTGAGTATAAAGGCCATAATGAAATGTGAGACTACACATATCAGTCTTGTAGATTCGATCTTTAATGTAACACATGGCTACTGCTCTTAATTCTCCTCGCTCCCACAGGAGCATAGTATCTTCACTGACATTTTCCAACGACCTGGTCCAGAGCCAAATCATGTTGATTTCTACCACTTCATTCCAGTGATTTCCATTCGCTGTCCAGATTTTGCCCTCATGCTATGAGTTGTACTCCTATTCTCCATAATTCCGGTCCAGTCCAATGTCTGTATACCAGTATTAGTTTGTTTTCTTATATTGGACAGGTCCTACACAGCTCTACCCGAGTCTCCTATCGGCATTGTCTGTTAGTGCTTGTTATTATTTAATTTGCATGGCACCTGTCCACTTGTGCCGTTAAGCGTCTTGAGGGGAAGCAGATCTGATTTGTTAGCGATGTGTGCTGCTTTTGCGACTTCCATGCCATGTATTCACAGGATTTCTGTAACCTTGTCAATCCATCTTTTTATCTTTTGGCATCTTACCCTGTGGCCAGAACTTGTGATATTGAAGACCTGTAATGCTAGCTGATTTGACAGCATTTATGACGAAGTGTTCGTATGTTTTCTGTTTCCTACCTCTCTATGTACCTGGTGCATGGTGTTGTTCCCACTAACTTCCTAATCTCGTCTTTTCTCAGTGTGCTTTTACTGTGACGTTGCAGGTTTCTTCATTATCTCATCTCACATGCCGGGCTCTGATGATTCTTCTAGGTCTTAGAACGTATTATTCTTTATACTGAAAGCGAAGAAATGGTGTGAATATGCAGTTTATTAAATGGAAATTTCTATCTTTGCTATAATTGTTTATCGACGATTTCTTTTTCCTTCTGGTCATGATTATCTGGTGCATGAGTGTATGCCGGAGGTCTTATAATCTGGGGAAGAAAGGGGTAGGGGATAAATCTCTGTCTCTCAACTCTATTTAGAAGCATAATTATTACCGTAGAAACTATCAATATGAACTTTGAGTGTGAAGATGCACGTTTTTGGTTCCATCACACTGGCTCGAAACCTGAAGTTTCACCTTAGATGATTCAAATATTAGGTGTTGAATAGACACAGTGATGAATGTGGTCCTTTGTCCAGGTGGGTTGGTTCCATCACACTGGCTCGAAACCTGAAGTTTCACCTTAGATGATTCAAATATTAGGTGTTGAATAGACACGGTGATGAATGTGGTCCTTTGTCCAGGTGGGAAGACGCGTCATTTCCCTTTTCGCTCCTAATGGAGCATGAAGCTTCCACTGCACCACTTTTGTTGGAAGCGTGCACCAAAGTATTCATGGGTTCTTGCAGCGGTTGTTTCTGTAGAAATGTGTTTTACGTGGTGAAGTTGCCAGCCCCATGCTCAACACCGTATTAGTCGCCTATTACGACATGCCTGAAACAGCGATCCTATTCTTTCTCTGTGTTTTCAGAGGCCCCCGGGGGGGAACTTCACGGGGCGAGTAGGATAAATTTGTTGAGACATTTTTTGTGTTTTTATCTGCCATCATTAGGGCTCCAAGATGAGCGTGGATCCGCCTTCCAGTGGAAAGGAGGACGAGTCGAAACACGTCTATGGCCAGGACGAGAACGAAGAACGAGGCAACTGGTCAGGGAAGTTTGATTTTATCCTGTCAATGCTGGGTTATGCTGTTGGATTAGGTAATGTCTGGAGGCAAGTATCTTGTCAATGCTGGGTTATGCTGTTGGATTAGGAAATGTCTGGAGGCAAATATCTTGTCAATGCTGGGTTATGCTGTTGGATTAGGTAATGTCTGGAGGCAAGTATCTTGTCAATGTTGGGTTATGCTGTTGGATTAGGAAATGTCTGGAGGCAAGTATCTTGTCAATGTTGGGTTATGCTGTTGGATTAGGAAATGTCTGGAGGCAAGTATCTTGTCAATGCTGGGTTATGCTGTTGGATTAGGTAATGTCTGGAGGCAAGTATCTTGTCAATGCTGGGTTATGCTGTTGGATTAGGAAATGTCTGGAGGCAAGTATCTTGTCAATGTTGGGTTATGCTGTTGGATTAGGAAATGTCTGGAGGCAAGTATCTTGTCAATGTTGGGTTATGCTGTTGGATTAGGAAATGTCTGGAGGCAAGTATCCTAGCTTTTCATTCTTGTTTATATATATATATATATATATATATATATATATATATATATATATATATATATATATATATATATATATATATATATATATATATATATATATATATATATATATATATATTTCACAATGGGCTGATCACCCGTTTGCCAGTCACTTCGATTACGGAAACAACAGCAAATGGGTTGATTTGCCGTTGCCCTAAAGACGCCACTAGGCGTGATGGGAAACAATGGCAAAGAAAACCTATCTGCTGTTGCCCTAAGACGCCACTAGGCGTAATGGCCTCTGACTGCTTTGACGGTCGGTGGCTAAGGACGGAAGAAGAAAAAGAAGATATATATATATATTTGGCTTAGTTGTTTTGTGTCTGTTCTTTATTGCTATAACTGTTGAAGGATTTCACGAAACGTCCACTTTCTGATCTTTGTCCTTGTTTTATTTTAGTCATGACTCTTCAAGTCTTCAGGCAGCATAATCCGTCAGCAGTCGTGTACCAAGCCTTATGGTCCTGTGCCATCCTCTCAAGATCTTTCCATGTCTACTGTATCCCTTTTATGCCTGTCTCCAGTTTTCTTCTCCGTGTGTTGTTCGGTCTCCCTCTATCTTGCCCTGGGATTCCAGAACGAGGCCTGCCTTGCAACGACAACAATAGCACTTAAAGAATATCAGTTGTTCCATCCCTGCTGGGAACAAAAAAGTCCTTTAACAACCGCTCAGTAACAATGAATCAAAGTCAAGTCTAGTCAACAACTTTCATTTACATTTTCAAATCAGTCTTATTGTACAGCTCGAAAAAAAAAACGGGAAGATTAAAACAGCTTGAAAAGATCACCAACTTGACAATAACAGGAAACACACAACATATGATTAAGAAACACGGCAATGACGTTGGAGATGGACAGAACATACATTCAGGAAGTCATCGCATTGCAGCACAAGGAAAACATTATTCTGATGCTCCCAGGGTAGAAGGAAACAGGGGAACACACCAAAATACACAGAGAAGAGAATTGTTGACGGAAATAATAAGGACAAGCAAACACAGAAATAACTGGATAACTATTCTCAAGAGAGATAATCCAATATGTAAAGTTATGTGCTTCCACTGAGCTGAAGAACGAACATGAAAAAGAGTAATCTAATATTGAGGAAAACATAGAATGACCTTGGAATGTTCGCACAAGATATGTCCGTGTAAGGAATGCTTCACAGTGAATTGTGCTCCAAGAGGACTCGCTTACTTATCAGAGACACGTTGTAAATTATGTCCAAGTTCTTGTCCTAAAGCGAAACAGTCCTTCCTGTTTCCTAGTCTGTAGTCTATTTGAAAACAGTAGTATGTGTCCAAGGATGTGCCCTATTGTAAAACGCTTTCTGCTCCGTGTCCTGTTGTAAAACACTTCCGGTTTCTTGTCCTATTTTGAAATACTTCATATTCCATATCTTATGTTAAAATATGTTCTTCTCTGTTCAGTCAAAAACGCTTCTTAGTCAATTTTCTATTGCAACACATCCTGGTCCGTTTCATAACACTTCATATTTCTTATCCTTTTGTAAATGCTTTATAGACCGTTTCCTATTGTACATAACATTTAATGTTTTGTGTCTTATTGTAAAAACATTTCCTAACCATTTTCCTTGTCACCAAGAGCTGACGCTCAGTGACAGTGGATCGAAGTCAAGTCAACCCTTTTCCTTTTGTAAAACACTTCCTAGCCCTTTCTCTTTTGTAAAACACTTCCTAGCCCTTTCCCTTTTGTAAAACACTACGAGCCCTTTCCCCTTTGTAAAACATTTCCTAGCCCTTCTTCTTTTGTAAAACACTCCCTAGACCTAGAAAAGATGATCAAATCAATCAGAAAGCCACCAACACCAACACAGGATGACTA
Source organism: Oreohelix idahoensis (assembly GCA_024509875.1). Classification (NCBI taxonomy): domain Eukaryota; kingdom Metazoa; phylum Mollusca; class Gastropoda; order Stylommatophora; family Oreohelicidae; genus Oreohelix; species Oreohelix idahoensis. Next base: position 945,183 of record JAMPIV010017441.1, read on the forward strand.
CCAAGCTATGAACAGATCAGAACAAATTGTCACTCTGCGCCTCAGAACAGGACACAACCGCCTCCGCAGCCACATGTATACAAAATTCAAGATTGGCAATTCAGCCATGTGTACATGTGGACAGGCACCCCAGACTGCGGAGCACGTACTTCAAGATTGCCCCGAATATGACATATTGAGGCAAACCCACTGGCACAGAGAAACAACACTGGAAGCAAAACTATACGGACCTCTGTATGAACTACAAAAGACAGTAAAGTTTATACTAGAAACAACATTACAGATATAGACAAAATATTTCAAGCGAACGAAAGAAGAAGAAGAAGTAAAACACTTCCTAGCACTTTCCCTTTTGTAAAACACTTCCTAGCCCTTTCCTTTTTGTAAAACACTTCCTAGCCCTTTCCCTTTTGTAAAACACTTCCTAGCCCTTTCCCTTTTGTAAAACACTTCCTAGCCCTTTCCCTTTTGTAAAACACTTTCTATACCTTTTCCTTTTGTAAAACGTTTCCTAGACTTTTCCCTTTTGTAAAACACTTCCTAGACCTTTCCCTTTTGTAAAACACTTCCTAGACCTTTCCCTTTTGTAAAACACTTCCTAGACCTTTCCCTTTTGTAAAACATTTCCTAGACCTTTTCCTTTTGTAAAACACTCCCTAGCCCTTTCCCTTTTGTACAACATTTCCTAGCCCTTTCCCTTTTGTAAAACATTTTCTAGCCCTTTCACTTTTGTAAAACAGTTCCTAGCCCTTTCCGTTTTGTAAAATACTTCCTATAGTGCGTTTCACAATGTTTGCCGCTGTTTAATATGCAATATCTCTGCAACCACTTGATCGTAATTGTTGCAACTTTGCATATGACCTAATGATCGCTGTGTCCCGAGGGGGACATTTTTTTCCTCGTTAACAAACTTATGTTTTTAAATTTTATTTATTTAAAGTATACAAAATCGACCACCTCCTAGTCCAACCGTGTATTGACAGGGCTTACCCCTTCATATTTGTGAGATATTTCGATTTAACATCTTGAACGTATTTCACGTGATTTTCCCCGTGTTTCAGCTCACTACCGCACTGTTTTGAACATTACATTGATCATTCCGGTGTGTTCAGTTACCGTTCTACTGATTGTGTATTTCAGTGCATAGGCGTATCTTGCGGTATTCTAGGTCTGTAATACAATGGGTATGAAAGTCAAGTTCCTTACACTGCATACAATGGCAGTCAAGATGTATAAATATTACTGCAGAGAAGCTAAGCGTGGTAAACTGTATCGGAGTCTCTCAAATCCTGAAAAGAGAACTATTCACGCTTGGGGTTTAAGTAAACGCTCATTTCATCAATTACTCAAAGCTAATGGAATTTTCAGTTCAATCAATACCAGGACGCAAGGAAGAAAGGAAGTAGTAGATAGTTTTGACAGGGATGTGATTAGAAGAGAGATTTGTAGAATGTTCAATTCCAAAGAAACTGTGACACTAAGAAAACTGAAAATTCGGCTGAGAACACACAATGACATTGATGTGTCGAAATCAACATTATGGAGAACTGTTAGAAGTATTGGCTCTACGTTTAGGAAGTACGCTAGTGGAAGAAACGTCATCTGCGAGAAGCCGCACTTAGTATTTATGAGAAGTAAATATTTACGTGAAGTACGGGAAATGCGTAATCAAGATTATGATATTGTGTATGTGGATGAAACTTGGATCAATGCTCACCACACAAGTGAAAGGGAATGGCAGTTATCAGATGGAACGATTAAAAGATGTGTACCCAGTGGAAAAGGACAACGTCTGATAATGGCACATGCAGGCAGCAGACATAATGGGCTAGTGAAAAATGCTGAACTTATTTTCACTTCCAATTATACGGACAACCGGGACTATCTTACCGAGATGAACGGTAACATATTTAGAGAGTGGATTGAAAATACTCTTCTTCCGTCCCTAGACAGACCATCCTGTCTGAGAATGGACAACGCATCATATCACAACGCTGTGGCAGAAGAAGACAAAATCCCGACATCTTCAAGTCAAAAGATGCTATAAAGATTTGGCTCAGAAAAGAAGACATTCCATTTAACGAGAGGTTTCTGAAACCTGAATTACTGTCCCTTGTTAGGAATCACAAAAGACCAAGATATTCCATATAGACAAGTTGATTCAACAGCATGGTCATATGTGTTTGAGACTGCCACCTTATCATTCACATTTAAACCCAATTGAACTCGTTTGGGCAAAAGTTAAAGGACAGGTGGCAGCTGAAAATAAAACTTTCAAACTATGCAATATGAAAGAACTAACATATGCCGCCCTCTCGCAGATAGACAAAGATTATTGGTGTTGTAGTGGATTTTGATGGTATTGTAAGGTTGATGTTACCTAGTGTGATGTATGAGGTCAGCTGTGAAGGCTCCTGAGATAAATGTAGATGTGAATTACAGAAGGCCCTTCTTACTACCACTTACGACCTCACACATATCTTTTTTACTAATGAATGTGGCTACGTTAAAAGTCTAGGGTACTGATATGTAATGTGTTGTGGTAGATTACACACACACACACACACACATACACACACACACACAGATATTTAATAAGTCTAATAATATTAATAAAAGTTATAACACACTGAACTAACTCAGGCTGTTTTAGTTTTTAAAATTTAAATCTTCTGATAAATTTATTTGTTCTGAACCAAATGTTTAGTTGGTCAGAACATAAGAAATATTATGGAGTTATAAATGGAATGCATAATTGTATGACATAATAAAATGGAAAATGTGTACCTAATTATTTCAATTGACTGGTTAATATTAATTATAATAAGATAGTCCCAGGAGAACTTATTACTAGATATGCTGTTGGGGTGGTGTCATCACACCCACTCTGTGACTACCAAAACATTGTCCATTTACTGATGGGAGGAATACAAGTTTTATTTCCCAAAAATGGTATGTTCTAGTTGATGGTAATATAGTTGGTGAGTTAGTTAGTAATTTAGTTGGTGAATGTCCAGCAGGCCAGACGCTCACGTATCTTGACTGCGTAGTTCTGGTGCTGGAATCTGGTGGCCCACTCCTCTCCGAATCTGGAGTACAACGTTAGACTTCACTGACACCGATCTTAGTCTGCACAGGCACACTCTTGTGTAGTCTTATAACAGCATTTGACACCACTTCGGTGCCAAATAGAAACTCACAATTCTGAAACAAAAGTATTGGGTCATGTGTCAGAACTCTACCTCCTGAGCCACTTCTGCACACAACACGACACCACAACACCACACAGAATGGGTCAGATCTCTCTGACCACACAGCACATCTTACCTAGTTGTTTTCACATAGTACTAGTTCCCCAAGACTACATTGCATCTGAGATATGTTCAATAGCTTCCTGCTATTGAATAAGATAGGTGATATGTTCCACTGATCTCAACACTAGATCCTTTTTTCATAGTTTTATTTAGGCGTTCCTATATATTTTCTTTGTATGTATGTCTCTAGACCCTGAACTTGGGCTGGGGACCTAGAGCGAACACTTACTTGTCGTAATAATTTTTATGATATGGCAGTATCAATCACTCGAATTATTAAAATATACAAAATAAATATTGTTCATTCTTACCAGAATTCAGAATTGAGAACACAGTTAAATTTGCTAGCAAAACTCAGCTGAGCTGCTGGCTGTATGATGGCGTCCCACTATATAGTTGTATTCTTCTGGAATCAACACCACTATTAATTTAAACTGCGTCTCTGAACAGACTTATGTCAAATGGCAAAATTTCACATCTCTGTACCGCTACTATAAAATGCGTTGACCAATCGCCGACTTCCCCCCTAACTTTCAAATCTACAACCAAAAGTCACTTCAGTCAGATCTCAGTCAAGTATGTATTACGGTCTGTTAGTCCGTCTGTCTCTACTTGATTTTTCATAAAAAACACACTTGGTTCTACATGCATTTCCCACACAAATCTGCCTCCTAAGTTATTTTTAGCTACAATTCTCCACCATTTCCCCTCTCTTTAATTACAGCTCGATTTTTACGTTTGCATGCTCAAGGTCAAAATTTTTGAAACTTTAGTGACATTGTTTAACAGTGCAGTCGCTCGTCTGATATGAACAATACAGTCTTTTGTCAATATCTTCCTTATTATCTATTCGTCTGTATAAATGAAAGCATATTATTTCTCTGCACAAGATGGGCTATCAAACTAGCTAGGTTTTATTTTCATAACTCTATTATTAAGAAAAAAAACATATTTTTCTCAAGTTTAGTTTTTGAAATTTGTTCGAGAACCTTCTCTCGTGTGTTTTGCCGCGGCATTCAAATAAAGACCAAGTATCGAAAAACGTCCAAGAAATGACTGTCTCGAATAAGAGCTAAGGTCCTTTTCTTGTCCATTTCCTTACTTATGTCAACTAGTGACGTGAATTTTTTTCCTTTCGCCACCAATTGCGTCTTTTAGCCTTGCGATCTTCAAACATGTGTTCAGTCATATATTTCCTTTTTTGATCTCCGTTTCGTTTCCCCCCCCCCCGTCTACAAAGGGTAAACGTTCCGTCTGCACGTCTAACTAGATAATTTGAATGGTGGCAGGAAAAGCGGGCATGGGCGAGCATGTCTCCTAGTATCTTACGGATTATTTTTATCCCTACATTTTATCGTTAATTTTGGAGATATTTTAACGTTGTATCATGGTAAAATTATCACACATCTCCCCACCTGAGAACATGCACTACGGCAAGTTCCAAAACCACTGATACACATAGATAAAATCTCTCCTCGCGCCTACCACTACTCTAATTTTGATCACAGGGGTGCCGACTGAGGAAATCTGCACCGACATTCAATGACCCTGGGATGTATTCGATAATAAACTGATAAGGTTGCAGTAATAAAGACCACCTCAACAATCTTGCGTTTTCATGCTTAGCCTGAGATAAGAATACCAGGGGCTGATGATCCGTCTGGACCACAAAAGTCCTACCATACAGATAGATTTGGAACTTCTTTATTGCCCAGATTAACGCTAAACATTCCTTTTCGCTTGTAGAATATCCTTGTTCCGCTTTATTCAATTTGCGGCTTGCATAAGCAACTGGGTTCAGTTCCCCATCGGGTGAAGATGACCTCTGCAACAAGGCCGCCCCGAGGCCTACATTACTTGCATCTGTTCTCACCACAAAGTCCTGTGTCAAATCAGGCAATTTGAGAATAGGCTTGCTAGTGAGTTTTTCCTTTAATTCTTGGAAAGCTAATTCACATTGCGCAGTCCAAATAATTTTATCTGGAAGTCCCTTGCGAGTCAGATCAGTCAGAGGAGCACAGATAGAGTTAAAATTTTTGATATATTTTTTATAAAATCCGCATAACGACACGAATGATCGCACGTCCTTTTTTGTTTGTGGTCTAGGTGCTCTCTGCAGTTTTTTCCAAGTTCTTGGGATCAGGGGTCATGTTACCCTGATATACAGTGTGTCCCAAGAATTCCAACTCTTTGCATCCAATACAACATTTTGTTGGCCTAGCAGTTAAGTTCGCCTCCCTAAGCCTATCAAATAACATTTTTAGAGCGTCAATGTGTTCTTCAAATGTCTCTGTGGCGACGAGAATATCATCCATGAAATTCGTGATACATGGGTTATTCAGGGGATCCAACAATTTGCGCATCATCCTTGAAAATACACTCGGAGCATTTTTCAGTCCGAATGGTAGCATGTTGAATTCATAATGTCCTTCCGATGTGCTAAACGCTAAATAAGGTCTCACTTCAGGCTTCACTGGAATCTGGTAATAGCCTTTACTAAGATCCACCTTTGAAAAGTATTTTGCCTTGTTTAATCTGGCAAATAACTGTTTTGTGTCTGGTAATGGATCCACTTGTCCTTCTGTGACAGCATTCAGTTTCCTGTAATCTATGCACAGTCTGTGTTCCCCAGACGGTTTCCTCAACAAAACTACACTGGAGCTAAAAGATGATTCACTGTGTGAAATAATCCCCTCCTTCAACAAATAATCTATTTCTTCCTTCAATGCCTTCTCCTTCGCGAACGGAATAGAATAGGCTCTCATACAGATTGGGTTTGAGTCTACCAGTTTCATGTCATACTGTAGCAAATTTGTATGTCCTGGTTTATCTGTTAATACATCTGTATGTTCCTCCAGAACCTGTTGAACTCTCTCCCTCTGATTTTTAGTCAGGTGCTTACTGACTTTTACCTGTGCCGCTGTTTCACAAGGATGTAATGGGTATTCATGCGAGGTGAGTGGTTCCTTTTGCATTTGAGTTGCGATAGCCAAGGTCAGTAAGGGGGTGCTTTCCTGGAGTGGTCTGTCCAGATACTTCTTTTAAAAGGTTTACATGATAAACTTTCTCCTTCCCCTTTTTGTCAATTTTATAGTTTGTTCTAGACACCTTCTCTAGAACCGTATATGGACCTTGCCATCCAATTTGTAATTTATTCTGGCTGCCGGGTAGTAGAAGAAGCACCTTCTCTCCCACAGCTAGTTCTCTGTCCTTTGCCTTCCTATTAAAATATGCTGCATGTTTCTTCCTGGCTTGTCTCAAATTATCATTTGCCAGTTTCCATCCAGCTTTCAGACGAGTGGTCAGTTCGTTCACGTATTGATAAGATGAGGTAACAGTCTCTTCTGCCTTCTCATCTGTCCAGGTCCTTAATAAAGCTACATCTGGACTTTTAAATTTTCATACTTATTCTTCATGGCACCCGTCGGGTCCCTTTCATTAGAAGCCTTATAATGAGGACTTTTCTTCCTAGAATCATCACTCACAAATCGACCACTACCAATTTTTCTCTTTGGTTTATCTCCCCACTTTAGATTGCTTGTGAGAGATCTTCGCTCTCTTTTAGTTTCATCAAGTTTATATAACTCTGACCGAGGGATTGTCAGTTTATTCTGGGGTAAATTTCTTCTTTGTACTCGTCGCATAGTGGCCATGTTAATCCATTCAAGTGAAGACTGGGTGTGAAAAGGGGGCTCCCATTGCACTTTGTCTACCTGAGTATAATTATTTTTCCTTCCAGGCCTAAGTTTGCCCCGTGGCGTTTCTAGGTCCTGCACATATTTTCCCTTTGTGGGTGTTCCCTCATGAAATACGCCACATGCTTCTACAAAGTTTTCAATATCGACATTTACGTCGGGCCAATAGTATTTTCGAGCAACTTTTTGGCAGATGGTACCGACTTTCTCATGGTCACCATCTTTTCCAACATGTAAGCTCCTTATTAAATTTGCCCTATATACCTTGGGAAGAACCAACTGTCCGTGACCAGTGGATCTAGTTCCTGTCTTCCTATATAATAATCTGTTCTTCATAAAGTATTCCCCCTTGCTTGGAGGTGTGTGGCATTTGGGCAATTTTTTAAAACATGGCTTGAGTGTCCTATCCTCAGCCTGCGCCTTCCTCATCTCCTCTGGATGAGCATTTATAGGTTCACCTTCTTCCTCCTTTTTCTGTGACCTGGTCTGCACTGTCGCCATGATCACAGGTCTCTCGGGATTCCCCAAGAAGACGTATCTACACCCCAATATCAGAGGGTAGATTGGTTCATCTATCACTGCTGCTCTGATTTCTCCTTCCACATAGCGAGTTTTCACCGTTATCCTTGCGATGGGAAGTGTCATGAGTGGTATGTCCTTAGTCGCCCCTTGTATTTCCACTGTTTCTGTGGTATACTGACTTGGGTCCACTAGGCTAGACTTCACAACTGAATCATAATCCAAACCTGTATCATAAAGGCACCTTATGGTGACCCCATTACAAATAACATCCTCACAAACTGGGGGGTGATAAGGTTCCTGCTGTCCATTAGGATTAACCTTTAATCTTTGAGTCCCCGACTTCATTGCAGCAATGTTTGAAGGTTTCCTTCTACAAAATTCGGTGTTATGGTTATCTTTCTTGCACCATTTGCACCATCTTTTTCCTTGGTTAAACGGTTTTCTTTCATTGTATTTTTGGTCATTGAACTGTGAGTTTCTGTCTCGATAGTCATTTCTTGGCCGTTCAAAGTTTGTCCTGCCTTTATTACCCTGTTCTCTATTTTCAAATTTATTAAATGGCTGTGGAGCTTTAAAAGTTTCTATGTGCTTCTTTTTAGAGCCACTTACCTCTGCCTGGGCTGCCTGATACCTCTCAGCGACATTTAAAACCTCCCCCAACTTCTCTGCACCTTGTTCCATGAGAAATTTTCTCAAGTCTGGAGCCATGGACTCTCTCAATTGCTCTATCATGATCATCTCTTTAAGATCTTGGGTCTTCCCCAGAGCAGTCCATTTCTCCAAATAGGTTTCCAGTCTGGCAGAGAATTGGTGGTATGTCTCCCCAGACAACAGTTTGGCATTTCTAAATTTCTTACGATAAAATTCACCATTTTTTTCGTACCTCAATAAACAAAGCCTGCTTTAGCATGTCATAATTGTCTTGGTCTTCTCTGTTCATTTTTGCGAAAACTTCATAAGAAGTACCTCTCAGTCCCTGTGATAACTTTAAACTCCACCTCTCTCTCTCTCTAACCCATATGTAGTAGCTAATAATTCAAAACGACTGAGGTACCCCTCGATGTCATCGTCTTTTTCAACAAAATGGTCTAAATGAAACCCCATAGCTGATGTTGAGGCTCCCTGACTAGGCGTAGCATCTGAGGCAAAAGGGCTGGCACCATTTTCAGGAGCCTGGCCTTGTAACTCCAGCTCCCTTAGTCGTAATTCGTGCTCCCTTTGCAACCTTCTATCTTCTGCCTCCCTTTCGGCAGTCAATCTTTTATCTTCTGCTTCCCTTTCGGCAGTCAATCTTTTATCTTCTGCTTCCCTTTGCTGTCGTTTTTCTTCTGCCTCCCTTTCGGCAGTCAATCTTTTATCTTCTGCTTCCCTTTGCTGTCGTTTTTCTTCTGCCTCCCTTCTCTTATCTTCTGCCTCAATCTGCAGCCTCTTAAGTTCTCTATCAGCCTCAATTTGTAACCTCTTCTCTTCAGCTAACCTCCTATCTTCCCTTTCAATATACTTGTCACATTCAGCAGTTACATACTGAATTAAAACCTGACCATCCATTCCCATTTCCTTCGCCGTTAGCACAGCAGCTGATCTGAACTTTGCCAGCTCAGCCATCACACAAAATAACAATGATCAAGGTAAAAATCTAACTAATCAATAACTAAAGTAATTCTAATTAACTATTGAGTAAGGTAATTCTAATTAACCAATTAATTAATTAATTACCACTGGCTGTGAAGATTCACCAACTTTTATTTTCACTTTCAATTTTAAGGGACCCTTTTAATTTTTACAATTTGTCCCCCTGGTTTTATTCTCCCACCAGGAGATCCTAATATTACTGATAAGCTAATTATCCCTGGACAAGACCCCAATATATGTAGTGGATTTTGATGGTATTGTATGGTTGATGTTACCTAGTGTGATGTATGAGGTCAGCTGTGAAGGCTCCTGAGATAAATGTAGATGTGAATTACAGAAGGCCCTTCTTACTACCACTTACGACCTCACACATATCTTTTTTACTAATGAATGTGGCTACGTTAAAAGTCTAGGGTACTGATATGTAATGTGTTGTGGTAGATTACACACACACACACACACACACACAGATATTTAATAAGTCTAATAATATTAATAAAATTTATAACACACTGAACTAACTCAGGCTGTTTTAGTTTTAAAATTTAAATCTTTTGATAAATTTATTTGTTCTGAACCAAATGTTTAGTTGGTCAGAACATAAGAAATATTATGGAGTTATAAATGGAATGCATAATTGTATGACATAATAAAATGGAAAATGTGTACCTAATTATTTCAAATGACTGGTTAATATTAATTATATTAAGATAGTCCCAGGAGAACTTATTACTAGATATGCTGTTGGGGTGGTGTCATCACACCCACTCTGTGACTACCAAAACATTGTCCATTTACTGATGGGAGGAATACAAGTTTTATTTCCCAAAAATGGTATGTTCTAGTTGATGGTAATATAGTTGGTGAGTTAGTTAGTAAATTAGTTGGTGAATGTCCAGCAGGCCAGACGCTCACGTATCTTGACTGCGTAGTTCTGGTGCTGGAATCTGGTGGCCCACTCCTCTCCGAATCTGGAGTACAACGTTAGACTTCACTGACACCAATCTTAGTCTGCACAGGCACACTCTTGTGTAGTCTTATAACAGCATTTGACACCACTTCGGTGCCAAATAGAAACTCACAATTCTGAAACAAAAGTATTGGGTCATGTGTCAGAACTCTACCTCCTGAGCCACTTCTGCACACAACACGACACCACAACACCACACAGAATGGGTCAGATCTCTCTGACCACACAGCACATCTTACCTAGTTGTTTTCACATAGTACTAGTTCCCCAAGACTACATTGCATCTGAGATATGTTCAATAGCTTCCTGCTATTGAATAAGATAGGTGATATGTTCCACTGATCTCAACACTAGATCCTTTTTTCATAGTTTTATTTAGGCGTTCCTATATATTTTCTTTGTATGTATGTCTCTAGACCCTGAACTTGGGCTGGGGACCTAGAGCGAACACTTACTTGTCGTAATCATTTTTATGATATGGCAGTATCAATCACTCGAATTATTAAAATATACAAAATAAATATTGTTCATTCTTACCAGAATTCAGAATTGAGAACACAGTTAAATTTGCTAGCAAAACTCAGCTGAGCTGCTGGCTGTATGATGGCGTCCCACTATATTTGTATTCTTCTGGAATCAACACCACTATTAATTTAAACTGCGTCTCTGAACAGACTTATGTCAAATGGCAAAATTTCACATCTCTGTCCCGCTACTATAAAATGCGTTGACCAATCGCCGACTTCCCCCCTAACTTTCAAATCTACAACCAAAAGTCACTTCAGTCAGATCTCAGTCAAGTATGTATTACGGTCTGTTAGTCCGTCTGCCTCTACTTGATTTTTCATTAAAAAACACACTTGGTTCTACATGCATTTTCTACACGAATCTGCCTCCTAAGTTATTTTTAGCTACAATTCTCCACCATTTCCCCTCTCTTTAATTACAGCTCGATTTTTACGTTTGCATGCTCAAGGCCAAAATTTTTGAAACTTTAGTGACATTGTTTAACAGTGCAGTCGCTCGTCTGATATGAACAATACAGTCTTTTGTCAATATCTTCCTTATTATCTATTCGTCTGTATAAATGAAAGCATATTATTTCTCTGCACAAGATGGGCTATCAAACTAGCTAGGTTTTATTTTCATAACTCTATTATTAAGAAAAAACATATTTTTTCTCAAGTTTAGTTTTTGAAATTTGTTCGAGAACCTTCTCTCATGTGTTTTGCCGCGGCATTCAAATAAAGACCAAGTATCGAAAAACGTCCAAGAAATGACTGTCTCGAATAAGAGCTAAGGTCCTTTTCTTGTCCATTTCCTTACTTATGTCAACTAGTGACGTGAATTTTTTTCCTTTCACCACCAATTGCGTCTTTTAGCCTTGCGATCTTCAAACACGTGTTCAGTCATATATTTCCTTTTTTGATCTCCGTTTCGTTCTCTCTCCCCCCCCCCCCCCCCCCCCCGTCTACAAAGGGTAAACGTTCCGTCTGCACGTCTAACTAGATAATTTGAATGGTGGCAGGAAAGGCGGGCATGGGCGAGCATGTCTCCTAGTATCTTACGCATTATTTTTATCCCTACATTTTATCGTTAATTTTGGAGATATTTTAACGTTGTATCATGGTAAATACCTTATATGGTTTCTCCTCCATCTATGTGTATATGTAAACCAATTCATTTCCTTTTTATCTCCGCGATTTCACTACTATTTTTAACTTACACAGTACTTTCACCTCTTCGTGCATCCATTCACGTTTTAGTATAAAAAGTAACATTTACACGAATAGGCGTTATTATTCTCTCAAATATTTCGAAGAAATAAAAAAGGACCTCACGTAGTAATCAGTTAACAAATCCCTCTAACATTCGAATTGTATAGACGCCTATGCCGAAAATATGCAGCTTCCTTCATTTACGGTAAATTATTTTCTTCCAGTACAAAATAATTACTTCGTTAAAAAAGATCAAAGGAATTAGCCGTTGCAAGAAAAGAACACTACCTGCAACATTGAATTTTATAAAAACTTTAGGACATTGAAAATATAAGACCACATGCACAAAAAATCATGTTTATCAGAGCAAGCAATATGGAGATATTTGAAGTCAATCGTCGACCGATCTTTTTGAAACGCACTATAGTCCTTATCCTACTGCAAATGTTTCTTACTCCGTTTCATACTGGTAAAACGCTTCCAAATTCGTGTCCTACTGTAAAAATACTTCTTAATCTTCGTCCTACTGTAAAACGCGTCCTAATCTTTGTCCTACTGTAAAACACTTCCCAATTCGTGTCCTACTGTAAAACACTTCCTAATCTTTGTCCTACTGTAAAACACTTCTCAATTCGTGTCCTACTGTAAAACACTTCCTAATCTTTGTCCTACTGTAAAACACGTCCTAATCTTTGTCCTACTGTAAAACGCGTCCTAATCTTTGTCCTACTGTAAAACGCGTCCTAATCTTTGTCCTACTGTAAAACACTTCCTAATCTTTGTCCTACTGTAAAACACTTCATAATCTTTGTCCTACTGTAAAACACATCCTAATCTTTGTCCTACTGTAAAACGCGTCTTAATCTTTCTTCTTTGATCCTTAGCCGCCGACCGTCAAAGCAGTCAGTGACCATCACGCCTAGTGGCGTCTTGTAGGGCAACAACAAATTGATTCCACTTTGCTCGGTCGGTGGCCATCCTTCGTACAGTGCCCCAACTCTGGTTCATTCTTTGCATCTCAGCCTCCACAGTCCTCCGCCAGGTTGTTTTTGGTCGGCCTCTCTTTCGTTTTCCTTCAGGAGTCCAAAGCATAGCTGTTCTTGTGATGGCATCGGGGTCTCTTTTGAGGACATGGCCAACCCAGCTCCAGCGTCTGCCAGCTATGATGGTGATCATGTCTTCTTGCTTGCTCCGAGTAAGCAGATCTTGGTTGGTGATGGTATTCGGCCAAAAGATTTGGTGAATTGTTTCTTAGGCATGTTGTGTGAAAAGAGGACAATTTCGACATTTCCTTCTCTGTAACTCTCCAGCATTCTGCACCATAGAGAAGCACAGAAAGCACACAGCTCTGATATAATCTTAATTTTGTGCTTGTGCTGTACTGAGAGGACTTCCAGATGTTGTTTAGATCTAAATGCACGAAAGACTAAGGACCTAATAAGAAGCGTGAAAGATCTTTTTTGTTTTTTTAATTGAAAAGGAGTTGTGGTAAAGTAACAATACATTATCTTATGTGTTTTTGTTTTGTTTTTGTATTTTTGCATTAAACGTATTGTATTAAAATATATTTTACCTGTCCAATCGTATGTATATGTGAAAGTGTGTGTGTGGTTATTATGTTTCCATAGGTAACAATATCATATTGAGCACACGTTCGTAGATCAGAAACAAGAACTCTAGCAGCTGAGTTTACTAGTATTGCAGTGACAATATTGAGGTATAAGCAAATATACTACAACTCTCGGGCATTTCACGTATTTTTGAAACTTCACTCCTTAATTTTTCCGCGCTTTTAAATTCAGTGTAGCTACTCAAAAAAACGGAGCTTTAAGAGTTTTCCATGAAGAAATGAATCAAGTGAGGGCAATAGTAGACATATAATTCAAATTGCGACATCTTTCTGCAGTTTCTTGCTACACTGTTTCCGTATATCCTAATTTCATTCACAGAAACTGTAGAACGCCTTAGCAGCGTTTTTATTTACTGGGAATTCATTATTTGGTTAACATACAAATCTCAAACAACAATGCGTTAAATTCTATCCGACATTCTATCCTGGAGGAACCCTGAACCAATTTTCAGGTCTCAGGGGACCCCTGCATAAAAATGGTTATATCTACAGCTCAATGTACCTTAGCGTGATTAGTAAGTTTATATCTACAGCTCAATGTACCTTAACGTGATTAGTAAGTTTATATCTACAGCTCAATGTACCTTAACGTGATTAGTAAGTTTATATCTACAGCTCAATGTACCTTAGCGTGATTAGTAAGTTTATATCTACAGCTCATTGTACCTTAGCGTGATTAGTAAGTTTATATCTACAGCTCAATGTACCTTAACGTGATTAGTAAGTTTATATCTACAGTTCAATGTACCTTAGCGTGATTAATAAGTTTATATCTACAGCTCATTGTACCTTAACGTGATTAATAAGTTTATATCTACAGCTCAATGTACATTAACGTGATTAGTAAGTTTATATCTACAGCTCAATGTACCTTAACGTGATTAATAAGTTTATATCTACAGCTCATTGTACCTTAACGTGATTAGTAAGTTTATATCTACAGCTCAATGTACCTTAGCGTGATTAATAAGTTTATATCTACAGCTCAATGTACCTTAGCGTGATTAGTAAGTTTATATCTACAGTTCAATGTACCTTAGCGTGATTAGTAAGTTTATATCTACAGCTCAATGTACCTTAACGTGATTAGTAAGTTTATATCTACAGCTCAATGTACTTTAGCGTGATTAGTAAGTTTATATCTACAGCTCATTGTACCTTAACGTGATTAATAAGTTTATATCTACAGCTCAATGTACCTTAGCGTGATTAGTAAGCTTATATCTACAGTTCAATGTACCTTAGCGTGATTAGTAAGTTTATATCTACAGCTCAATGTACCTTAGCGTGATTAGTAAGTTTATATCTACAGCTCATTGTACCTTAACGTGATTAATAAGTTTATATCTACAGCTCAATGTACCTTAACGTGATTAGTAAGTTTATATCTACAGCTCATTGTACCTTAGCGTGATTAGTAAGTTTATATCTACAGCTCAATGTACCTTAACGTGATTAGTAAGTTTATATCTACAGCTCAATGTACCTTAGCGTGATTAGTAAGTTTATATCTACAGCTCAATGTACCTTAGCGTGATTAATAAGTTTATATCTACAGCTCAATGTACCTTAGCGTGATTAATAAGTTTATATCTACAGCTCAATGTACCTTAGCGTGATTAGTAAGTTTATATCTACAGCTCATTGTACCTTAGCGTGATTAGTAAGTTTATATCTACAGCTCAATGTACCTTAGCGTGATTAGTAAGTTTATATCTACAGCTCATTGTACCTTAGCGTGATTAGTAAGTTTATATCTACAGCTCATTGTACCTTAGCGTGATTAGTAAGTTGCAGATATAATTATGCAATAAATATTGTCAATTCTCAGTTGAGTAGAGAATGATTTTGTTTTCAATGGATCTGTTTATTTTGGCCAAATTATTAGCCTACTCTTAATGTGTGGCGCCCCTTCCCCTCAATGGTTATCAACTCTAATGCAAGTCAGTAGAGTAGGTAGAAGAGACTTCAGTTTTTAATTTTTTTAATTTTTTTTTAGTGTACTACTTGATATTTTTGTTAAACTTATCCAAGTAGGCCTAAAAGTCTAATCACAAATTTCTACTCTACAAGATGCTAATGAAATATGGTTAGTGCAAGCGTAAACACGCTACTATTGCGCACTGCCATATGGTGGTCACTGACCACCATTGCGAGTGCTAACATTGCTCGGCCTGAAAAGTTCAAAATACGACGTTTATTGTTTGTTTGTTTTTTTCGCGAAACCCTAGGGTTCTGTGAAACCCCGGTTGAGAAACCCGGCTCTGGGGAAACATTTCATTCGGCAACTAGTGGTTATAGAACGCACACACTTAATAATGCCATATTATCTATCAACATATGAAGTTTTCTTTATGAAGCATTTGTTAGCAACAACGAAACAATCGCATCACCTTTTCGGGAAAATATGGAAATGATTGGCGTTGCACATTGAAAGCTAAATTGAACACCTGTTAAAATAACACGATTTTTATAATATACCGTATTGCTCATTGTATTGAAAATAGTCACTCAAGCTTTTCGGGGATATATGGAAACGGCTGTCGTTACACTGTGCGTGAATGTTATCTTGGGTATCCATTATAATAATACTAGTGTAAAAACCCATCATAAGTCGGGAATTAAATTCAAAAGCACCCATACTTAACGACAATTTTACTTTATTTAAAAACACCACTGTGCATCACCACAGTACACGAACTACGTAGCAGCAGCGAGGATCCCAATGTGTGTTAATAGAAGACAAAAATAAAGGTATGTTATGAGGCACTCGTAGGAAATAAAGAAGTAGAACACTAGGCAACAGAAAAACAACAGACATGAGTAGCTTACCCAGAATTCAAACTCTAGACCTTCCGTGCGACAACCCCGCCTAGCTATGCAAGCGAATCACACTATCCTCCCTGCCATCTACGCATCACCAAAAAATGAGGCTTCGACGACAGGTCATCAGTGCGAACCGCAAGACATAACACCGGAAGTTTACCATGGGCAGTTCAGCCTATTAATGACGCAATCACTTCTGTTGTTCCCCTATTATACAGTATAGGCCAGTCCACACAAGACAAAGACCTTAATACTGTGTCCAGTAAATGATAGTAGACTTAGAACAGTAAGAACAGGACAGAGGGTAGGTTTGATATTGTATAAACATTTATAACACATAAGGAAGGGAAACCCGAGGCCTGTAAACAGTAAATTAATATGAGACAAACATAAATGTATGTTATCAGGCACGCTTCGAAAATAAAGAAGTAGAACACTAGACAACAGAAAAACAACAGACATGGGTGGCTTACCCAGGATTCGAACCCTGGACCTTCCGTGCGACAACCCCGTCTAGCTATGCAAGCGAATCACACTATCCTCCCTGCCATCTACGCATCACCAAAAAATGAGGCTTCGATGACAGGTCATCAGTGCGAACCGCAAGACATAACACCGGTAGTTTACCATGGGCAGTTCAGCCTATTAATGACGCAATCACTTCTGTTGTTCCCCTATTATACAGTATAGGCCAGTCCACACAAGACAAAGACCTTAATACTGTGTCCAGTAAATGATAGTAGACTTAGAACAGTAAGAACAGGACAGAGGGTAGGTTTGGTATTGTATAAACATTTATAACACATAAGGAAGGTGTGACGTATGAAAATCGAGCCTCTCTTTAATTACAACTAAACCTCTCTTACATCTAAACAACTCGAGTCATTCCCACGATTGCTGGTTTGGTATGCCATAAGTTATCTGGACATTCGCCCTTTTGTTGTCTTCTCTCGCGGCGGTATCTCTTACTGACATTCCCACAGAGAGGCAGACCCCGGAGATCAGGTTACAAGGTCAAGAGCCGAGATCAGCACCCTCTGTTTAACACCTGATAATAGAATGGACGAAGAATTTGCAGGTGCGTTTGCCAGTCATGGGAACATGGGCCGATTCAGTATATTAGCGCAGTTTTAGAAAATTCATCATCAGTCTGCCCCAGGAATTGGTGATATCTGCTAGCGCGAATCTTGGAGTTTTATATATAAAGAATTTCTGAGATTCACGGAGAGTGTCATTTTCCTAGTGTGGCGGTAATCATATATATATTAGAATTTTGAGTGTCTTAACGTGTTAATGTTTTCACTGGGATTTCTGTGTTTATTAAATAAGCATATTAAATAGTTCCAGCTGTAATAAGTAAATTTAATTTCTTGCTATTCCCCCAGTAAGAGACGCTTTGAATTAATTAATATACGCTAGGCGACTGATAATTAGAGATAAATATACTTTTATTCATCATGCGTAATTTTGAAAAATTACTAGAGTTTTGTGGGTTTTAAACATAATTTAATACCGGAGTGATCTAGAGGTCTTACCTAACGAGTGTAGAATATAATAATGATATCACTGTTAAAATGTTTGTTTTTCTACATCTAGGCGATCAACCCTGTGATCTAGCGGTCTGAATAGCTCCAGAAAACATTCTTAAAATATTATTGGGTCCTAGATTTGGACCTGTGTGGTTCTCTTGTGGTTTTCTTACAGAGAGAAAGTCCCCACATATAAACATTTTAAAGAATATACAAATCAGAACTGGACAAGAAATTATCCAGATTGTTCACAGCAAATCTGATCCGCCTGTGGTGGCCAAATATCTATATATAAACATTGTTTTTCCAGAATATTGACTATCGTAGTTTTTTTTTCTTTTCTCAAGTGGATTTATCCAGAAAAAAGAATACTTGGGTCCATAACCGGCACCCAACCCCAGAGTGAGAGATAAAAACAGATAGGAGATCCTTTGCTTATCCTTATTGGTTTTCTAACAGTGTACCCACCAGACATTTTCCTTAAATATCGGACATCTGTGTGCTGCCCATGGTGAACATTTTGATCGCAATTTATATTTACCTGCACTACCTGACGTGAACTTTTTGACACATAATATTAGCATTATTTAAGCGGACGTTCCCCATTAGGAAAAATTAATCATTCTTGGAGGAACTGGGGTCCCTTGGATAGCACCACCCTGAAATATGTCAAAGATACACAGATGTGTTAAAGAGTAGTAGGTAAGTGTGATTGCTGATTGCTTGTTGCCACAGACTGACAGACTGTAAGAAAGAGAAATGAATATTTCATATTTTGTATAATCATTATACTCACTTCAGTCTTTTCGGGTTCGCAAATACTGTTATATCATTTTCTTGTCTTCTTTGTTTCAGGATAGATTAACTAGAGACTTGGTTCTTTTACTTTATCGTCTATCCCTATATATATTATTATTAACTGTAATCTTTTGGGTTAATTACCTCTGTCAGGATCTACTTTGGGATTCCTCTGCAATAGAGGAGAGCCTATTGGGTTAATACATTTTCTTGCATTTTTTATGTCTGTAACTATACCTTCTGATATATAATATTGTTGTATGTGATTTCTTTAAGATAATAAACATAATAAACCTAAGTTATCGTGTTGGTCAAACCCCTGCCCAGTATATGTTATCCATAGCTTGGTTCACGTCTGTACGTATTATGTCACAGAATTGTGTATATGTAAGTGGAGTGTAACTCGTATATATAGGTACCAGGAGAGACAGGGAGTCTAGTTAAATATTGTCGTGAGATAGGCTGGGGTTAGAGCAATTACTCAATCCAGAGACTGTCCTTTCTCTTACACTCTCACCCCCTTGTGAAAAATAAAGCTATTTCTTACCCCTTATTCTCACAGAGTTTACCATTATCACCTCTGCTCAGACGGGACCTTAAACATCTTCAACCTATCTCAATAAAATCTAATTTGTTTATATGTCCGGGGTGGGTGGGGGGGGAGAGAACAAATGGGGAGGGGGTGGTCTGTGAGGAGCCAAAGAAAGACTTCTAAAAGTCTGAACATGACAGAAAAGCATCTTGATTTTCTGATGTTTTAATCTGGTACAACTTAAATCATGGATCTCCGCATCTTCCTGTCTCCAGTTCATGTACTGTTTACCTGTTGTGTTGTTGACTTCTTTCCGTACAGTATAATCAAACTGTTCATGCACACCGTCATTTGCGCAGTCTTCTTTGGTAAGTGTTACTATTACATATAAGGGAAACAATACAATTAATGTATAACTTTCAACCAAAGTTGCGTCCCTTAGCGTTACGCACTGACAGAAAAAGCTGGGATTTTATATATAGGACTATATAAAGGTAACCTCTTCTGCTATATTCGGTCAATTATCTACTTTATTCGGATTTCACACATCTCTTCACAAGTAACCCGTCAATAGGTAAGGGCGAAGTTTTGTAATTTAGTTTCATAATAAAAGAGCCACCCATTAGTGCCACCACTGATGTTTGTCCTTGTGACCACTGGTGTATTTCCTTGTCACTACTGATATATTTCCTTGTCACCACTGATGTACTTCTTGTCAACACTGATGTATTTCCTTGTCACCACTGATGTTTGTCCTTTTTACCACTGATATATTTCCTTGTCACCAATGATATATTTCCTTGTCACCACTGATGTACTTCTTGTCATCACTGATGTATTTTTTGTCACCACTGATGTATTTTTTTGTCACCACTGATATATTTCTTTGTCATCATTCATGTACTTCTTGTCACCACTGATGTATTTCTTCGTCACCGCTGATATATTTCCTTGTCACCGCTGATATATTTCTTTGTCACCACTGATATATTTCCTTGTCACCACTGATGTACTTCTTGTCACCACGAATGTAATTCTTTGTCACCACTGATGTATTTCTTTGTCACCATTGATGTACTTCTTGTAACCACTGATGTATTTCTTTGTCACCGTTGATGGATTTCTTGTCACCAATGATGTATTTCTTTGTCACCACTGATGTATTTCTTTGTCACCACTGATGTACTTCTTGTCACCACTAATGTATTTCTTTGTCACCATTGATGTACTTCTTGTCACCACTGATGTACTTCTTGTCACTACTGATGTACTTCCTTGTTACTAACGATGTATTTCTTTGTCACCACTGATGTAATTCTTGTCACCACTGATGTATTTCTTTGTCACCGCTGATGTATTTCCGTGTTGTCACTGATGTATTTTCAGTTGCCAGTGATGTATTTCCTATCCCATCAGTTATGTGTTTCCTTGTCACCTCTGATGTATTTCTTTGTCACCACTGAATTACTTCTTGTCACCACTTATATATTCCCGTGTTGTCACCGATGTATTTCCTTGGTGCCACTGGTGTATTTCTTTATGACCACTGATGTATTTCTTTATCACCGCTGATGTTTTTCCGTGTTGTCAATGATGTATTTCCTTGTCACCAGTGATGTATTTCTTTATCACCACTGTAGTTCTTTATCACCACTGATATATTTCTTCATCACCACTGGTGCATTTCCTAGTCTATCAGTTATGTATTTCTT
Organism: Oreohelix idahoensis; assembly: GCA_024509875.1. Classification (NCBI taxonomy): domain Eukaryota; kingdom Metazoa; phylum Mollusca; class Gastropoda; order Stylommatophora; family Oreohelicidae; genus Oreohelix; species Oreohelix idahoensis. The sequence continues at coordinate 966,061 of JAMPIV010017441.1, forward strand.
TATCACCACTGACATACGTCTTGTCACCATTGATGTATTTCCGTGTTGTCACTGATGTATTTCTTTGTTGCCACTGGTGTAATTCTTTTCACCAGTGATATATTTCTTTTTCACCACTGATGTATTTCCTTGTCACCACTGATGTATTTCCTTGTCACCACTGTTGTATTTCTTTATCACCACTGATGTACTTCTTGTCACCACTGGTGTATTTCCTTACCAGAAGTGATGCGCTTTTTCCTGTTGTATGATCAAAATAAACATTGAATTAATTTAAGTGAGAAGTTCTATTTGTGAGGATCATTCTGCCTAGGCCGGTCCCAAGCCCATGCTGAAAAAGTGAGGAGGGATGCTGACTGGACCTGGATGCTTCATGCGTCTAATGAAGTAGCGGGCACAACCGTGAACCAGCCAGACGGCATGCATGGAGGCCATAAGGAGGCAGCCCCTTCACCTTGCAACGACACAATAGACCAATCACCTGTTTGTCCTTAAACTCGATTACAAGAAACAACAGAGACAATCGGACTGATCTTTACCTATAGACCCAAGGTAGAAGAGGAACGACTGAGTAAGATCACTAACTTATATTGCCATCCGTTACTTGTCAGATCAAAGTTCAATGACTCCTGACAATGGTGGCTGTGTTCATTAATTCCACTGTGTGAAGGGTAAAGTGCAGGAATAATACTGGATGGGAAGGTGCGGAATGTGACTTCTGTTCAAGATCTAGCACACTTGGGTACTGTTTTGTTACCAACAGTTTGATTGTCATAACATCCAAATCTCACACAAGCATGCACAAGCACACATACCCACACAGACATACATATTTCTTCTTCTTGGGTCCTTAGCCCCAGACAGACAAAGCAGCCCGTGGTCATCACACCTAGTGGTGTCTTGTTGGGCAGCAACAAACTGTCCCCCACTTTGCTTGGTCGGTGGCCACCCTTCATGCAATGCCCCAACTCTGGTTCATGCTTTGCATCTTGGCCTCCACAATTTTCCGCCGGGTTGTCTTTGGTCTGCCTCTCCTTCGCTGTCCTTCTGGTGCCCATAGCACAGCAGTTCTTGTGATGGTGTCATGGTCTATTCTGATGGCATTGACATCCCAGTTCCAGCGTCTGCTTGGAATGATGGAGTGCATGCCTTTTTGACTGCACTGTGTAAGCAGTTCCTGGTTGGAGATGGTATTAGGCCTAAAAATTCGAAGAATTTTCCTTAGGCAGGTTGAGTGGAAAGAGAATAACTTGGACATTTCCTTTTCTGTTACTCTGCAGCACTCCAAATCGTACAGAAAGTACACAACTCTTGCATAATCTTAATTTGGTGTTTATGCTGTACTGAGAAGATTTCCAAATGTTGTTTGAGTTGCTGAAGGCTGTTCTGGCTTTACTCAGTTCTATTACTGATGTCTTTGCTTGTTCCGCCATCTGGTGTTACTTTTCTTAGAGTGTAAAGGAGTAATCGGGCCGAAACACTTGTCGGATGGGGGGACGTCTTCTGATGATCAGATTGCTTCCTGTTGTATCGCTCTGTAAAGAGTTTCCTATCATAGTTGCATGGTCAAACCAGTGACGATCAGGAAAGGACCGATTGACTTCTGGAAAGACAGATGACACTGGGAAAGACTAGAAACCGGCTGACCGGGTTAGCACCCCGTAAGCTGTATTCAATTGCTACAGGACCCAAAAACGATAGATGCCCCCAGGATTCACCGAAAGGGGGGGGGGGGGAAATGATGAATCAACAGGCGCCTCAATGGAATCGACCAGACCCGTTACACGGACTTCGAGCTCTGAACAACGGCTGGAATTTCCATGTGCCTGTGGTAGGGAATTCTCTACTCAGAGAGGAATGAAAATCCACAGAACGAAAAAGGGGTGTGGGAGGTCATCAGGGGGAGATCAATAGCGCTCTGTCTCGACGGATAAGACGTTAGAAGAACGCAGCCAGGAGTCAATCCACAGTGCTGAGTACATTCAAGTTGATCTGCCAGATGATGATCTCACACACTTCTTGGACGGGAAGAGAGATGCAATAAAGTTTCCACCTGCCAGTGCAAAAGGGCTTTGGGAACAGCTGGACGAAGCCTTGGCAAAAGAGTTGGATAACAACCTGAAGCAGCTAACTTTGGAGAAGAAGCTGGAAATCTTCGGCGACATAGTATATCTGCACTGTCGCAAAGTGTCCGGAGTGAGGGAGGCAAGGGAAAGTAACCCACCACGGAAAAGTAGAAGACAAATTAAAATAGATGAAATCAGGAAACAGAAGAAGCATGCCCGAAAACTGTTCAAGAACGCAGTTGCCACAGAGAAGGAAGGGTTACGGCAAATTTGGGAGCACCTGAAATGCCAACATAATGCCCTTTGTAGAGCGGAAAGGTTGTGCAGGAAGAGAAGGAAGACTCGAAGGGATAGGGAAAGATTCTTTAGGGAGCCCTTCAAGTTTGCCAAAGAACTGTTTGAGCAGCCACGGTCGGGTACGCTAAACATCAGGAAAGAAGACCTGGAAGAACACCTTAGAATGACATATTTAGATGGTCGCAAAGATGAGCCGCTCAGCAGCATGGCAGGCCTTAAATGGCCGGGTAAGCCAGGAGCTGAATTTAACACCAAGCCCCCAACGGTGCAAGAGGTAGAAAGCATTGTCCAGAAAGCTCGGTGCAAGTCAGCTCCAGGTCCTAATGGTGTTCCATATGTGGTGTATTAAAGATGCCCTGAGGTTCTCAAACGTCTGCTCCGTTTACTGAAGAATGCGTGGAAAACCCAACTCATAAGCAAGGAATAGAGAAAGGCAAATGGAGTCTACATCCCGAAGGAACAAAATTCCACAGACATTAGTCAGTTCAGGCCAATCTCACTACTCAATGTGGAAGGGAAGATATTCTTCTCAGTAATGGCGAAAAGACTCACTACATACCTCCTGGCAAATGGGTACATTGACACTACCATTCAGAAAGGAGGTATCACAGGTACACCAGGATGTCTAGAGCATGTCGCAATGATCTGGGAAGCAATCCAAAAGGCAAAGTCTGACAGAACAAACCTCCATGTAATCTGGTTGGATCTAGCGAATGCTTATGGATCCGTTCCACACCAGATGTTGTGGCAGGCCCTAGAAATGTATCATGTTCCACAAGAGATTGCAGCAATGCTGAAGCTGTATTTCGCAGGGTTTTCTGTCAGATTTTCAACCAGAGTATACAACGAAGTGGATTGGCCTTGAAGTTGGAATTGCGATGGGATGTACCATCTCTCCGATACTATTCGTCATGGCTATGCAGGTAATCCTCAATGCGGCTGAAGGAATGGCTATAGGCCCAAAGCTCGGTGGAATGTGTCACATGCCACCGCTCAAAGCATTCATGGATGACACAACAATTCTGACATCAGGTGAACATCAGGCCCGGAGAATGTTAGCACGCCTGGATGAACTAGTCAGCTGGTGCAGAATGAGCTTCAAACCCAAGAAGTCGAGAAGCCTATCAGTCAGGAAAGGGAAGATAGCAGAGGTCATATTCACGGTTTCCAACCAAAGAATCCCTACTGTCATTGAGGAACCTGTTAAAAGTCTTGGCAGAGTGTACGATGCCTCTTTAAAAGACTCGAAGGCAGTGCAACAGACAATAGAAATGGCAGATAGAGGACTACAGATCATAGACCAAAGCAGACTGCTGGAAAAGTTCAAACTGTGGTGCCTCCAGTTCATGTTGATACCGAAGTTGCTGTGGTCACTGCTTATATATGAAATAAGCACAAGTACAGTGGAAGCTATAGAGCAGAAGGTCAACAAGTTCATGAGAAAATGGCTAGGGGTACCACCAGGTCTGTCAGATGTAGCACTGTACTGCAAAAAGTCAAAACTTCTGCTTCCCTTCAAGTCAGTTGTTGAAGAGTACAAAGTTGGAAAAGCAAGGCTTGCAATGATGCTACGCGAGTCAGCTGATGACGTGGTTAAGTCCATTCAGCCCACACTGAAAACAGGAAGGAAGTGGAGAGTGGAAGAAGCTGTTGATGCTGCTGAAGAGTCACTCAAACTGAGAGAGGTAATCGGATACACACAAACGAATAGACGGGGATTTGGGCATGGTGACATCCGCTGGTGGTCCAAGGCATCAAGCAGGGAGCGCAGAGACATGGTAGTTCAGGAGATACGAGGAGCTGAGAATGATAAGAGGTTGCAAAAAGCAGTGCAGCAGGTCCAACAAGGCCAATGGACTACATGGGAAGGAGCCCTGCAGAGGTCCTTGACATGGAATGATATATGGCATATGGCACCTCTTAGGCTCAGCTTCGTGGTTAGATCAATGTATGACCTGCTGCCGTCGGCCACCAACCTTGTGAAATGGGGAAAGTCGGATGATGAGCAGTGCCCCCTGTGCCAGGGGAGGCAGACACTTGAACACGTGCTCTCGGCGTGTAAGGTGGCATTAGGGCAAGGGCGATACACTTGCGGTACAGAAAACACCAAAATTTTTCTAAATCCACAACGCTGAGTTTTTTTGGTGTACTAGTGAAAGGGCTGCGACTCTGGGGCAACAGGCGATGTATACTATAGGGAGTGTCAGGTACAGAATTTCAGTGGCTTGCGGCGCGCAGGGGCTAACGCTCGTCGGCTGCGCTCCATACATTATCCTGTGTATGCTGTCAAAAGCCTTTTTCAAAATTGACAAAGTTTAAATATAGTTGTCTTTGTCATTCTGAGCATTGCTCTATTATGCTCCTGGTGGTGAAAATGATCTGCGCATCTTCTGTTCTTTCTGGGTCCTGCTAATTCCTTCCTCAGTTTATGATCTATTGCTATTGAGATTCTGTGGGTAATTATCCTGCCCAGTATTTTGCTGGGAACTGAGAGGAGTGTAATTCTTCTCCAGTTGTTGCAGTCTGTGAGGTCACACTTTTTTCGGTAATTTGATAACTGTTCCTTTCTTCCATTCAAGTGGTGTTATCTCTGTTTGCCAGATTTGTGCAAAGAGTGGTTTTGAGAGTTCTGCTGATAACTCAGTATCAGTTTTAAATAGCTCTGCGCTTAAGTTGTCGTGGCCAGGAGTTTCTTCAACTCTTTGATAGCTGTGATAATTTCTTCCTTTTTTGGAGCATCTGTATTGATGTCCAGGTCATTTTCAGCCTAAGGAATGTTCAGCTGCATCTCTGGTGGTGTCTTATTGAGTGTTTCTCTGAAGTGTTCTGCACACCTTGCTTCTTGCCCCTGTTCTGTAGTGATGAGATTTCCAAGCTTGTCTGTTACAAGTGCAATATTATTTGCACCCCATTTTCCACTGATGGTTTTTGTTATTTTGTATACTGTGCTTTGTTCATCCCTCAGAGCTGCCTGTCTTGCAAGGTCTTCTAGGAAATTCCATTTGTTGGCTTGGTTTTACTTCCCTATTCAGCTGAGTGTACTGTTTTGTGTATTTTTCCTCTAACCTGGGGGACTTTACTTCTGTTTTCTTTTTTAATTTCTTTTTTCATCCCTATGATTTCAATGTCACTGGTGTTATCCAATCTTGTATCTTACTTTCTTGGAATTCCAAGGATGCTTCACTACTTTTCCTATATATCATTGAAAGGACACTGAATTTTTGGTCAACGTCATCAGCCTCTGTGCCCTGCTGACTTTTGGCAGTTTGATAAGGTTTCTTTACATCTACCACAAAAGCTTTCTTGGTAAGGGGGTTCTTCAGTTTGTTGATGTCGCATCTTTTTTGCTTTCTTACCATAGGTTCAAAAGTTCTAAGCTTCACTTTTACTGCTACTACTACGTGGTGATCACTTCCCACATTTGCACCTCTTTTTACTTTCACATCTTGTAATGAATGCCTCCATCTATCATTGATCCATTAAGTGATCTGGTATATGTTGCGACCATTTGGTGATTCCCATGTTAGTTTGTGAATTTCTTTATGTGGGAAGAGAGTTCCTCCAATTCTTCTTCTTCTTCTTCTTGCGATCGCATCTTTGATGATTACACCGTCAGACGAGTTCTCATGATGAATTCGACTGTTGTTTGAAGTTCCTCTTTAACTCCATATAGCTTTGAGTTTAGTGTTGAGTCATTGGGCCAGTATATCTTTCTTAACTGGTCATACAGAGGACAGTCCTGTAGAACATGCTCAGCAGTTTGTTCGTTTAATCCACATGTGCACAGTGGTGAAGCAGACAATCGTAGCTTGTGCATGTGTTTATTCAGTTTGTTATGCCCTGTCCTGAGTCGAAAAATAGTTGTCTGTCCCTGCCGGTCGAGAGTGTGATAGTCGTCTTTGGGTTGGTTCTGTTCTCTTCTGATAGTCTGGATAGCTCTCTTTTTCTCAAAGTATGTGACTTCATTATCTTCTTGTTCACATTCTCCTCCCTTTTTTGCAAGTTTATCTGCCTTTTCATTTCCGGGTACACCACAATGAGATGGTACCCACTGAAGTATGGTTCTCTTTTTGGCAGCTACCTTGTTTAGTTCATTTCTCAGATGCGGGAGTTTACCACCCTTGAGCGCTTGCAGGACAGACAGTGCATCTGTGAGGATGACTACCTGGTGGCAGTCAGAGTTGGTGTTATAAATCATATTTGCAGCTTGCTCTAGAGCTTGAACCTCAGCTGTATAGTTGGAACAGAATTTACCAGTGGGAATGTGCCTAGTCTCATAGTGGTTGTCAGGATATGAGATAAAGATACCGGCACCTCCATTCCTAACAGCATTAGTTGCTGATCCATCTGTATAGGCATGTATCCATGATTGATCGGGATAGCTTTCTTGGATCATACTCAATGAAGCAGTTCGTTTTTGCAGATCATTATACTCACATCCACTTGTGAGACCACTGACTGTTGTATTAATTTGGAGGGCACTGCTGGCCTGCTCCCATGGTACAGGGTATAGGGTGGGCTTCAGTGGTGTTGTCTTCATGGATAGGTCTTCTTGATGCTGTCTTATAAGTCTTTTCCCCCGATGCACAAAGCTGCTACGCTTTAGACGTCCCAATGCCAGATCATCTAGTCTTGCCTTCATTGGGTGCATTGGCATACTGTTGTACTTCTCCATCTGGATCATGGTTTTTGTGTCTCTTCTATGGGACAATGTCTGTAATCCAGCAACCTTCTGCATCTCTGTTATTGGTGTAGTTTTCATGGCTCCTGTAATGAGCCTGAGAGCTTGATTTTGCACCTTGTCCAAAGACTGCAGATGTGAGTTAGCAGCTGATGACCATGCTGCTGAGCTAAACTCTAAGTGTGGTCTTATTACTCCATTATAAATCTTCTTTAGATTTCGTTCATTTGCTCCCCAGTTGGTACCTGCTAATTTTCTGAGTATGCCTAGTCGTCTTCGGGCCTTTCCTTCTGCATTTTCAATATGCTTATTCCATGTAAGCCTTTGGTCAAATGTCACCCCAAGATAGGTGGGGTAGCTTTCTTCCTTGATCACGGTTGTCCCTAGGTGTATGTTAGCTGATTTGTCCTTGGGGGCGAGGGAGAACAGTGTTGTGGAGGTTTTGTCTGTGTTTATTGTGATAAGCCATTTTTCTCTGCCCATGACACTAGCATGTCTGCTGCCCGCTGCATTCTATAATTTGCTGTGGTGACATTTTCATCAGCGCACCAGAGTACTAGGTCATCTGCATATAAGGCAGCTTTTAACTCCTGCAGGGAGATCTTTCACCAGGTCATTGATGTAAACAAGGAAGAGTGTTGGGGAAATTACTCCTCCTTGAGGTACCCCCTGATGGAGCAACACTTTTCTGCTCTGCAGACCGTCAAGAGTGACTCTAGTTCTCCTGTTATGCAAGTATGACTGGATCCATTTCATCATGTTGCCTTGGATTCCACTTCTCCTAAGTTTTGCAATGAGGCCATCTTTCCACACCTTGTCAAAGGCCTGCTTGAAGTCGACCCAGATCGTTAGGACCTTTTTCTTCTCCTGGAAGGCATCTTCTATTGCTTGAGACAAGTAAGTAACTTGGTCTTCTATACTGTAGCATTCTCTAAATCCAGCTTGTTCCGGCACCAGGATCTGCTCAGACTCTAAATACCATTTCAATCTGTGGTTGACTATTCGCTCCATAGTCTTCCCAACACAGCTTGTGAGACTGATTGGCCGGTAACTTGCAGCCTCGGTCTTACATTTCCCTTTCTTTAGTATGGGTATTGTGATGGCTTCTCTCCATACTTGGGGTACCGTTCCTTTCAACCAGCTGTGGTTGAATATCTCAAGCAGTTTTGTCTTTGCTGCTGAGCTCAGATTTACTAGCATTTCGTTGCTGATTTTGTCTGGGCCGGGTGACTTTTGAAACTTAAGCTTGGAAATAGCCTTCTGTAGTTCTCCTAGTGTGATGGGTTCCCTCATTGGGGCAGGAGTATCTGTCTGTCCCATGGTTGCCAGTATTTCTTTTCTTATCTCTCTCTGATGGTCTATGTTAATGGGTAAGTTGCTTTCTGAACTGTATCTTCTAGCAAACAAGTCTGCAGCTTGTTTTCCTCTGAAAAGTTTGCCACCTTCATCCAATGTGATAGTCTGCCTTGGTGAGGAATGCTCTTCATTTAGAGACTTGACTAATCTCCAAAGTTTCCTGCCGTCTTTCTCAAGGTTCAGCGATGCCGTTTTAGTTCTCCAGCTTTTCCGCTTTTCTTCTAGCTTTGTTCTCTGAAACTCTGCTACAGCCTTTTTCCATTTGTTGTGAGTTTCAAGTGAAGGCTGAGACTCTGCGTCCTTTCTAGCCTTGTCCATAGCTTCCTGACGTTCTTGGAGTGTGCTGGACCAGTATGGTATGTAGTTACGCCGGCATCCTTTGGGAATGGTTTCTTTTGCAGCTTGTAGTATGCATCTGTTGAAGTCTTTTACCACTTCATTAATGTCTCTGTTCTGTACCTTGAGGGTAGACAGCAGCGTGTTCACCTGATGCCTGAATAAACCCCAGTTGGCTTTTTTGTAGTTCCATCTTGTAATGGCTGGGCCTGTACTGAGAGTTGCACTCTGGACAGTAAGAAAGATTGGGCGATGGTCGCTTCCCCCCTAGTTGGTCTCCTACTTCTCTACTAATAGATCCAGCTATATCTGGTGTGGAGAAGGCAAGATCTGGTGTTGAGGTTGTGTGCCATCCTCTGGAGTAGAAGGTAGGAGTATCTGTGGCATTATTGACTAGGATTAGGGAGTGATCATCTTGCCAAGTTTCAACCTCTTCACCTCTGTGATCCAGATGGTTATAGCCCCAGCTCTGGGAGTGGCTATTAAAGTCTCCAACTGCTATAAAGTTGGTGGCTGGTACCTGTATAGAGCTGAGACTCAGGGGTTTGTTGTTCGGACAGTAATAGTTCAGGAGTTCTATTTCCATCTTGTCTACCTTTATCTGCAGCAGCTGATATTCTGCTCCATCCATGAAGGTTTTCCTTTCGTGTGCAGGAATGTTATTCCTTACAAGAGTAAGTACTCCTCCTTTTCGTCTATCTTGTCTGTCGGATCTGAAGCATTGATATCCCCTTATTTTAAAGGTTTGATCTGCTTTCAAGTGAGTCTCTTGGATACAGCAAACACTGACTTGCTTCTCATACAAGATGTTTTCCAGCTCTGTCTTTTTGCTGTATCCAGCCTGCTTGCTGTTCACTCCCTCTGCATTCCAGTGCATCATGACAAGTAGCACTCTGGGTTTCTCTTTTTCTGTTTTGTTTTGGTCAGTAGTTCTCCTCCGCCGTCTGTTGACTCCACAAGACGGTCTAGAGGGTCCTCCAGTAGCTGAGGGTGGGCTCTGTCGAGGCTCAGAGCCCGGCACTGCACCTGCCTGGTGGAGCTCCACAGGGCGAGCACCAGAACGAGATTTATTTGACGGTGTACTCTCCATAGAAAAAAAAAAAAAGCGAGTTGCATGATACTGTGGTTTCCGGTGCGCCTTCTGGCCCAGTATCTACGACTTTAGCACCTGTTCAACGGGAGAGTGGGCTCATCCCTAATCTGTTTATGTTCCCAGTAGTAGACTATTCGCAAGCAGCCTGGGGGTGTCACTGCTCTGCGCGGACCTTGTTTACCGAGGCGGCGTCCGAGCTCGTATGGTGAAAATATGGTTGCGTTATCTTCAAAATAGCCCTGTCTTTCCCGTGGCTTTTCTGCCATCCTGCAACTTTGAGTTAGGGAGTTCTGAGCTCCAGTCTCTTTCCCAGGCATTTTATCCTGGCCTGGCACGCATACAGAGGACCCCACTTCTGGTTCTAAGTTAGCAGTTGGGGATAGGTGGGGTAGCACACTGTGCATTCCCCGTCATCCAGGGGGCTCTCCAACTATGCAGAGCTTGCACAATGCTGTGCTCTGGTTCGGGGCTCTCCCAAGGAATCCTCACGTCCTGCACAGAGCCACTTCCCGATACCCACCACCTGCCAACCCTCCATTGTAGAAATCTCCTGCATGCGGCCATCCAGTCAAGAGCCAGTATTAAGTCTGGTGCCCAAGTGATCCCCCCAAGCTCAGTGTGCAATGCTGGGTTCTCATCATGCTGCAACACAGGAGGGATTGTGATGCTCAGCCATCTCTCTCAATTCTGCACCGATAAGTGACATCGGGGACTTAACTTTGCCTCAGTACTGGGAGGCCCCGTTTCCGGGTACACCACACACAGCCAATTGAGGCAACGGTCGCCATGGGCCTGATAGACGACAAACAGTGAAGAATGAGGCAAGAAAGCATTTAACCCATGAAGTGGGGGTGGATTGGTGCAGACCAGAGCATGTACCACTCGCCGGTGGGTTCTGCATCTACACCTATAGGGTTCCACCCACTCCTCAGCCCATTTAGTCTGGCCCCTCACCCAGGACCTGTCCGGCTTGGGTGACCCTGCCAGGAGTAAAACTCCCGCCGGCATAGCTCCCGGGATCATTGAGGCGCTCAAGCTCTCCAACCACGGCAAGGTAGGCTTACATGTGGAGAGTTCCTCCAATGACTAAGTTGATAATGCTGCAGAAGCCTATCAGCTAATCACCATTCTCGTTTGCTGCACCGCTGCCGCATCTCCCCATTACTCTTTCATTGTATGCATTGTCTGATCCAGCTTTCGCATTTAGGTATCTCATTACTATGATAATGTCATATCTTAAAGTAATTTCCATTTCTTTTTGTAGTTGTTGATAGAACTCGTCCTTGGCCTCTTTGTTACTGTCATTTGTTGGCGTGTAGCATTGTATTATGGTGATGTTGGTGAATTTCCCTTTCAGTCTCGCTCTTATCAATCTATTGTTGATCTCTTTCCATTCAAGTAACAACCTTTCTATTCCCTTCTTTTAAGTATAAAAACTGCATTGACCATCCTCTCTTCTGGAGTACAGTACTGTTTCTCCTGTTGCTGTTTTAATTCTACCTGTCCCAGTCCATCTAGTCTCGCTTAACCCAAGGATATGTAATCTGTTGTTTCTGATTTCCATTGTGATTTGTTTCAGTTTTCCTGTCTCATTCATTATCCTGACATTCCAAAATCATATTCTAGTTTCATGTTTTGCGATCAAGAAGTCCATTTTCGTGTCAGTGGTTTCCTTTCAGCTTTCACCACTGGCAGTCTTACGAGCCTCCGGATGTCCATCTCGCAGCAAAGTTTGTTCATTTATTACTGTTTCTGTGACGTGATTTAATTTTTAAGTTCCGCCGCAGGCGACCTTTGTCTTTACTGACTGTGTGTGGTACACCACTTTGAGTGGAGACCTCCCAGTAACAAAGACTGCTGTGTCCGTCTCAGATTTTGCTCTTTTCCTCAGACCTACGGGTCCTGAGTGTTCCTCTATAAATGCCTTTGTGCAGATGAGGAAGGACATCCCTCGAAACCTTCGGGTATGTGAGGCTCTGTCCCTTTTGGCTGGAATGACGTCTCGATGGTTCGGTGGTTTTATAGCGAATATGAGTACACATGAGGGCAAGTTCGGGCACAATAGGCTAATCACCTGTTTGCCAAGTCACTTCGATTACATGTCCTGCCCATGGGCCTTGTGCACTTGGGTCCCCTCTACACCTCGTTTCACGGGGTAGAAGAGGTTCCGATTATGAGATGAGATGAGACATAGACAGTGACGTCGGCCCTGTGCTAAAACCCCCAATCTAAAGGGCCAGGGTGTCTGCTTTAGTCTGACCCCTACCCGCGCAGACCTGTCCAGCTTCGTAGAACCTGCCAGGAGTAAAACTCCTGCTCTGGGAGTTCTCAGGGTACTCAAGCTGCCATACCACGACAAGGTACTGGCACCAGTGAAGGCAGAGACATATACACACACTCACATGCAAATAGAAATGGAGCAATATGAATGCCTGTATAAAATATTCCAGATTGCAAGCTAAAGCTTCCTGTCATGACATGCGAGGGAGACACTAAAACTGAAGATGGTCTGTGCTTGGATGCAGACGGCAAAGAAATTGGTTTGTGGAACAAAACACTTTTTACAGAAGTCACAGGTAGAATCTTGCAATCTCCATCTCAAGAATATTGGGAACGGTAAGTGTTCTCTACTGTATGAAGACAATATTTTAAAGAACTTGTGTTTTTAAATGACTATAATATTTCAGGAAAGTTCTATCTTTTGGTGTAAATTTTTTTTTTGCAATGTGCTAAAGCTGAAGCTCTCTACATCACTAAAAAGTAACTATATTTTATAAATGAATTAGATAAAATGTATCAGTGCATTATACCAATACCTGAAATCCATTTTCAAGAAATTTTCTGATTAAAATAACACATTTTTGCTTTCTGAATATATGATTTAAAAATATTTTTTGAAACATTAAGGTCGTGCTTCTATTGATTCAAAGACTTTACATCTGGCAGCAGAGAATAGGACATCTAAAACCTACTAGGCATGATATAAAAATGTGACTAAGAAGGACTGGACAGTGGACTGACTACTCCATTCTGTAGACACTTAGATAGCCTAAAAGCTTTAAGCTAATAATTGTAATATAATACATTAATAATACGAACCACACATTGTAATATATGCGAATCTACACATGTACGATATTCTGTAAATAAACATGGCTACAAACTGAACATGCTTTTACTGAGTGCCTTCTGAAACATGTGTGTGCTTGTGTAGATGACGAGGTAATGCTTATATACATACATCATAACATTACATGGTGGCAGCGGTCGATACCGGACTGACGCAAAAAACAGCTACACGATAACACGTGAGTACAGTATTCGGCTAATTTTCGTCATCGAGGTCAGCCATGGCGGCGAAACAATATCGCAACGCACCGCAAATGAGATTCGCCGGTAAAGATGATAAGAGTGAAGCTTTCTTGTTATGGCGCCAACGCATAGATCTATATTCCAAGACCACTGGTCTGGAAGGACAAACCCTAACTCCATATATCCTAGAAGCATTGGACGATGAAGGTTTGAAAATTTACAACAGTTTTGCTACCGCCATGCCTGTGGAGTCGGCGACAGACCCCGCAGCCATATTGGACGAATTTGAAAAACGTCTGATAATAAAGCACACGAACTTTAGAGCGGCAAGATTAGAACTTCACCACCTGCGACAGAAACCTGGTGAAAGTCTAGATGATTTTTTCACTCGCATCAAAGAGAAAACAAGTGTATGCAAATTTAACAAAGAAGAAGAAAAAGAGCGAATTATCGAACAGATCCTTCTCAGCACACCAATGCCAGAGTTCCAGAAATGGATACTGAGCCAGAGTGATACACTAACTTTACAACAACTTCTGGATGAAGGCAGGAAACACGAGGCACAAGCACTAAACATTAAACAAATTCAGCAAGGTACAGTAACAGCCCAGGTGGATGCAGTAAAAAGCTATAAACCCAAACAAAACAAAGCAACCGGTTCGAAGCAACAAGAAAAACACAACACAAGCAGAGGTGCTATGTGTAAATGTTGTGGCCTAAACCACATACAAAACCACTGTCCAGCTAAAGACTCTACATGTCATTACTGCAGAAAGAGGGGCCACTGGATAAAATTATGTTTCAAGAGGAAACAAGACAGTGCTCAACACAACCTTCACAGCAGAGAGTCATCAAAACAAACACACTTTATGATGACTGAGGACCTTGACTCCAGTGAAGAAAGTGATCCTTCCACATTTGATACTGTGAAGATACTAACTTTCAGTAATGAACCAAAGAGAACGCAGGCTTTCTGCAAGGTACAATTCCGAATACCAGGAATTAAAAGGCACAAAGAAAGATATATTCGGTTCAAGATAGACACAGGTGCCCAAGGTAACACTCTACCCTTAAGAATATTCAGACAGATCATGCCTGACAAGGTGGATGAGCAAGGATTTCCCACAAGGGATGTAAAAAGTAGGAGTGGCAGGACAAAGCTAAGAGCTTACAATGGAACAAGTATAGACTGTTTCGGAGCAGTAACACTTGAATGTTTATACAGAGACTCTGAATGGACATCGTCAACATTTTACTTGGTAGATGTTGAAGGACCTGCAATTTTGGGTTTACCAATGTGCGAAAAGCTGAGTGTGGTAACTATTAACAACATTAAAGCTGACAAAAAAGAACATCTTACTCTACACGTCACTGGAGTAGATGACCTTAAACAGCGATTCCCAGAACGGTTCGACAGAATAGGCAAACTTCCAGGAAAGGCAAGATTCTTTTTAAAAGACAACGCTGAGCCAAAGATAGACCCACCTAGAAAGTATCCTATACATGTTAAACAGAAACTTGCCACAGAACTAGAAAAGATGGTGCAGAATGAAGTTATTAGAAAGGTTGAAGAGCATTCTGATTGGTGTAGTAGTATCACAACCGTTCTGAAGCAGGATGGTTCTCTTCGGGTTTGCCTTGACCCAAAACACTTAAACAACAGTCTAAAGCGCTGTCCACACAAAATGCATACAGTGGAAGAGATAACTCACAGATTCCACAATGCCAAATATTTTTCTAAACTAGATGCTGTACACGGATACTGGAGTGTTGAGATAGCAGAGGAAAGTCAACTCCTTACAACTTTTCGAACACCATTCGGCAGATATTGTTTCAAGAGACTCCCATTTGGTTTGAATGTATCACAAGACATCTTTCAACAGAAGATTGACAACATTGTTGAACAATGTTCTGGTACAGTGGCTATTGCGGATGACATTGTAGTCTGCGGCAGGTCAGAACAAGAACACGACCGTAACTTGATTAACTTGATGCATGTAGCACAGGCCAATAGGCTAACATTCAACAGCAAAAAGTGTACAATTAAGGCAACGGAGATACAATTTTTTGGATTGCTGTACACCCAGAATGGTGTAAAACCAGACCCTAAAAAGGTTGAAGATATTCATGACATGCCAACACCAGCTACAAAGAAGGAACTGCAACAATTCTTAGGTGCTGTCAATTTCCTAGCACAATTCATACCAAATTTGTCAGCTGCTGCAGAACCTTTGCGATCTCTACTACAGAATGAAACTCCGTATGAATGGTCAGAAGACTACCAACACATATTCAACCACTTGAAGACCCTCATATCATCTGATGCATGCTTGAAATACTATGACATGCAAGCACCCACTTTTCTCATGGTTGATTCCAGTCTGAAAGGCCTAGGAGCAGCACTTTTGCAACCAGACAAAAATCCTGAAGGACACTATGCCAAAGAACTTCGTCCTGTAGCTTACGCAAGCAAATCATTAAGTTCTGGCGAAAAGAAACTTGCAAACATTGAAAGAGAAATGCTAGCTGTACGTTTTGGAATCAAACGCTTCCACACATTTCTTTTCAACCGCCCATTTACAATTCTCTCAGATCACAAGCCACTTGAGATGATTCATAAAAAACCAATAGCTTCAGCACCACCACGACTACAAGCTCTGTTATTGGAAACACAAGGTTATGATTTTAATATTCAGTATATCCCAGGACAGGATATAGGTCTTGCAGATGCTCTCAGCAGACTACCAAACCCCAACAAGACAGCAGATCTTACCCCAAACATCAAAGTTGATTTTGTCAAGTTTAGCGATAATCGGCTTGAACACATCAGAGAAGACACAATGAGAGATCCTATCCTTAACTCTCTCAAAGAACTGATATACCATGGATGGCCAAGCTCTATCAGGGAAGTTCCAACACACATCCGTCCATACTACTCGATGAGGGACGAGTTAAGCATCGAAGATGGTCTGATTCTTAAAGGAGATCACATTGTTGTACCAGAAACACAACGCGATATCATCCTTAAACAGCTCCATAATAGTCACCTTGGTATTGTGAAGACACAACTGAGAGCAAAGAAAGATGTTTACTGGCCACAGATAAACAAGGACATAGAAACACTATGTAAAAACTGTTCAATTTGCCAAGAACATGCAAATAGGCAGTGCAGAGAACCTCTCATACCATCAGACATACCATTGAGCCCTTGGAGCATTATAGGAACTGATATTTTCTCAATCGACAATAATGACTATCTTATTATTGCTGATTACTACAGCAAATTTCCCATCATTGAGAAACTTCCACAACCCTCACCATCAGCTGTTATTGCAGACATTACAAAGAAGTATTGCAGCATGTTTGGCATCCCAGATGAAATTAGATCAGACAACGGTCCACATTTCTCAGGTCAAGCATACAGAAACTTCACTAAGGACTGGAAGATCAAACACACAACATCATCACCTAGATACCCTAAATCTAATGGTTTCATTGAGAGACAGATACAAACTATCAAGTCAATCATGAAGAAAACAAGAACAGAGGATGTACACCTAGCACTCTTGAGATGGAGAACAACACCGGTAGACAGTAAGATCGACAGTCCAGCAGAACTTATGTTTGATAGAAGAATTAAAGACCTTCTACCATCTAAGGTCCACTTCCGTCCACAACATAGAGACAGCACATATGATCAACTTCAGCATCGTCAGCAAGTTCAGAAATCCAACTATGACAAATGTGCTAAAGACTTACCACCATTATATCCTGGTCAGCATGTGACTACCTACAACCACAACAATGACACATGGTCAAAAGCAACAATCATTTCCAGAAACCCTGAACCCAGGAGCTATACTTTAAGACCAGACAGCAGCAGCAACCTCCTGAGGCGAAACAGAGTGGACATAAGAGAAATCCCACAGAATACAACAGAACAGAGAATTCCCATGCTTTCAACAGACAATGCAGTAACTCCAGACCTTGGTGCCCCACAAAACCAACAAGCGCCAAGGCCGAAATCACAACCAACTCAAGCTAAACCAGGGACTTCCGCAGAAACACCAGCACTTTACACCACTCGTTCTGGCCGTACAGTGACACCTCCCAGCCGATACAGACAGTGACATATATATACTCACACTGAGCATTACACATACTTATCCTTTCTCACATGAAACATTTCGTTGGAAATGTTTGCACACTTTTTTTTTTTCAAAAAAGGGGGGATGTAATATAATACATTAATAATACGAACCACACATTGTAATATATGCGAATCTACACATGTACGATATTCTGTAAATAAACATGGCTACAAAGGACATTGGTGCAGACAACAAAGAAAAGCCCCTTAAGTATAGTACGTAACAACAATTTTTGCAAACTGTTATTAACCTACATTTTCAAAATGGGGGGACCTAATGCAGTCATCAAAATAATTGTGATTGTATGTTATATCATCATTACTTCTTCAGCATAATCATTATGCAAATTACCTCTACGGGATTCTTATTCCCTCACTTGCCTTGTTTTCTTACCACTTTGCAGCCATATAGTTCACTCAAGCTGAATCATACATGAGGTAAGTTTGCGTCAGTATGGTGTTTATGTTTGCGTTATACCGACCCCTTTTGCAGACAGGGTTCAGAACGCCAAACATAGCGGTTTTGTATGTGGTTTTAAAGACCATAGTATTTGCGCACAACAACTCGCAAGGCGATCAGTGCGGCCGTATACCCCTCCTGCCCATAGACATCACACAAGCGCCTTAGGATCGCACACCTTATGTTCACGAATGTTCGGGCACCACGTGGGAATCCCTATGGTGTATACTCGATCACACATTCTATAACTATTTTTTGCTGGTCCGGGCTAGGTTTCCAATTTTTAAATTTTGCCAGGCAGTGCCGTAAGGCCCTCTCTTTACGCGTTCCACACTGCATGGGATTGTCGGTTGAACTTTGCACAGTCGGACCTCTCAAGTTGCCCATTCGCGCAGCGGCCTGGTCCGAGTAGCTCGATCATCCGCTTCTCCGACTCACAAATTGGGGGACCGTGAGGGGGGAGTATCACATCATTAGGAACCACTGGTTCTGAAAAAAAATTTGCCATCACTTACATTCCCTGTTCTGGGAGCGACCACAAAACCCTAACCCCCTTTATGAAGTAAAGTCAGATGCCCTTACCATGCTTAATGCTTCACCTGACCTCCGCTAAACATAAGGATGTGACTTGTTAATGGGGGAGAGTCCATTACACATGAATGACCATGACAGACTGTAAACAAGACGCCAAACTGGCAAGCTATTCAGATGCAACAGTGTGTGTGTATTTTGCCCTGTGTGTACCCCGTGTTGTATTTTCATAAACAATTTATTCCGGCCTGCTTTCCGGCCTTAGGGGCGGACGCAATTGGTCATGCTCAGGCTTACGATATGGCAGTAGTTAATAGCTTAAGTTTAGTTTTCGCCACTTGATTGCACTATATACATTGGTACTTGCACGGAAAGTTAGGTCCTGAAAAAACTATTCAAAGTGAGTCCCAGAAACGCGTAAAATAATTTTGCCTCCATTATCTGCAATAAGTAATGATAAAACCAGGTACAGATGATGTAAGTTCATTAATCCATGGGCCTACAGAAAAAGCAGAAAAATCTGGGGGAGCCATTGGACCATCCTGTCGACATACAACATAATCACAGAAGTGATATTTACTTGTCATGCTAATTTCAGTCCCCATACTGTTCGTGGATAACGACCGATCCCACTGTGTTTTGAAAATCTTGGCTTCTTCTTTGATACCTAGCCGCCGAACCGTCAGAAAAGCAGTCCATGCAACCATCACGCCTAAGGCGATGCAGGTTAGTAGTTTGTCCAACAACAAATTGATTCCACATTATAGCACGGCTCGGTGATTAATACCATCGTACATGGTGAGGCAATAACACTGTTCTATTCTTTGCATCTCAGCCTCCACATGGGTTACCCACAGGTTGTTTTTTGGTCAAGCGGCTCGATCTTTTCGTTGTTCCTTCAGGTCAGGTCCATCAAGCAATAGCAGTTCTTCACCTTGTGATGGCATCGGGGTCCTTCTGTAGACCTGACCAATCCCAGTTGCTCCAGCGTCTGCCCGCTATAAGGGTGCACTGTGCCTCTTCATGCTACGAGTAAGCCAGATCTTGGTTAGTGGTGTACCACCCCCCCAAAAGATTCAGTGAGATTTTTCTTAGCACTGTTTGTTGAAAAATAGGAAATGTTCGACATTTCCGTATCCTGACCCTCTCAGCTTTCTGCGCCATAGAGAAGCACAGAAAGCACTTGGGGCTCTGATTATAATCTTGGGTTCTTGTGCGGGTGTGCTGTATTGGGGAGGACTGGCCAGATGTTTAGCTAAAGAAGCTGGTTCTTGCCTTATGGGTGACATTTCTGATGTCACGGGCATTCTTTGGCCTGCCCCGCCGTCTGGTCGCCTTACTATGCTTCCAGGTAGTGATGGACAGGTATCTTCTGTACTAATTGCTGATTGCCCCAATTATCTTAATCCTCTCAAGACCGAAGTGAATAGACGCTTTCATTCTTAGTCAATAGCCATACTGTAGGATATCATTGCAGATAAATGACAGGAAACTGGAATACTTTCACGTAACACCACCCGATGTGATTGTACGCTCCATCAGGGTCGAGAAGGGTCCAGTATTGGCCGATGTACCGCTTGCAAGTCGACTCGACAGCTGATCGAAAAATTTAGAAGGCTCAGTAGCATTGTGCTCGAAATCGACTCGAAGGCAGACACCGTAGATCTCAGAATAGAATCTCCGCCATGCCGATTGTTCATGGACCCTCAAAGACCCCACATTTTTCAGAACCTTTCATAGCAGAAGAACAGCTCTACCAGCGTGTTAGATTAATCATTATAACCCAAGAATGCGTTATAATGGCAAGCTGTTAAAGATACATCAGAAAGGTATAAAGCCAGAAACTGGTCAGATCAGGATCTATATCTTCACCATATCTCTGATCACCGCCACATGTGATTTGGGCCTACCAGACCACCCAGGGCAGCTTGTACTGATGTAAGCCGCCTTTAGAGTAGATGCAATATATCAGTGCGCCATTAACAGCTCATCATAACTTAGCTTTAAACATTTTCCTCATGTATGTTACCGTACTTCCTGTCGGAAATCATGTCGATGATAAACTAACTGTCCACCGCCGGAATTTACCAAGTCTTGTGGAAGGCTGAAATTAAATATACGCAGATGTTCTTCTGACAACGTCACATGAATACATTACATACTCTCCGATTGGAACTCCCTTAGAGTACATACCTTAAGCGGGGGTTGGGATTACCATATTCTTGAATCTTGCCCACTGCCAAAACTAATTCATTTTAAACGCCTTTCAGATGGGCCAACGTGAAAGCGTCATGAAGGAAGCGTGGGCCTCCCAGCTATTCTAACAGTGACTAGCATGGCAAGATACTGCTTTAGGGGGGGTCAGTAGGCATCGTTTATCCATTCTAGAGGCCTAGGTTGCTACGACCCCGGGGGCTTTTTTTTTTTAATTGCCAGGTGGGGCCTGGCGTTGAAAGTTCCTAAATTCCTAAGGGGAGGACTCACTATGACGGATATTGTTGCGGAATGCATTTGAAACAACCAATATAAAGCTCTAGGCAGCTTGGTGTTGATACACAGCCATAGGAAAATTATGTTGAATAACTGCAGGCCACTACCATGAATTTCCTGACACGAAGTACGCAACCATCTGATAGGCAGAAACACCCCCTCACTCATCCAAACAAATGGACTTTTTGATTCTTAAGAGAGAGTTAGAGGAAGACAACAAAAAAACACATAGAAAGGAGAAATGGAGACAGACTTGAAGGGGATGAAGAAGACATAGAAAGACCTTAAGCTGGTGGCACGGGGCAGAAAGACTTGGCATAAGTTTGTTGAAGGCCTATGCTCCTCAGGGAGTTGAAAAGTGAAAGAAGAAGTAGTATGCACACATGAAGGTACTGTAAAACATGTTTGAATGCTTTATCATTACTTAATAAGAGCTTCTTGAATATGTAAAACACATATAAGTCAGAAACAATGTCGTGCTATATGTGATAATTTTTCCAACTGCTCAATCAGGTCAACTTTATTGAAAATAAAAATTGTTGCTGATACTATCATAGGTGGTGTACTTCACGGCCCTCTTTCCCTACGTTGTGCTGATCATCCTCTTGTTCCGGGGAGTAACTCTAGAGAATGCTGGAATTGGCATCAAATATTTCATCACTCCTAACTTTGAAAGGCTCGCTGATGCTAGTGTAAGCCTATCTCACTTGTTTGTTTTTGTGTAGAATGAAAAAAATAAAAACACAAATAGTGATACATCTTACTGGAAGAAGAGACAAGAAAAAACTACGTTGCGGCCACAAGGCCTTTGTCAGGGACAGACAAACAAAAAACAGAAGGGAAAGAAAGTGAGAATTCAGTGGAGAACATAAAACTATAAATTAAAAATAAGAGAATACACTCCCTGATGTGTGTCACATGTTGAAAATAAAATGTCTTGTTTTTGTGGCAGATTCATAGATGTTGTAAGTTTGATAGTGAACTGTTGGATAGGTAGGAGAGTAACTTGTTTGCTTGTTGGATAGTTGGTAAAAAAAAAAAAACATTTTCATAAAATGGTATAATCTGTGCTAATTGAAATTTTAGTACATGAACTGGTGTTAGTCTGTAAGCTATCAGTTGGTGGTTTGTGACTAGCTTCCTGGAGGAAAAAAAAATTTATTATAATGTTACAATCGCACCAAATTCCACCAAGAACAATAATATTGAGAATATTAAGTAAAACAGAATCACACAATTTAATAATTAGGCCATATTCATGCAGTTGTTATATACCAGTGTACAAACATACAGCAGTTAATACTAAATAGTATGGATTGTTATGGTACTTATCCCTGGCATATTAGTTTAAACAATTGCCATCTGCAACATTGGATAGCTGTACAGAGTTCCTGGAGGGTCTCTGAGGAGACAGAGAAAGAATATGACTACGTCTCCCTCAGGCATGTTGTAGTGGGTGATTCATATGAGGATGTGCACGGGACTGGTAACCTCATCATATTAAAACATATTGCTACATTATTTTGCAGACCACAGAGACTTTGCAGAAAGTACTGAGACATTGCAAAATCCAAGAGAATTGTATAAAAATTGTGCAAGATTTATCAAGATCAATCAAGATTTCTATCCAAGAGGCCAAGTGCAGAAAGGAAAACTTTCAGAACCTGTCACAAATTAAAACAGGGTCAGACAAGAATTTCTGTTGCCACTAATGATCCTCATGGTTATTCACTAGGACGTTTGACAAACAATGAACAGTAGGAAAACAAGAATACAATGAACATTTAACAGACAACTGAAGGATCCTCATTTCACATGTAAACTATGACTTCTTTCACATGTAAACTATGACTTCTTTCACATGTCAACTATGACTTCTTTCACATAAACACCCACTGCTGCAAGAGCATATTAATGCTTTGGTGCAGGCCTCCTGCAAGGGAACCAGCTGCTGTGGTGGCTCTCTGCTCCATTTGGAGCAAAAAAAAGGAATTGATATCAGATTTGGGAAGCACTGGGTGATCTTGAAGCTGTGGACAGCTTGCATGCATTATATACTGATCAAAACCAGACGAGGTCTTTTATATTTGGACATGCGCCATAATACAACTGACAGACCTTGAGTCTAAGTTGAATGAAGTGCATCTTGCCAAAATGAAGTAAAACGCCTAAACACAATAAAACATGCATTATTGATTCCATCAGTTATGTTGGCTGAAGTCTTTCTCTCCAGCAGTTTCAGTCACGCAAAATAAGTTACTGGAGGATATTCCAGAGTGAGATAGCACACCAGGACTTCAGGTCAGAAAATTATGTTAGGGACAACAGCCCAAGCCCACAGTTCTAGAAGAATCCTCAGTAGAAGGGCTCATAATGTGACCTGATAAAGCAGATCTTTTTACAACATACCAAATAATTAGGACAGGAAAATAAAAACCCATAAAGTAAAGAAACTGCAAAGACAGTACAAGTGACAAGGGAAATAGTAAGCTATTGGGATCTCATGAAGATGATATAGAATAGGGCAGGAAACTTTATTCTATAAAGACTGTAGTAGATAAATGAAAATTTACACAGCTATACCTATCCAAAGAGAATCTGACTGGACTTGACCAAAGCTAATAACTAAGAGATGTTTGTGTCACATCATATATGTCACTTGACCAAAGCTAATAACTTCAAGATATGTTTGTGTCACATCCTATATGTCACTTGACCAAAGCTAACAACTTCAAGAGATGTTTGTGTCACATCCTATATGTCACTTGATCAAAGCTAATAACTAAGAGATGTTTGTGTCACAACCGATATGTCACTTGACCAAAGCTAATGATTAAGAGATGTTTGTGTCACATCCTATATGTCCCTTGACCAAAGCTAATAATTTCTAGAGATGTTTGTGTCATTTCCTATATGTCACTTGACCAAAGCTAATAACTTCAAGAGATGTTTGTGTCACATCCTATATGTCACTTGACCAAAGCTAATAACTTCAAGAGATGTTTGTGTCATATCCTTTGTATCATTTAGCAAAAATTATTAAAAAACATGGACTTGTGAACAAGTAAGAGGCAAAGTTAAACGTAGGTCACAATTACATTTGCACGATCAGTTACAGACACTGGTCATTTTGATGGAAAACTCTTAAGCCCTTTACTGATAGACCTGGTGGAGAACCAGGCTACAGCCAATATGTCCAAAACCAAACAAAAGTAAATACAAATGGAGAGTAAACAGAAATAAATGTAGAGATGTATAGGACAAACCCTTAAGAAATGACTAACCAGTATAACCAAAGCTGCCCATGAATAGAACCCAGAGAGAAAATACAGTGTGACAGGCCACAGAGAACTTGAAGAAGAGTGAAAGGAAGTAAAAGCTTCAGGCTAAAGAAGATAGCTCCAAATAAAAATGGTGGTGCCCAACTGCTGGAGGCCTGGCTTCTATAGGAAATGAAATCATCATTTTCCTTTACACTCCTTATGGAGCACCAGTGCAGCAGGTACTCTTGCAAGAAGCATGTCCCAAACATTCACATGCTCTTACAATGGTGGTATCTGTAGAAATTTGTTTTACATGTTGAGGCTGCCAACTTCATGCACAACCTCATATTAGTCACCTTGTACAACATCAGCCTCATGCACAACCTCATATTGGTCACCTTGTACAACATCAGCCTCATGCACAACCTCATATTGGTTACCTTGTACAACATCAGCCTCATGCACAACCTCATATTAGTCACCTTGTACAACATCAGCCTCATGCACAACCTCATATTAGTCACCTTGTACAACATGTCTGAGGGAGCAGTAAGTCTATTCTTTCTTTATCTCATCACAGCCCCCCCCCCTCCCTCAGGAACTACACTGGGCAGGGAATGAAATGACATGGGACAACATTGTTAAAACTTATGTTGGATCTTCAGTTTCATGATACAGCTTTAATCCGACAGGGCATTGGCCCCTCTTTCTATGTGTAATAGGTACAAAATTCTAGTTTATTACTATTTGTTTAACATTACACCTTATATTAATCCATGTATACTGCATTGGTTTTCAACTTCTACATAACATTATTAACATTCTATCGCATACACTTGCATGCAGGTATGGAAAGATGCAGCTAATCAGGTATTCTTCTCAATGTCAATTGCTGGTGGTGGTTTGATTACACTGTCCAGTTACAATAGATTCCATAATAACATTTTGAGGTGAGTTTATTTACATTTTATAGACTTTGTTTTGTGTGTAAGTGGAGTACATTGTGCTGTTCTAAAGCACCGTGGAAAATATTTAGTGACTGAATTATGTTGTTACATCATGTGTGCAGGAGAATGGTCAAGTAGTACAAGTAGTAGTCTCCTCTAGTCATAGCTGACCATGTGAATGATGCAGCTTTGAGGTGATAGCCCTCAGCTGCTTTTTTTTTTTTTTTGCCTGCTGTTCCTTTCAATGTGTTCTTTTCTCTTCTGCGTGTTGTAAGGGCTTCTTTTCAATCAGTCTGAGGTAGTGCTGTAGGGAGCATATCCACTTGATGCGATCAGCAGCTTCATCCTCCAGGTTGCTGGATTTATGTCCAGTGCTTTCATGTCTCTCTTGTACACACCTTTGCTGCAGTCAATGTCTCTCTTGTACACACCTTTGAACCTCAGCTGCATTTGCCCAGCTACTACCATTCCTTTGGACATACCAGTTACAAGGAGTGAGGAAACAAGCTGCATGAGCAATAGCTTGATCTCCAAATAAATGTGCCCAAGCTAGCGCCTTAGAGAGGATACTCCAGCTTCACCCTATGGTGTCAGCACGTCATAGGAAGTAGCAATTACTGGTTATAAGAATGGTCTAAATTACATGTACATGTACATAATTTAATCAGTTAATAAGTATAGATTACATGTAAGTTGAATACATTGAATTTACACATGATATTGATTACATAAATTTGTAATACATTCAGTCACATGATTATGTGGACTACATGTAAATGTAATAAATTAAGTCAACACATGATTTGGATTACATGAAAGTTAGGTGCATTTGGTCACAGGAAGGCAAAAAAAGTGGACTATATTCAGACACAGAATTGTGTGAACTGTACCTAAGTGGAATATAAATTCAGTCACAAGATAGTGTACACATTGTAAGTGGAACACTTTCAGTCACATGATGATGTAGACTACATGTAAATAGATTATATTCAGTCACAGAATTATGTAAACTGTATATAAGTGGAATATATATTCAGCCACAAGATTGTGTAGACATTGTAAGTGGAATACATTCAGTCACAGGATGATGTAGACTACATGTAAATGGATTATATTCAGTCACAGAATTGCATAGGCTATATATAAGTACAATACATACAGTCATAGGGTGGAGTGAACTACAAGTAAGTAAAATACACCAGCCTAATTTTAATTTTATTTTCCTGGGAAAAAGTTCCATTGTGGTTTGATGGCCAATCTGGCTTTTTTTGGGTTAAATCCTGGCACTGACACCCTGATTTGTTCCTTCTCTTACAAGCACTTAGTGCCTATTGAAACTTTCTTCTTGCTTATGACTCACCATGTAGTTCCTGGTGATGTGGTAAAAAGGACCACTGTTTCCTGACATGCTTTTCATAAGAAGCAACAAACGATAGCTAGGTGGAAGGTTGGCAATATTATCATGTTAAAAATTATATGCATTAATTACCAGAAACAAAAATAAACCTTAATCATGAAATATAGGATGTTTGTACACCTGCATAACATAATACAGGCATGTTCATTTTATTCTGACTCCATTAATCATATTCAAGCCATTGTAGATAATATAGTCACAATGTTGAATGTAATCATGTGACTTCTAAAAATAGCTCACGTAAACGAGTGTTTAAAATGAGAAAATAAAACAGACTAATGGGTAAGTTGTCATCATTGTCCTAAGATATAATATTTGATGTTTTCTATAATATTTATTGTTGACTCCTTGAGTGTCCACAATTCTCTTTGTCCACTAAATTCTGTCTTCAACCCTGTCACTTTTGTCCTCGATTATTTTCCTGCTGTTACAAATTTTGTGACATAGTATTAGTAATGATTCAGTATGCTATCTGGTGTATATATGTTTGTGTGCATAAAAATGGCTTATGATTTCATTTTTATTTTACAGAGATTCTGTAATAGTTGCTGTTGGTGATGCTGGTACTTGTATATTAGGTGGGTTTGTCATTTTCTCCTACTTGGGCTACATGGCTGGACAGCTAGAGGTGAATGTCGAAGACGTTGCTGCTGATGGTGAGTTTATTTCTGTCGTCATTTTTTTTTTAGCAGTGGTCAGCATTTTATTTGTGGAATTTCAATAGCAGTGACAATGTACCATCATCACCACCTTCTGAAACATCTTTGTTATATGTATCACAACCACTTGTCTTTAATGTGCATTTTACAGGTGCAGGACTAGCATTTGTTGTATATCCAGAAGCAGTGTCCAACCTACCTCCTCCCACATTGTGGGCCATTCTGTTTTTTGTCATGTTACTCACATTAGGACTGGACTCTCAGGTAAATTCAACATACAAGTTATTCAGTAGTGGTCAACAACAACAAAAGAAATGTGAAATATTGAGTTTGTTTAAAAAATTATGACAGATAATTTGAAAGAGAATTTAATAGATCACATGAAAGTAATGTAAAAAGTATAATAGATTGATAAAAATGTTTTATGATAGGCCAAAAAGAAATGGATGGTTGTAACTGTAGACTTGTGATGAGTGCATCATGCTTAATTATAACCTCTGCATATTAGTCATTCCTTAATTGTCGTCTTATATTTATTGCATGTCTTTGCACAGGACCCATACTTATTTAAGTCAGTGTTTCTCAACCCTGATAGTAGCAACGCCCCTTTTTGACAACTAATATTTTAAAATGCCCCCCAACCTTTTAACACCCCCTTGCTCTTTATCGTGTGTGCGCATATATTCCACCGCACTTTTAAAAAAGCAATGCAGTTAATGAGTTATCTTTTCTTATAATATAAAGAGAAAGCACATTTATTCTTCTTCTTCTTTCTTCTTCCTCGTTTGCCCTGAAAAGGAAGTTGGTTGCGTTGTGTCTGTTTGCGCCTAAGCTGTGATATCTGCACCTTTCGGTCGACACATCCGACTTCTGCACGGCATTTTTTAGGGACCGGGTTTGCCTTCCCATTTCGATCCGTACTCGCTCAGCCAGACTGCACTGCTGCAGACTGTTTCCAGGACCACCACGTGGAGGTGGAGTATGGTCTTGACCAGCTCTGGTTTGCTGATCCTGATGCAAGCAGTCAAGCTATGGGTCGCTGACTGCATTCACTATTGCTGCATCTTGAGGTCCCAAGCACATTTAGTTATATTAAATATGAGTTTAAGTATGGAATTATATACACCACAAGTTCATTATCCTTGAATTACAAATTGGCAGAGCAAATGATATAAAATTAGTTCTTACAACTCTATAACTATCATAATCATATCATTTTAATAACGCCTAAATGAATGCATATATATCTTCAAATCTGAATATTTAAGCCTCTCCTTATGTAACCACTTTAAACATGAAAAAATTGGAAAAATTATTAGTTGATAATAATGATATAATTGTATAAAAATTCACTTACTAATGAAGCTTAATGAGATCATTGCGCTTGGTGTGACTCAGCCAGTTTTGAAATATTTGGTTCTAAGTTTGTTAAAAGAAGTCTCAAATCTCTTCTG
The DNA here is from genome assembly GCA_024509875.1 of Oreohelix idahoensis. Classification (NCBI taxonomy): domain Eukaryota; kingdom Metazoa; phylum Mollusca; class Gastropoda; order Stylommatophora; family Oreohelicidae; genus Oreohelix; species Oreohelix idahoensis. The sequence continues at coordinate 994,573 of JAMPIV010017441.1, forward strand.
TTACAAATCTGCAGTCGGTTTCGTTGCTTTTGTAGTAGCAACACTACTGCACTGAACCCCTTCTCCACCAAATACGACGTTGGGAATGCTGTAATTAGCAATTTAGTTTCACGCCAACGAATGGGATCTGCAAGCCTCTGCTGTATCCAAAATTTTTCGTAATGTGTGTGACTGAATCGTGCTTTTGCCTCGAAGTTATTTTGTAGCTCAATTAATTCTTCTTGTAAATGTTGACTAACTTGTTCCACGTCTGATTCAAACAGATTAATCACCCAATCCAGTATTATTAGTTCTTGCAAGTCTTTAAATCTTATGCTCATATCATTTTTAATAGCGTCCAAATGAGTGCAATAAACCTCTAAATCTGAATCTTTAAGCCTGTCCCCACCTAACTGCAGTAAACATGGAAAATGAGAAAGTTCTCGGCGACTAAGATTATTTTTATATAATGTCAATTTGTTGATGAACTCCATGATAATTCCTTTCACTTTAATCAGACTGATCTCATTTCCTTGTAGCTTAAGAAGAACCTCATTTAACTTTTCAAAAATATCTGAAAGATAGGCCACATCGTTTCGCAATACTTCTCTTTCGATGCTTAATTCTTCTTTGATTGAATTCAAAAACTCTACAACAGTATCAAATAATGCCCATAATCTTTTTAAACGGTTACATTTGTACAGCCATCGTACTTCCGTGTGTAGGAGAAGACGTTCAAACTCTTCACCATTATCACAACAAAGTTTACGAAATAATCTATTGTTCAACAAATGCGCCTTAATTTTGTTAATAACACTGATAACATAGTTCATTGATTTGTGGAGTCTGTCACTAAGATGCTTGGCGACTAAATGTTGTCGATGAATAACACAATGAAATGTTAAAACACCTGGTGCCACATTTTTTAAGTAGGCCAGAAACCCACGATGATGACCAACAATAGCTGGTGCTCCGCCTGTCGCACATGCAATGACATTGGAAAAAGGAAATTTTTTTCCAATAAATATGTTTCAAGGGTTTCAAAGATTGATAACCCCTTTGTATCTGCTGTCAGTAGTTTTGCAAATAACATATCCTCTATGATATTTTCATTCTTTATGTATCTCACATATGCGAGTAGCAAAGCTTCGTTATCACGCACGACGCTTTCATCCAACTGAAGTGAAAATTCAGTAGGCTGCAAATCAGTACACAGCTGATTTTCAACATCGCTTGCCATCTCATCTATTCTTCTTGAAACAGTATCATTGCTCAATGGAATAGAAGAAATGATGTCACTTGGATTTCTTTCCATTATTGGGCTAATTACCTCCTGTACAGCTGGTAAAATTAAATTTTCTCCAATGTTGTGAGGTTTACCACATTTTGCAATCATGTGTGTAATTCTGTAAGATACAATGAGACCTTTATCATTGTGATTATACATTTTCTTAAATATATTAGTGACAGTGTTGCGGCTTTCAAACTTTTGTTTTAAATCCTGGAAGTAAGAAATATCTTTGCCAACTTTATCTGAGTGTTTCTTGGTAAAATGCTTGTTAAGCCGTGACGGTTTCATTGCTTCGTTAGAAAACATTTGCTGGCACAGCAAACACATTGGTAATTGTTCATTTACGGCCGAAGGTAAAAAACCGAATTTCAAATATTCAACTGAATATTGTCGACACTTTCTCTTTACTGCTGACATATTGAAAATGTTAGTATAATATCACTGCACATACATCTGCACCTCGTCAAGCCTCAAAACTGATTGAGTTTGATTCTCTACACTCGAAACATCCAAAGATGCATGAAAACTAAGCCACAACTGCCCACAACGTCCCTGTTGCGAGAAGGCCCTAGAAATGTATCATGTTCCACAAGAGATTGCAGCAATGCTGAAGCTGTATTTCGCAGGGTTTTCTGTCAGATTTTCAACCAGAGAGTACACAACGAAGTGGATTGGCCTTGAAGTTGGAATTGCAATGGGATGTACCATCTCTCCGATACTATTCGTGATGGCTATGCAGGTAATCCTCAATGCGGCTGAAGGAATGGCTATAGGTCCAAAACTCAGTGGAATGTGTCACATGCCACCGCTCAAAGCATTCATGGATGACACAACAATTCTGACATCAGATGAACATCAGGCCCGGAGGATGTTAGCACGCCTGGATGAACTAGTCAGCTGGTGCAGAATGAGCTTCAAACCCAAAAAGTTGAGAAGCCTATCAGTCAGGAAAGGGAAGATAGCAGAGGTCACATTCATGGTTTCCAGCCAAAGAATCCCTACTGTCATTGAGAAACCTGTAGTGTTAAAAGTCTTGGCAGGGTGTACGATGCCTCATTAAAAGACTCGAAGGCAGTGCAACAGACAATAGAAATGGCAGCCAGAGGACTACAGATCATAGACCAAAGCAGACTCCTGGGAAAGTTCAAACTGTGGTGCCTCCAGTTCATGCTGATACCGAAGTTGCTGTGGCCACTGCTTATATATCAAATAAGCACAAGTACAGTGGAAGCTATAGAGCAGAAAGTCAACAAGTTCATGAGAAAATGGCTAGGGGTACCACCAGGTCTGTCAGATGTAGCAATGTACTGCAAAAAGTCAAAACTTCTGCTTCCCTTCAAGTCAGTTGTTGAAGAGTACAAAGTTGGAAAGGCAAGGCTTGCAATGATGCTACGCGAGTCAGCTGATGACGTGGTTAAGTCCATTCAGCCCACACTGAAAACGGGAAGGAAGTGGAGAGTGGAAGAAGCTGTTGATGCTGCCCAAGAGTCACTCAAACTGAGAGAGGTAATCGGATACACACAAACGAATAGACGGGGATTTGGTCATGGAGACATCCGCTGGTGGTCCAAGGCATCAAGCAGGGAGCACAGAGACATGGTAGTTCAGGAGATACGAGGAGCTGAGAATGATAAGAGGTTGCAAAAAGCAGTGCAGCAGGTCCAACAAGGCCAATGGACTACATGGGAAGGAGCCCTGCAGAGGTCCTTGACATGGAATGATATATGGCCTATGGCACCTCTTAGGCTCAGCTTCATTGTTAGATCAATGTATGACATGCTGCCGTCGGCCACCAACCTTGTGAAATGGGGAAAGTCGGATGATGAGCAGTGCCCCCTGTGCCAGGGGAGGCAGACACTTGAACACGTGCTCTCAGCGTGTAAGGTGTCATTAGGGCAAGGGCGATACACTTGGCGCCATAACAAAGTGCTAAATGAGCTTGCTGCGACAATAGATCTGGTAAGGATGAAGGCGAATAGCAAACCCAGGCCGAGCACCGCAAATACATACTTTCTGAGGGCAGGAAAGTCAGCACACCCCAAACCGAGTAAACCTGGTAGCAGTTTACCATCTCTTCTTGACTGCAAACGACTGGGAGATGGCGGTAGACCTACCTGGACGAGGGGCATATCCAGAGAGTATCAGAAAATCGCGGAGACGACCGGATATAGTGCTTCATTCTTCAGCAACGCTTCAGGTCATACTGATTGAACTGACCGTGCCATTTGAATCCAGATTAGACGAGCAACATTCATTCAAAGCGGCCAAGTATAGCGATCTGTCCGCGGATCTGAGACACGATGGGTTCACTGCAAGGGTCATGGCTGTTGAAGTGGGCGCAAGAGGGCTTGTGGCTGCATCAGTGTATGATTTATTGAAACTGTTGGGGTTGAGGGGACAGTCGAGAACAAGGGCACTGAAGAGGCTTAGTGAAACTGCCGAAAAGGCATCAGGCTGGCTGTGGAACAACCGCAATGGGCAATGGAAATCGTGACAATAAACGCTGCGGTACAGAAAACACCAAAATTTTTCTAAGTCCACAATACGCTGATTTTTTGGTGTACTGGTGAAAGGGCTGTGACTCAGGGGCAACAGGCGGTGTATACTATAAGGGGTGTCAGGAACAGAATCACAGTGGCTAGACTCGTCGGCTTCGCGCTGGTGTCTCAGTGTGTGTCCTTAGTTGTGATGTGCGACGGAACGAATGGAATAATTTGTCTTCTCTTTGTTACTTTCACAATTGCCTCCACGGCTGGCGGAGTTGTGGATTTAAAAGTTGCTACCATAAGTGAAATGGGTTCATTTTCGATACAAGACAACAGGAGGCTGAGACGCTTGGGAATCATGACCCAAGTGGGCCCCCCCCCCCCCCCCCCTCCTTAGAGTGTAAAGGAGTAATCGGGCCGAAACACTTGTCGGACAAGGGGACTTCTGATGATCAGATTGCTTCCTGTTGTATCGCTCTGTAAAGAGTTTCCTATCATAGTTGACGGGAATGTGTTTCCAGAAGAAAATATGTGTCGAGAGTGGAGAGAGAAGGTTAGCTTGGGTGTGTCAAGAGGCTAGCAAATGTTTCAAGTGTTAAAGGGACATAAATCTCTGCCTACTGTCTCCTGACAATGGTAACATTGAGAAACCGCCCCCATTGAGAAACACTGATTTAAGTCATCCAGATACTAGCTTGATTTAGAACAATTTTCAGACTGTCAAATGTGGCACAGAATAATAAGCTTGAAACATTCAGGAAAATCAGCAACACATCAGCAGATCTGACAGAGAAAATGATAACCTTTAATGTGGTTAATATTATCAATTCTGACATTGTTATATTTTATGACATGTACATTCTCTGCCATCACAATAGACAGGTTACACGTCAAAGAAGATTCTACACATTTTTATTACACATTAATCTTTTACATTAAAATGCTATGAGTTAAACTCCATTTTCTCAGAATGTGTCATCCCAGACATGCTGTCTTCAAAAACACACAGCTTTTGATATATTTTGTTTTACCATTCAAAGATTTTTGAAAGATCATTTGTGTAATACAATTGTCTTGAATTATCAAAATGCTATATTGTTGATTTCATCACAGCTTGTCACATATGTACATAAACTGTTAAGTTTCATGACTGCAATCACAATTACCACATTTTCTTATATCCTCAGTTTGCTATGGTAGAGACAGTACTTACTGGCATGCTGGACCAATACCCCAAGTGCAGGCCAAGGAAAACACTTATTATACTAGTCATCTGCATTATCTTGTTCATACTTGGACTTCCCCTCACATGCCCGGTATCTTTTATTTCTATTTTGTGTTAACATCAAACATTCGCTGATTATGGCATTTCACTTGAAGGTTTCCAGTAATACTAAAGCATTAAGTGACATGTTTACTGCTGCCCAAAGTTTTAAGTAATGACAGCATAATAGAATCAATGCACAGTTCACAGGTCATTTTAAAAAACCATTCAGGATATTATGCAACAAATAATCTTGGCTAATTTTTACTTTGGCACCTTTATCTGTACTGAGACAGCTGAAATTCAAAGGACCCAGTGAACATATTTGTCCAGTTTGCATGTGTGCATTGTAAAATGTATCGGTCATATTCATCCACCCACTTTATTTAATGAGATTTACGATTGTGAAAGCCTTCTCACAAATGCATATGCCTCTACAAATTGTGAAATGTAACTGAAAAACCAAAAAAAACTGAAGGTTCTAGTTCTGAAAGCCTTTAGAACATTTTTTCACTTGTGATCCTGTAAAGCTACAGTTTAAACTTTTGGTTTATGTGTTAACATTGCTGGATAGTTTTACTGCAGTTACTCTTTTTATTCTAACAAAATTGAGATACCACCATGTTTCTAGAAAACCTGCATAAATATATGAAAATAAGTTACTCATTGTGTGTTGAGTTGACATAAAAACGTCAAAGTTCTGATCACAAAATTTAGAGATTGAAAGGTGTACTTTTTTCTGTGTTTCATTTGCATGTAGTTTCTGAATGCTTATGGAGGTCACATGAAAGGTTATTTGTAAAAGCAGCCAGACTTTATTCATGGCAACAGTACTTTAATAATCACCTTTTCAGCTCCTGTAGAACACTTTGAGTGTTATATATATACCCCTCATTACTGTATGGTGCAGAAACATGGACAATGAACAAGGTTAAAAGAAAGAATTGAAGCCTTTAAATGTGTATATACCGCAGAATGGGGTGCACCCATGGAATGAGAAGAAAACAAAGAAACCCTAGAAAAGCTGAAAATGAACAGATAATTAATGAATGAGATAAAAATAAGACATATAACATATTTCTGACATATCAAAAGACACAACACCTTGTTGAAAACCATAATAGAAGTTGTACCATCAAGACAAGAGAAAAATGACCTTTCAGATTCAACACAGCTGACCTTTGATGTGAAGATGGCAGCTAACTGATATTCTTGGTTCGCTCATTCTATTGATAAAGATATTGAAACAGTAGAGGCAATGGTACACATGCTTGTCTATTTTCTCACTGCTCTTAAACTTTTGTGAATAATATAAAAAAGTTGTTCTTGTAGAATGAAAAAAAAATGTAATACATCTTACTAGGAGAAAGGACAAGAAAAAACTTACGATGCGGCCACAAGGCCTTCGTCAGGGACAGACTAACAAAAAACAGAAGGAAAAGAAAGTGAGAATTAAGTGGAAAACATAAAACTATAAAAATAAGAGAAAACACTCCCAGATGTGTGTCACATGTTGGAATTTAAATGTCTGCCACTGAACTGGAAACCGGAAGTGGGTAGTAAATTCAAAGATTAAATAAAAAATTATGAAAACAAAGACTGGAAAACTGGAGTGACGGAAAAGTAAAATTATTAATAATAATTTTAAAAATTGAATAAATATGGGGAGAGAAGAAGTTTTTTTTTTTTAAAATTATTTTTTAAAAATTCTTGTATTTCAGTCTTAAGCCAGAACTTGTTCCTATCAGTTCTTTTGAAATGTTTCTCCTAATCTACAAAAAACTATACTGCATGTATGATGTTTCCTTACACTGAATCATCTTCATGCAGACGTCTCAGGGTAAACAAAACAATGGTGCATCCTTGTCTTTTTCTGACACAACTGTGCATTGTTTAACATGTTCATCTAATGCTCTTCCCAAGTAGACTAACATTCATTTTCCTGTGTGATCAGTACGATAACTCTGTATGTTCCAGAATCTCTTTCTTTTGTTACCCTTCCTCGACAAGATTATCATTATTAAGACCTTCTGCCAGTCTTCTATACTATTCTGTGTGCTAAAGCTGAATTTAAAATCCTGTTTGTCTCCAGTTTCATGACAAGCTTATATGACTTCTGTAATCTTTTGATAATCTTTCAATTCATCAATATACCTCCGTGTCACTATTATCAGAGATACTGTTTTGGCCAATAATATCAATGTCATTGTCACACATTTTTCTCTTTACCATCACAGAATCAGTTATGGAATTCGCTACTTATTTTCCCTGTTTTATTGAGACACTGATATTTGGGATGGCCATCTTTGTTTTACCCTCAGTACATAAATCTGCCATCTTAATCCTGAAATTTCCATTAAAAATTTACTTTTCTACTTAACAATTTGACAGAGAACAGATTATATTTAGTTCAAGTTGCAACTGTAATGGTGAGAAAGGCAAATTTTTACAACTAGTTTCACAAAACGATTTCATGATTTAGACTGATTAAGAAAACTGTCAAGCAAGAAAGATTAAATGAATTCAGAAAAATCAAGCCATACACAGAGATGAATGATTTTTTTTTCAGGGTGGTATGTATCTGCTTCAGCTGATGGACAACTATGTGGGTGGCATGACACTTATTATTATTGGATTTGTTGAAATAATAGCCATTGTATTCATCTATGGTAAGTGAAATGATCAGAACTGTTTGCCCTACAGACAGATAGTTCATTCATGACCTTTTAGCTCCCCCAGGATCATAGGCCTTCCTTATGTTCTGTACCATCCATTCAAAGTCTTACCATATTTTCTTTACCCCTTTCATTTCTATCTCCAGTTCTCTACTCCATGCGTTTTTTTTTTTTTGTGGTCTCTTTCTACCTCCCTTACCTGGTGATTCCAGAACAAGGACTACTACTCTTTTCTTTGGTTGACTTCTTCATATCTGTTAACGTTTTTTTATTTTGTAAGCTTGAAATGTATTGTCTACAGGACAGTGTAGCTGGCCCCATACCCATCCCTCTATAGTCACCTTTATGATATGCTTGGTAGGTTACAGTGTTACTATTCTTTGCTCCCCTTTCAGGCCCTGAAAACCCATTGGCAACAGACAGACAGACTGATATGGAAACAACACAGTGATGGTGAGAAGACTGACAAAAATTAGACAGAAGACAGACAAAGGTATAATTCACAAAAAAGAGAAAGAAGACAGACAACATTGTAATATGGGCGAAAATGGAGAAACTGTAAAAGACAAATGTTGGTGAAGGTGCAGTGGTAAAGAGGACAAATATTTGCTAAAGTGATCAGACAGATGGAGGCTAAAAACATATGCACAGAAAAACATCACACACACATTAAAGAAGTCTGAAAACAATTTATAAAATTTGCAGTGATCCAGACAAGTGCAACCTGGTTCCATAATCTGATGCTACAACAGGTCATGACCTAATCGTGTCCCTTAAAAAAAAAAAAAGGCAAATAGTGAAATACAGACATTATGCTATTTTGTATTCTGACAGGTGCAAACAGATTCTGCCAGGATATTCACCTGATGACAGGGAGCACAAGGTTTTTGTTTTGGAAAATTACATGGCGTGTACTAAGTCCTCTTATCATAGCAGTAAGTTACCAAGCATTTACATACAGCTCTTTGTATTCCTGCATAGTTCAATTGTTGCCTGTTATAATGTGGACTGTGACAAGACATAATGTCATGTTAACCTTCTTGTAAAATTGTAAGGACTAATGATTATTTTAATGTCTTCTCTTGAGCTAAATCATTTGTGTTATGCTGATTTTTCACTTTAGTGTTGAACTAGCAACATCATTAATTACGTGAACAAAAAAGAAGCCACAGCAGGTTTTTTAACACAAGATAACGTCAATTACCCAGGGGTTTATCCTTCACAATACTTAATTCTTGACACTTTAAAACTTAAGGTCTGGAATTTTCCACTGAAAGAACTTCTTTGGTGACATTCTGGCACATTCAGAAATAATGAAAGATAATTTTTTTTTTAATTTTCAGTTCATCTTTATATTTATGTTCGTTGACTTCAAGCCCTCAACGTACGACAAGTATACCTATCCTACTTGGGCTGATGCACTTGGCTGGCTTATGACCCTGGCATGTGTACTGGCAATACCTACTGTCATGGTGTTCAAGATTTGTACAGAAAAGGAAGGAAAGAGTATCTGGCAGGTATTAAAATTTGCGTATTTCTATTATTATGATGTATTATGTCTCACACTATTTAATCTTTAACACTTTGACTCCGCAATTTACCTGTGCCGTAATTTTAGTTTTTGATAGACTAAACGCTCAGAGCATTGTTTTGGCACGGGTGTCAAATCTGACCAATGCTCTGAGCGTTGTTCCGGAGTCAAAGAGTTAAATCTTCACAGTTTAATTTAGGGATCTTGGTCATTTTTCATGAACAGCTTCAAAGGAGGAAAGGAAAGGGAACACTCATTCTACCAATACATCATCATCATCAGCTGCCGTCTCCACATCAAAGATCAGCTGCAATGCATCTCCAACATCTTTTGTCTATTGTCTTGACGGTGCACTCTGACAGACTCTCTCCTGTCCATCTCTTCATGTTATTTTCCCACTTATAGCGCTGCTTTCCTCTTGCAGGTTTGTCTTCAACTCTGCCTTGTATTATGGTCTTCATTAAGGTGTTATCTCTTTCTACATGGCCAAAATATTTTATAATAATGGTGATGGTGAAAGTTATACCAGTAGTTTTTCAAATATTTTTACTGACATGTAGAACAAAGTTACTTATACACAAATATGCCTTCAAATGTAAAGACAAATTCTAACTAAATTCAAATTTACTTAGTGAACTTATTAGAGAAATGCATGGAAATAGTTTTATTATATTATTTGGTGCTGCAACTGTTTATGTGGGGTAATATACATATGTCATCATGACTTATCAACATTTGTGACTAATGATGATGACAGAAAACTAAGTACAGCATTACAACAGGAGGTAATCTGATCATCAGAAATATTCTCTGTGTCAGACAAGTGTTTCTCCTTTCTATCTCCTTTAGTTTAATGAAGGTGGGCCCACTTGGGTCATGACTCCCAAGAGTCAGTCTCCTGTTGTTTTTTGCTAAAACACAAACCTAGTATTGATCAAACTAATACATCAGCACAAGGAAAGGAAAAACTTATTAAAGTTTAACTAAACATGACAAAACAAAACATGACAAATTTACGGTCGCACTATCCAACAAATACCAAGTGCTTCAACAGCTGGAAGATGTAGTGAATACAGAAGACCACTGGCAGCAAATCAAAACTATATGGAATGAGACATGCGAAGAAATACTGGGGAAAGGAAACGCCAACAAAAAGCATGGATAACAACAGAAACCATCAATAAGATAAAAGACAGAAAAAACAAAAAAGCAGATTTAAACAGAAGCAAAGCCAGAAGTTCCAAAGCCAAGGCTCAAGAAGTGTACACAGAAGCAAACAAAGAAGTTAAAAGAAGTATCAAAAGAGACAAGAGGAAGTATATTGAGGAGATGGCAAGAGAGGCAGAAGATGCTGCAGCCAAAGGAAATATGAGAGAACTGTATAACAACACAAAGAAGCTAACAGGGAAATACAAGCAAGCAAGCTGCCTCATAAAAGGCAAGAATGGAAAACTGATTAGCAATATACAAGAGCAAATGAAGAGGTGGACAGAATATTTCTCAATAGACCAGCTCCCCAAAACCCCCCTGTCGTGGAATATTCTAATCCACATATATAAATTATCAAGTAAATATAAAGCCTAATAAATACATATAATAAAGAAAGGAAGAAGAATGGTAAAGAACAGTGCTGTCACAATGACAGTACTCGAAATCCCCTTTGTTTTATGCTTCGTCTGCAAATTGTAACGTTTCCACGTTAAATAGGCCTTCTGCAACATACACGCGTTTCCCAAACACACAATAAAATGTGCTGCCTTTCTAAGTAAAACCTTGAAATATGCAAGTTGACCTAAATTTTAAATTCCATTCATGTCTTTTTCTACACTGCGTTACCAAAACGAACGAACAGATGGACAAAAGGATAAAGAGAGAGGGGAGGGCTGAAAATCAGGAACGCATGCAACACGCGTCGCGCGATACACAAATGCTGCCATCACGCGTGTAAGTCTACATGCACTAATTGTTTTTCAGACGGACAGTGATAAAATACACTACCCTTTCCCAGAGTTAGGTTTATAAATCATAAAAAACTCTTATTAGGAAAGACAACATTAGATGGGTTTACGGTTGAAAACATAACAGTACCCAGACAGCACATCTTCGAAACAGGAGGTAGAAAATACATATTTTGAACGCAGCCACGTAGCTCTTTCAAATTGGTATATTTGGGTTCCTTAGGGCTTGCTGACAAATAATATGTAAAACGTTACGCAAATAGTCCAGGAATTAATAAATTATACCCAAAATAAAATAGTGAGGATGCCTGACAGCATGGAATCATTTCTGCTCATAAAATTTTTTTTATAACGTGTTTGAAAAAACCTCACGTTACAGAATTAGCCTACCATGTAAACTCCAAATTGATTGGAGCGCAACAAATGAAAGCCTAACCACGATTGGTCGGGCTATAAATACTATCTTTCGTTGTTAGGGGAGACGGGAAAAGGTAACATTTTTTCAAACACTTGTCGAAACGTGGCTCATTGGCCAGTCTCACTGATATACACACTTGGGAGCGTTAGTTCGAAACCACTTGTTTAAATAAGCTTGATAAAGCAACAGTGCGTTGAAGCCAGCTCATATGTTTGGCTAAATAAAAGCCTGGAACATAGGCAGATGGGAATTTGTGCCCGTTTGTGCCAGAATTCATTGCTAATCAACGTATCTGTGTTTATTCTATGAATTGTGGGACAGTGGTCTTGATGGTACTGAGCAGCACCTGGTCAGAGCTTTGCTGAATCCAGTGTCGGACAGCATACTCCTTGGTCCTTTTAGCTATCAGTGAGGTGTCTCCAGAGCCCAGAGGAGAATTCGAGCAGAGGAGTCCTTTCCTGCCGCCATCACGCCAGATAAGCTAACTTGGCCAGCTGAGCTCAACATTATGTCCCCTCATCTTGAAATGACTTTATAAAATTAACATTAAGAGGGGAATTTACTTGTCTTAATATCAGGAACTGAGAACATCTCCAATAATAGTCCCAAAAGACAAACTATTGAAGTCATGATGACAAATACCAACAGAGCTTGAACAAAACAAAACCAGTATTACCTCATATTACCACTACACAACTGACACACATAGGATATTTTTAATAATATATGTCACTACAATATTCATATTGATAAAGTCTGTACATATACTTGTAATTAAAATTGATTGTGATTCCTGGTTCCTTTGTATTTGAATCAGGACACAAATACATTATTGACAGCACTGAATACATATTGTTATTTGAAAAGTTACGAGTGACTTCTTTAAGATATTCTCATAGAGTGTTATATGTATGTGAGTGTCACAGTGTTGTTAAGAGTAGTGGATTAAATTAAATTGTTTATCTGTCTGTTGTTGTGACTTACACTTCATCATACACATACCCTACATTGTATAAATTTACATAATAGACAATGGCGGACCTGGCCAAATTTCGATCTGCTGCGGTTCAGACTGCAAAAGAGTTAGGATTAGATGGGCAAGTTATGGTTGCCTATGTCACGACGGAATGTGACAAATTTATTGAACGTGAAGAAAGAAGGTTTGAAGCCGAAAGAAAGTTAGAGGCTGACAAGGAAATTAAGAAGTTACAGTTTGAAGCTGAGGCTGAGACTAAGAGGTTGCAGATTGAGGCTGAGGCTAAGAAATTGGAGGCAGAAAGAGAAGACAGAAGATTGGCTGCAGAAAGGGAAGAGAAGAAATTAGCTGCAGAAAGGGAAGAGAAGAAATTAGCTGCAGAAAGGGAAGAGAAGAAATTAGCTGCAGAAAGGGAAGAGAAGAAATTAGCTGCAGAAAGGGAAGAGAGGAAATTAGCTGCAGAAAGGGAAGCAGAAGATAAAAGATTACAAAGGGAACATGAGTTACGACTAAGGGAGTTTGAGTTTCAAGGCCATGCTCCTGAAAATGGTGCCAGTCCCTTTGCCTCTGATGCTACGGTTACTCAAGGAGCCTCAACCTCAGCTATGAACTTTCATTTAGATCATTTTGTTGAGAAAGACGATGATATTGAGAGCTACCTAAATAGGTATGAGCTATTAGCTACCACGTATGGGTTAGAGAGAGAAAGGTGGAGCTTAAAGTTATCTCAGGGACTTCATGGGGCAGCTTATGAAGTTTTTGCAAAAATGAGCAGAGGTGATCAGGAAAATTATGACATGCTAAAGCAGGCTCGTTTGTTAAGGTATGAAAAGAATGCAGAATTCTATAGAAAAAAATTTAGGAATGCTAAACTACTGTCAGGTGAAACCTATCACCAGTTCTCTGCACGAATAGAGACATACTTGGAGAAATGGACTTCTCTGGGGAAAACCCAAGATCTTAAGGAAATGGTCCTTATAGAGCAATTAAGAGAGTCCATGGCTCCAGACCTGAGAAAGTTTCTCATGGAACAAGGTGCAGAGAGGCTGGGTGAGTTGCTAAATGTTGCTGAAAGGTATCAAGCAGCTCAAGCAGAGGTAACAGGTAATAAAAAGAAACAGGTGGACAACTTTAGGGCACCACAGAACTTTAATAAATTTGATCCTAAGGATCAAAATAAAGGTAAGCACCAATTTGATAGGCCACGGTATGAAAATAAAAATAAATTCCCACAATTCGATGAAAGGAAATATGATGAAAGAAAATCTTTCAACCAAGGAAAAAGGTGGTGTAAGAATTGTCAGATGGACAATCATGACACTGACCGTTGCAGAAGGAAACCTGTGTATATGGCAACCCTTCAGGTCAGGTCGACCTCAAGACAGGAGGAGGATATTATGTTAGATACCACTCCAGAAGAGATGAGGAAGGCACAGGCTGGGGATAAAACACTCAAGCCTTGTTTCAGAAAATTGTCAACTTGTCATACAACTCCAGGCAAGGGAGATTTTTATATGAAAAACAAGTTGATGTATAGGAAGACTGGAGCTAGATCCAATGGTCACGGACAGCTGGTTCTTCCAAAAAGATATAGGACAGACTTAATAAGGAGCCTACATGTGAAACCAGATGGGGACCATGAGAAGATAGGTACCATCATTCAAAAGGTGGCTCATAATTATTATTGGCCCAAAGCAAGATGGGACATTGAGAATTTTGTAGAAAGGTGTAGCATAGCACATGAGGGAACACCCACAAGTGGGAACATGGATCAGGACCTGGACACGCCACGGGGCAAAATTAGGCCTGATAATAAAAAGAGAAATAGATTTGATAAAGTGGACCAAATGGAATGGGAAGCCCCTTTTCACGGACAAGCTTCACTTAACTGTTTTACAATGGCCACTATGCGGAGAGTGCAAAAAGATGTCTTACCCCAGGATAAGCCGAAAATCCCTCAATCGGACTTAAACCAACTGGAGGAAGAAGATGTAGAGAGGAAATCTCTCATCAAGAATTTTAAGAGGGGAGACAGCCCCAAGAAAAAAATTGGTAGCGGTCGTTTTGTGAATGATAATTCTGGGAGGAAAAATCATCACTATAAAGCTTCGAGTGGAAGAGACCATACCGGTGCATGGACAAATAGGTCCACACAATTAAAGGTCCATATGTAGCTTTGTTAAGAACGTGGACTGATGAAAAGGCAGAGGAAAACATTACATCTTCATACCAATATGTGAATGAGCTGACCACTCGGTTGAAAACTGGCTGGAAACTTGCCAATGAAAATTTGAAACAAGCCAGGAAGAAACATGCTGCCTATTATAACAGGAAGGCGAAAGACAGAAATTTGGCTGTGGGAGAGAAAGTACTGCTTCTTTTGCCCGGGAGTCAGAATAAGTTACAAATTGGATGGCAGGGTCCATATACAGTTCTAGAGAAGGTGTCTAGAACAAATTATAAGATAGATAAGAAGGGGAAAGAAAAAATCTATCATGTGAATCTCCTGAAGAAATATTTGGAAAGAGAAGATCAGGAAGAGACACACTTGTTGACCTTGTCCATCGCCATGGAGATGAAAAAGGAACCAATTTCATCATTTGAATATCCATTACACCCCTGTGAGACAGCAGCACAGGTGAAAATCAGTACACATTTAACGAAAACTCAGAAAGAGAGAGTGCAACAGGTTCTAAATAATCATGCAGAGGTGTTAACAGACCGACCAGGGCATACAAACTAATTGGAATATGATATGAAACTCATAGACTCCACACCTGTCTGTATGAAACCATATTCGATTCCGTTTGCTAAGGAAAAAGCTTTGAAGGAAGAGATAGACTATCTATTGAAGGAAGGAATTATTTCGCACAGTGAGTCTTCGTATAGTTCCGGTGTTGTACTCTTAAGGAAGCCCTCTGGAGAACATAGACTCTGTATAGATTACAGGAGACTGAACGCTATTACAGAAGGACAGGTGGATCCATTGCCGGATACAAATCAGCTGTTTGCCAGACTAAATAAAGCTAAATATTTCTCAAAAGTGGATCTGAGTAAAGGATACTATCAGATTCCAGTAAAGCCTGAGGTTAGACCATACTTAGCTTTTAGTACCTCAGAAGGACACTATGAGTTTAATAGATTGCCATTTGGATTGAAGAATGCGCCTAGTGTCTTCTCTAGAATGATGAGAAAATTATTGGATCCTCTGAATAATCCCTGTATAACAAATTTTATGGATGATATCCTTATAGCAACAGAAACATTTGAGGAACACATTGACTCTCTGAACATGCTGTTTGATCGACTTAGGGAGGCAAATTTAACAGCCCGACCAACCAAATGTTGCGTTGGATGTAAAGAATTGGAATTTTTGGGACACACAGTTTATCAGGGAAACATGACCCCTGACCCAAAGAATTTAGAGAAACTACAGAAAGCCCCGAGACCACAAACCAAGAAGGACGTGAGATCCTTTGTCTCATTATGTGGTTTCTACCAGAAGTATATCAAAAACTTTAATTCCATATGTGCCCCGTTGACTGAATTGACACGTAAAGGACTTCCAGATCGCATTACATGGACACCACAATGTGAAATGACTTACCAAGAATTGAAGGAAAAGCTCACAAGTAAACCCATTTTGAAATTACCTGACTTAAGTCAAGAATTCATAGTAAGGACGGATGCAAGTAATATTGGGTTAGGTGCAACTCTACTACAGAAATCAGATGCATTGGATGGGGAATTAAGCCCAGTGGCATATGCTAGCAGAAAGTTGAATAAAGCTGAAATCAACTACTCAACTAGCGAAAAAGAATGTCTTGCAGTAATATGGGCGATAAAGAAATTCAATATTTATCTATATGGGAAGGCATTTAAGTTGCAAACAGATCACAAACCTTTATCGTTTCTAGCACAGGCTAAGCATGAGAACTCCAGGTTACTCCGATGGTCTTTACTTTTGGCTCCATATAATTTTAGCATTGAGTATATATCTGGAAAAACCAATTTGGGAGCGGATTTTTTAAGCCGCCATCCGTGTGATGAGAATCACCGTAAACCCCAGAAATAATAATAAATTTCTCTATGTGAATATAGAATAAAGGACTGACATATAATGTCTGTTTTAAGAGGGGAGGTGTCGTGGAATATTCTAATCCACATATATAAATTATCAAGTAAATATAAAGCCTAATAAATACATATAATAAAGAAAGGAAGAAGAATGGTAAAGAACAGTGCTGTCACAATGACAGTACTCGAAATCCCCTTTGTTTTATGCTTCGTCTGCAAATTGTAACGTTTCCACGTTAAATAGGCCTTCTGCAACATACACGCGTTTCCCAAACACACAATAAAATGTGCTGCCTTTCTAAGTAAAACCTTGAAATATGCAAGTTGACCTAAATTTTAAATTCCATTCATGTCTTTTTCTACACTGCGTTACCAAAACGAACGAACAGATGGACAAAAGGATAAAGAGAGAGGGGAGGGCTGAAAATCAGGAACGCATGCAACACGCGTCGCGCGATACACAAATGCTGCCATCACGCGTGTAAGTCTACATGCACTAATTGTTTTTCAGACGGACAGTGATAAAATACACTACCCTTTCCCAGAGTTAGGTTTATAAATCATAAAAAACTCTTATTAGGAAAGACAACATTAGATGGGTTTACGGTTGAAAACATAACAGTACCCAGACAGCACATCTTCGAAACAGGAGGTAGAAAATACATATTTTGAACGCAGCCACGTAGCTCTTTCAAATTGGTATATTTGGGTTCCTTAGGGCTTGCTGACAAATAATATGTAAAACGTTACGCAAATAGTCCAGGAATTAATAAATTATACAGAACTCGTCTGACGGTGTAATCATCAAAGATGCGATCGCAAGAAGAAGAAGAAGAATAAATTATACCCAAAATAAAATAGTGAGGATGCCTGACAGCATGGAATCATTTCTGCTCATAAAATTTTTTTTATAACGTGTTTGAAAAAACCTCACGTTACAGAATTAGCCTACCATGTAAACTCCAAATTGATTGGAGCGCAACAAATGAAAGCCTAACCACGATTGGTCGGGCTATAAATACTATCTTTCGTTGTTAGGGGAGACGGGAAAAGGTAACATTTTTTCAAACACTTGTCGAAACGTGGCTCATTGGCCAGTCTCACTGATATACACACTTGGGAGCGTTAGTTCGAAACCACTTGTTTAAATAAGCTTGATAAAGCAACAGTGCGTTGAAGCCAGCTCATATGTTTGGCTAAATAAAAACCTGGAACATAGGCAGATGGGAATTTGTGCCCGTTTGTGCCAGAATTCATTGCTAATCAACGTATCTGTGTTTATTCTATGAATTGTGGGACAGTGGTCTTGATGGTACTGAGCAGCACCTGGTCAGAGCTTTGCTGAATCCAGTGTCGGACAGCATACTCCTTGGTCCTTTTAGCTATCAGTGAGGTGTCTCCAGAGCCCAGAGGAGAATTCGAGCAGAGGAGTCCTTTCCTGCCGCCATCACGCCAGATAAGCTAACTTGGCCAGCTGAGCTCAACATTATGTCCCCTCATCTTGAAATGACTTTATAAAATTAACATTAAGAGGGGAATTTACTTGTCTTAATATCAGGAACTGAGAACATCTCCAATAATAGTCCCAAAAGACAAACTATTGAAGTCATGATGACAAATACCAACAGAGCTTGAACAAAACAAAACCAGTATTACCTCATATTACCACTACACAACTGACACACATAGGATATTTTTTAATAATATATGTCACTACAATATTCATATTGATAAAGTCTGTACATATACTTGTAATTAAAATTGATTGTGATTCCTGGTTCCTTTGTATTTGAATCAGGACACAAATACATTATTGACAGCACTGAATACATATTGTTATTTGAAAAGTTACGAGTGACTTCTTTAAGATATTCTCATAGAGTGTTATATGTATGTGAGTGTCACAGTGTTGTTAAGAGTAGTGGATTAAATTAAATTGTTTATCTGTCTGTTGTTGTGACTTACACTTCATCATACACATACCCTAGACACATAACGTAGTCATCACACTATTCCAGAATAATTCTGACTGAGATATATAGATATGTGGTAGCAAGTAAGGTTATATATAATACACTACTCTTATTAGATATATATACCTTCACAGCTGATCTCAGTCAGTACACTAAGTCCCCTATAAATATTTATAACATCCCACTTCACCACACCCCCAGACATCCAGCCAGCAGAAGAAGAGCTATAAATTAACTGTGAAAGACCAACAAAGGAAGAAATAAAGAAAGCCATAAAGCTTCTAAGAGAAGGAAAAGTGGCTGGCCAGATGGCATTCCAGCAGAGGCCATCAAAGCAGATATTGACACAGCTACACAGATTGTATATAAATTACTTGGTAAAGTCTGGGAAAGGGAAGAGATACCAGCAGAATGGAAGGAAGGATATCTGGTTAAGTTGCCTAAGAAGGGAAACTTACAAGAGTGCACAAATTATAGAGGAATAATGTTACTATCAGTGCCAGGAAAAATATGAAACAGGATCATCCTCAAGAGATAAAAGAGTCCATAGACAAGAGACAGAGATGAACAAGCAGGTTTTCGACCAAACAGATCCTGTACAGACCAGAAAGCCACTTTGAGAATAATAGTTGAACAAAGTCTGAAATGGAATTCACCACTTTACATTGGATTTGTCGACTACGAAAAGGCATTTGACAGTGTAGACAGAGAATCACTTTGGAAATTGATGAGGCACTAGGAGTTGCCCTGAAGATCATTAATTTAATAAAGAAAACTTATGAAGACATGACATGCAGAGTTCTTCATGAAGGACAACTTACAGAACCATTTGGGATAAGAATGGGAGTGCGACAGGGATGCCTCTTGTCTCCATTTCTTTTTTTACTAGCAATAGACTGGGTTATGAAAACATTGACATCACACAACAGAAATGGAATCCAGTGGACTCTGACTAAGCAGTTGGATGATCTAGATTTTGCTGATGACTTGGCTCTTCTGTCCCATAACCGTAATCAGATGCAGGACAAAATGAAAACACTCGATGAGAGGTCACAGCGATTGGGTGTGAAAATACACAGGGAAAATACAAAAATAATGAGAATAAATGCAGGAAATGATAACAGGGTTGAACTTGAAGAAACACCACTACAAGATGTAGAATTGTACACATATCTTGGCAGTTGGAGGGACAGACAGTGATATCAAAATAAGAATACAAAAAGCAAGAGGAGCTTTCATTGCATTGGGAAATATATGGAGATCAACAGAAATGGATCCAACACGAAAATAAGAATCTTCAACTCAAATGTCAAGTCAGTACTATTATATGGCTCTGAAACATGGAGAACAACAAAAACAACAACCAAAAAGCTACAGACTTTCATAAATGGGCGCTTGCGTAGAATAGAAGGATTAAAATGGTATGACAAGGTTACCAATGTGGAACTGATGACAAGAACCAGACAAGTGCCAGTGGAACAAGAGATGAGAAGAAGATGATGGCAATGGATAGGACACACACTGAGGAAATCTGTTGATAGCATTACAAGGCAGTCCTTGTTCTGGAACCCCCAGGGCAAGAGAGGCAGAGGTAGACCAAGAAGCACATGGAAAAGAGAGCTGGAAACAGAGGTGAAAATGATGAGGAGAACGTGGAAAGAACTTGAGATGATGGCATGTGACAGGAGGACGAGACATGTGTTTGCTGAAGGCCTATGCTCATTGGGGAGCAGAGGGTTATGAATGATTTTTCTAAAGAATCTTTAGGGTGTAAAGGGGATAGCAGAAACATCAGTCTACCAAGGAACTGCTTCTGAAGACAGATTGCCTCCTGCTGTAACGGATTTCAGTCATCATCAAATATCTTGATAAGTCATGATGACATTTGAATATTACCCCATACAGACAATTATGACACTAAATAATATAAAAATACTATTTCCATTCATTTCTCTTAGAAGTCCCCCCCCCCCCCCTTTCCTCTTTAGACAAGTGTTCCAGCCCTTTTATCTCCTTTACATCTAAGGAGGGCAGGCCTATGTGGGTCAAGACTCCCAAGTGTTAGCCTACTATTGTTTTTTTTTTTTAAGAAGCCTGTGGATCACTATAATAGTGTGTGTTATATCATTATACTATACATTTTTTAAGGTGAAGACAGTTAACAGTTCTTTTGACACATACAAAGAAGAGAACAGTGTGAGAATCTGGTAATAACAGGTGAATTCAATGAGTATCGTACCGTAGTCCTGCCTTAAGCGCTGCCAATAACGTCATTGTCAAAATATTGTGGTAGCCTCAATGCCAGATCACCAGAAGGAGGTTCTAGTATTCAATTAGTAACTGCCGTTGCTATAGGACGCGCGTTTTTAAGACAAAAGCGCACAAATGACTGTTACGTACATTTATTACCTAAGGGGGTAGTCTTCGGTCCTGCCAAATGTATGCACCAGTCTTGATGTAGTGATATTATTTGTGCGGTCGAATGATTCGCGCACTGACGTGCACAAAGCAGTGTGTGTTGCTTTGGGACGCACGGGTAACCTAGTTGAGTAGTTTCTGACGTCATGATTTTTGAAGGGCAACATGGACTTGGCTTATGTCCGTGATTGATATAATATGTTAGTATTCCTTGGCATGTTTATGGAAGCCATTTATTCTAGTGATCTGTATTGGTCTTCAGGTCGAAACCAATAGCAGCAATGTCACATAAGTTATCGCCCCACTTCTTATTGAATGCTGTATTTAAGGCCGCTCTTATACTAGTCTAGCGGGAATATGTTATTCCTAGAATGGACCTACAGAGTCGATAGCCTTTTGGATTCGTATCGTAGAAGAAGGATTCCTACGAGTGGAAGAAGTTATTGATTACCTTATGCACATGTTTTAATATGCTGTTACAACAATGCCAGAAGCGTGGCATAGAATGGGAGAGGTTAGTCAACTGGAATCTCTAACCTGTTCGTATTATCGTGTATGACTTTGTTTGAAACTATATGCTATCTAACGTTATGTTTTGGAGAACGTATGGGATTGTGAAGTATGATATGGAAGATTTTATCCTGGAGTATGAATACGTTACCATGATAGACGTCCTTGAAGGAAGGTCAATGGACTTGAATGAGAAGAATATTATACGGTAACAGTTTTGTGATCCTTAGTCACTTGAGTCAGAGGACTTTATTGGTAGAGAATCTTCAGGAACTTTAAAAGTAATTACCATTATGCTGATGTATGATCTTTGCGCCTGTGACGATGTTAGTCTTGTCCACTCCGTATGTGTCATGTTGAATAAAATCTATGTACAGTCATCACCGACTTATGTACTGCCAGTACTTGCCCAGTTCACCCAGTTCAACACTACTTGTTGAAGTTCGTTTGAAGAATATTGTTGACATTCGTTCATTTTAACCATTCGCGTTTTAAGCTACCTCTTCACCAGTATAAACTGTACTCAACCATAAAACGGAGTCAACAGTAATTGGTCATCTGAATCTGAAGATCTGAACTTTCAAGGCGACAACATCTTGGGATCATCTCTTTGTCACTATTACGTGCAAGCTGTGGTCTAATACTCAGAACGAAGTATTTTATCCTCACACGTACATACACGGAGACGAGGCACATTGGTTTTTTTTTTCCTGCACGCGAGATGAGTATAACGTGTTGTCGTTGTACCCTTTATTACGTTTAGCTGTGCCTTAAATAATTATGTCCATATTTATATTTTCCTTGTTATATGTTATATGTTGTTCATTTGTCGTGGGAGGTAGGGAGGTTGATCTGTCGAACGAGATCCATCTCGAAGCCAATTCGGGCTCTTCGTCAGACGTTCTGTAGGGCTCATTTTGTAAGTTTCAATTGAGCGATAATTCCGGTACAAGGCTAGAAACCTTGTCGAAGTTCTGATCGCTAGTTGTCCCTTATGATAGTATCTGTTTAGCTGTTTCGTCACGTTTACTTGTTGTTTTTGGCAGTTATTTTTACTCGTATTTTGTTTTATGATGAATTTTGTTTGTATTATGCGTCCGTCTAATCTTCCTGTCGTTCAGTTTTTTACAAAACCTATGTTTTTACACTGTGTTGTTAATTGTCTTGTGTAAGATTATCGCATATTTCATTGCATTTTTTGCAACAGTACTTCTTAATTTTTCCATTTTTTATTTTTTTTTTTGATTTATGCGAACGTTTTCAGTCGTTGATTATATCGTGTCTTGTCGGTAATGTTTCTATTGTCTTTCACGTTGTTCATTGCATGACATTTCATTACATAAATTACTATATTGATTATTGATATATTTCATAACTATATGATAACAAAAGATACCGTTCTAGGACAGGAACGAAGAACACTTGGTATAGTAACAAGGTTAATTAATTTACATTGATTAATTATCATTTTATAAATCAAGAGTATTGTGACTACTTATAAAGCATAATGTATTCACTAGATTATTTCATTAAGCAAGCAAAAGCTCTTCAGATGGCTCCTGATGAAGCAAAAGCATTTGCACTTGCAGAATATAAGAAAGCTCAAGAAATAGAAGCCGAACAGAGAAAGTTAGAAACTTTAAGACTAGAAAAACTTCAATTTGAGGCAGATCAAAAAAGGATTGAGGCGGAAGAGAATGAGAAGAGGAGGAAATTTGAGGCGGAGGAGAATGAGAAAAAAATGAGATTAACCGCTGAATTGGAAGAGAAACGATTTCAGCGAGAGGCAGAACAGAAACAAAAAGAAATGGAAGTTAAACAAAAGGAAATGGAAGAAAGAAGATTAATAGCTGAACAAAATACATTACGACTTCAGCTTGAGAGGGAAGAGAATGATAGAAAACGACAGCATGAACTAAAATTAGCAGAGTCAGAATATGAGAGACTTAGGTTAACTCAGGAATCTAATTCTCAGAGAACTTTTGAAAGCCAAACTTCATCCAGACAGGATCATTTTAAGGAAATTCACCTTAAATTACCAAAATTTAATCCCCCGTCTGATGACGTAATATTCTTCCTAGATAGGTTTGAGGCCACTTGTGGGTCTTATAACGTGGATAAAGCGCTATACTGTACATATTTATCCAGATTTCTTACAGGGGATGCATTAGCAGTTTATCATACCACCAGCATTGGTGAGAAAAATGACTATAATGCTCTTAGAGCAGCACTTCTGCAAAAATTCCAAATGACAGAAGACGAATATCGATTAAGATTTCATACATTACTACCTCAATCTGGCAGAAATTTTAGTGATTTTCTGTCACAGATACGACTAACATTAGAAAGATGGATCCAATTATCCAAAATTGAAAAGTCGTATGAAGGTCTCTTCGATTTACTGATGCGCGATAAGGTACTATCGTCTGTAAATCCTACATTTCTCGCATTTTTACACGAACGGAAACCTTTATCAATGAAAAACTTAGAAGAACATGCAAAAAACTTCTGCACTGCTCACCCAACCATGGATCTGAGTAATGCGCAGATTAAGAGTGAATTGCCTGTTGCTTTTGCAGCACAACAAAACAATTTTTCACGCAATCGTTCTTTTAGTGCTGATAGGTATGTCAATAAGGGAAATAATTACAATTTTAACAATGATAACTTTTACAAAGGGAAGCAATTTCAACAATCTGCTCCATTTAATGTTTCTTGGAACCAGGCTCACAGATCGCGAGATTTTGGTAACAATTATTTTAAAAATAATCAAGGACATTATAATAGACAAAACTGGAGATCAAAATCTCAGGGTCCGCAAAACAGACAAGGTTCTTGGAATAAAAATTTTAAAGAACATCATAACTTTAATTATACAAATTATCGGACTCATCCAAATTTTAACTCAAGCAGAAACGACAATTGTAGCAATTTTAATGACAAAAATCACAATCGATCGCGCCGACGAGATAGATCGTCGAGTAATACAGGTAGACATTCTAATGTTGCTTTTAGTGATACACAGGCTAACATTGAACAGGGTAAAGGAGCTGAAACTCATAATGCTATGTGTTGTTCTCTTGATTGTACCCAAGTCAAAGATTGTTCAGAATGCTCTACTCTTTTCCAGCCCAAGGCGATCACGACGCTGCGTTGCGGTCATACTTTGCCTAGTCTACCTGCAGTCTGCATGGCCACTCCTGCGTCAGTACACCAGGGACAGGGCTCTCTTAAATTTAACAGAGGATTTGTTAACAATATTTCATGCTCTCTTTTATTCGACTCAGGTTGTACCACTGTGGGCGTCCGGACTTAGCTGATCGACCCTAGTTGTGCGACGGGCAGGGTTGTGAAATGTGTGACGTTTGGCGGAACTGTGGAAACATTTCCCACAGCCATTATAACACTTCATACACCATTTTTTTCAGGACAGATCCAGGCTTGTCTTCTTCCAAATCCAATTTGTGATTTAATACTTGGTCGCATACATGGTATTAAAGAGTGTTCACCACAGCAAATTGCTGAATGGGAAGAGCGACATATTCAAACTGCAAATGTAGTAGTGACTAGAGCGCAAGCTACCAATATGTCGCATGATACACCTGTTGAACCTACAGTTCATACCACTTGTGATGATGATGCTCCTATTTCACGGGAGTTGTTTGCAACATTACAAAAAAGTGATGATTCATTAAAAAAAATTTTTCAGTATGTGAACAAAAAGAATACCAGCAACAAACTTGCAAAATCTAGACATGACTTTATACTTAAAAATGGGATTTTGGTTAGAGTAATACGGGAAAAAGATTCATCCTTATGTTTTCAGATTCTAGTCCCATCCTGTATGAGATCTCGGATATTACGGCATGCTCATGACTCGCAATGTGCGGGCCATATGGGTTTTTCCCGTACCAAATCCAGAGTGCTTTCTGCATTCTACTGGCCAGGCGTTCATAGAGATGTTACTCTCTATTGTCGGTCCTGTTTGATATGTCAAGAAGTTAAGGTACGGGGTCCATTTCATGCGGCTCCTATTCAAGCTGCGGACATCCCGATTAGACCATTTGATAAAATGGCTATAGACATTATTGGTCCTATGCTACCATCTGCTAGAGGGCATACGCATATCCTTACGTGCATTGATATGTGCACTCGTTGGCCTGAGGCCATCCCTCTCAAAAACACTTCATCTGCCAGTGTAGCAGAGGCATTGATGTTAATCTTCTCACGCATTGGTTTTCCACGGAAAATCTTGTCGGATCATGGGGTTCAGTTCATTTCTGAATCCATGTCTCAAGTTATGAAGACATTAGGTATAGACAGATTTCTTTGTTCTATTTATCATCCGATGTCAAATGGGTTAATTGAGCGTCTCAATAGGACACTCAAGCAGTTGTTGGGTAAGATGACTCAAGACCATCCCCAAGACTGGGATCGGGTCCTACCCGCTTGTCTCTTTGCGTATCGCGAAGTACAAAATCAAGCCACGGGGTTTTCTCCATTCCAGCTTGTTTTTGGCATGCAACCACGCGGTCCGATGTCGTTAATCCACGACTTATTGGTTGATGAGAATATTGAAGAGGAAACTCAATCATCCTATGAGTATGTGATCTCTCTTAGAAAGAGAATCATAGATGCTTGTAGACTAGCTACTGCATCATCCGAACAAGCCAAAGAAAAAGCTCGTCTATTTGCAAACAAGTATAGACGTCTTCGCCAGCTTATTCCTGGTGATGAAGCTTTTGTCTTACTACCTGCGCATAACAATCGTCTTTTAATTACCTGGAGAGGTCCTTTCAGGATCATCTCAAGAATATCCGATGTCGACTACATCGTTGATGTTAATGGTAAACATAAAACCTTCCATATTAACATGTTGAAGGAGTATTACTCACGTCCTGATTATCTACAGTCAGTGTTTCAAGCAACTGACGATCCTACACCTCCTATTCAACACTATTCTAGTTTGTCAGTCATCCAAGAAGAAGAATCTTCTTTCGATGATGTACAACTACCAATACCAGTTGTACCACTCCATTCCACTGAGAAATGGAATGATGTTACTATCTCATCTACTCTTTCGGCTGATCAACGTCAGCAAGTCTCTAATATTCTACACACGTATGAGGATGTCCTCACTGACATCCCAGGTCATACGTCAGTCATCCAACATGACATTATTCTGACTGACGATACACCTATTCGAGTTCGCCCATATCCTATCCCTTTACACTTCCGTGATAAGGTTGATAAGGAATTGGATGAGATGCTTCAATTAAATATAATTGAACCATCTTCATCACCATATTCTTCTTCTATGGTAATCATTAGGAAGAAGGACAATAATATACGTCTTTGCGTAGATTACAGGAAATTAAACAAAGTTACAAAATTCGATGCGGAACCGTTACCTCTTTTAGACGACTTATTGGAGAAATTATCTCATGCCACATTCTTTTCGAAATTTGACCTTTCAAAGGGTTATTGGCAAGTGCCACTCACTACTAAAGCAAAGCCATTTACCGCTTTCTCGACGCCACGGGGTCTTTTTCAATGGAATTTTATGCCATTCGGATTAATGAATGCGCCAGCTACCTTTGTACGCATGATGCGTCGCATATTGTCTCATCGTCCCGATGTCATTACTTATATAGATGACATCTGTCTTTTCAGTGACTCTTGGGATGAACATATTCAGGGTTTAAAATCTTTACTTTCTACCTTACGGGATTATAACTTAACAGCGAAACCTTCAAAGGCTTTTGTCGGTTTTCATGACATCTCCTTTCTTGGTCACCGTATAGGTCGCGGTTTAATGTATACAGAAGACAGTAACGTCTCTAAAATTTTAAACATCTCAGCACCTAAGACAAAAAAACAAGTGAGATCGCTCTTAGGACTAATACAGTTCTATTCTAAATTCATCCCTCATTTGTCTACTATAACTGCACCTTTTTCTTCGTTACTTAAAAAAGGCACATCTAATGTAATAAAGTGGTCGCAGGATCACCAAGCGGCTTTAGACTATATAAAACAATTTTTTTCAAATAAGCCTTTTTTAAGGTTGCCTAACAAAGATCTCACCTTTGTTCTTCGCAGTGATGCTTCTTCCTACGCTATTGCGGCAGTTTTGATGCAGGAATACGGAGGCACCTTATTTCCGGTTATGTACGTATCCAGAAAGCTTACGACGAGCGAGATGAAATATTCCGTTCTGGATAAAGAGCTCCTCGCTCTTGTTTGGGCAATCACAAAACTGGATCGTTATCTCCTCGGATCACACTTTGTGGTGGAATCCGACCAGAAAGCCCTTACAGCACTGAACACAGGGAACGTTAAGTCATCAAAGTCAGCGCGTTACGCTATAGCACTTCAACCGTTCCATTTTGAGATACGAGCTATTCCTGGAGTACAGAATGTGTTCGCAGACTGTCTGTCAAGATGCCCTAGTGAACGTGTTGAAACTAAACCACTTCCAGATGGTGAAACATCCTCACCGAAACATGAATAACTATGTACAGTGTCATTGATTGTACATCTGTAAAGACTATGTATAGATCTGCATTATTCGTACAAGTATAACTTCCAGGATATACTTACTTCTGGATTATAACATGACTTTTTGTGTAGTAATGTTTTGTTAGAACGGGAACATTGGTACTACAGTAACTTTTTTATTACTATGGAAACATTGTTAAAAGCAACAAATAGACATTCATTATCGTTATGGAACATATTACACTACATATCGTGTTCGTAAACGTATTTCGGGCATGGAACATTGAGAACATATTCTTGTCGATTCTAAACAGTTCTAAACGAATATTCACAATGATTGAAATTAGAATTACTTACAATAAATTAGTAGTTATTTATTTGTGTGTAATTAAGTACTAGAATTAGAATAATTCAATTTAATCGATTTGATTGATTATAAATCACACATCTACTAACTTTATTAGTGTCTCGCAATACGTGTATTCACGTATCCCACTACATGATATCTCACTTTTAGATAACTAGTCAAACTTAATAGTGTTAGAAAATAGTAAGTGTGTTGCTTCTTAAAGTGTTTAATTATGCTTTGTTTCATTTTGCATGTTGTATTTTAAAATTTTCTGTTTTATTGATTCTCTTATCATTGATTATCATCAGCTTTGCTGTTCATTTTCATTTGAAATCACATATTTCGATTTTTTTTTGAAAACTTAGTTGAATTTTATTATCATCTTTTTTGTTGGTTTTTCATTTTCATTTTCTTTTCAACTTGTTTTACTTCGAATATTACCACATCGTTCCAAAGTAGGTCGAGTGTGGATGTGTGCTTTAATGCATACTGTCATTTAGTTATATTGATTTCAATTTAATATTCTTTTCTTAATATGATATAACTTTATGCATTTCATATCTTGTTGTAGTTCTGACTCACCTCTCTCGGGTACTTAGTTCGAAAAAAATTAATAGAATTAATTTTTTTTAAGGGGAGGTGATAAGGTAGCTGTTACGTACATTTATTACCTAAGGGGGTAGTCTTCGGTCCTGCCAAATGTACGCACCAGTCTTGATGTAGTGATATTATTTGTGCGGTCAAATGATTCGCGCACTGACGTGCACAAAGCAGTGTGTGTTGCTTTGGGATGCACGGGTAACCTAGTTGAGTAGTTTCTGACGTCATGATTTTTGAAGGGCAACATGGATTTGGCTTATGTCCGTGATTGATATAATATGTTAGTATTCCTTGGCATGTTTATGGAAGCCATTTATTCTAGTGATCTGTATTGGTCTTCAGGTCGAAACCAATAGCAGCAATGTCACGTAAGTTATCGCCCCACTTCTTATTGAATGCTGTATTTAAGGCCGCTCTTATACTAGTCTAGCGGGAATATGTTATTCCTAGAATGGACCTACAGAGTCGATAGCCTTTTGGATTCGTATCGTAGAAGAAGGATTCCTACGAGTGGAAGAAGTTATTGATTACCTTATGCACATGTTTTAATATGCTGTTACAACAATGCCAGAAGCGTGGCATAGAATGGGAGAGGTTAGTCAACTGGAATCTCTAACCTGTTCGTATTATCGTGTATGACTTTGTTTGAAACTATATGCTATCTAACGTTATGTTTTGGAGAACGTATGGGATTGTGAAGTATGATATGGAAGATTTTATCCTGGAGTATGAATACGTTACCATGATAGACGTCCTTGAAGGAAGGTCAATGGACTTGAATGAGAAGAATATTATACGGTAACAGTTTTGTGATCCTTAGTCACTTGAGTCAGAGGACTTTATTGGTAGAGAATCTTCAGGAACTTTAAAAGTAATTACCATTATGCTGATGTATGATCTTTGCGCCTGTGACGATGTTAGTCTTGTCCACTCCGTATGTGTCATGTTGAATAAAATCTATGTACAGTCATCACCGACTTATGTACTGCCAGTACTTGCCCAGTTCACCCAGTTCAACACTACTTGTTGAAGTTCGTTTGAAGAATATTGTTGACATTCGTTCATTTTAACCATTCGCGTTTTAAGCTACCTCTTCACCAGTATAAACTGTACTCAACCATAAAACGGAGTCAACAATGACACATTTATTCCCATAACTCTGAGTTTTAGGTAACCCATGGTACAGTTACCATCCAGCTTACGCACTGACAAGATGTCTCTACAGCTGAGAATGCCGGCCGCAAATTAAGGTTATATTTTTTTTAAATATTCCAGCCTGTCTTCAGACATCATCAACACTGTTGTCGTGTACTGCACAAAATGTCAGGGTTTTAACGGTAGCCTGAGTCTCAGCAGTTAGATTCTGGGTTCCATGGATATTTCAGAATGCAAAAATAAGCGAAATTCATGTCAAGTAATCTTTGATCTTCCAGCCTCATGATAATTGGGACATCACTCAGTTGCTTTTCTGCTTAAGATATGGTCTAGGAACGTTTGTAGCCACGGAATATCATTCTAAAACAGAGAGACAAGCAAGACCCTAAGTAAAAAATGGAATACAACAAAATCAACGAATGCATAATTCGAAACAGCGGTCACCCCACTTATTTTCGTAGATGAAGACAGCCTTCAGTTTTTAAAAATGTTTGGATGAACTTAGTATTTGAACTACAAGACAGTGATCACAGTTAGATGACGCTTTATGAAAAAAATAAAAACCTCAGATCCATCTTCGCCTCTATATAAATGAATGAATGAATAAAAAAAGGACATAAATGAAAATAAACTAACAAAAGAAGGTGTGTTCACCAAATAAAGTATACTCGGGTTGATGCTATCTATTTTGATGTGTTGTTCTGCATTACTATGAAGTTCTCCAAATTAATTGAAGTTATCTTGTTCATAACCCGTCACAAAGTTGTCCATCTTGAGCAGATGTCCTCATCTACAAAAGTGGAGTCAGTTCACAGTTATCAAGTTTTTATTTATGAACCAAAAGAGAGCTTGCATTACAAAAAATGAAAATAATAGACCACTAACTTGGGTGGGTTATATGCCACTTAGCGTCTATTGACCGCCAAGATAGAAATAAAAAGTTTGTTAGAGAGAATTATTCCTTTTAAACTGAACCTTTTAATGATGGACCTTATCACGGCTCCACAACGCCTGACCCAGGGGTCATACCAATATACCCAACGAATTGAAGCCCCACTATTACGTATGTCCGGCCCCAGACTTTAGTGACAAGCAAGTATGGTTACGAAGGCGCAGCGGCCTTGGCATGTGTTTACCATTGGAAAAGCGTGGTGCCACAATGAGAAGAGGAAGACAGAGAGACAAATATCTCTACATGGTAAGAAGATACAGCTGCTTTAAGACATCAGAGACCATAGAGAATGGAGAAACATGAATGCTAGTCAGAATGGCTCTCAATCAATAACATTTATAAATACAAGCTATCACAATTGAAAACAAACATCTACTTTTAACACACTTTCTTTCTTACACAGAAAATACGTCTTCTTTGTTTACCGACTGTGTACTGGGGCCCAGCACTAAAGAAGCACAGGGTTCTGGTAAATTATGTTGATGGATTTCAAGTTGATCCATTCAAAGGATTGCAACCACGTACAAGCTTTGTCAACTATGCCTTTTCTCTTCCAAAAAGGTTTTTTTTTTTCAATTTCATATTTTAAAATTATACACCCTGCTCACACAACACACCAGACTCCTTGATTTGATGTCTTTACATTTATAAAATTCTAAGATGACAAACTGTCATTCACGTATTTTTTTTTTTTTTACAAGTTAACTCAGGCGCAAGAAAAACAATATGAGGAGTGATTTCATTTCAGAGTAAGGGACCCAAAGATGCAGCAATAGAGAACGCAGTCAGCGACCCATAGCCTGACTGCTTGCGTCAGGGTCAGCGAACCAGAGCTAACCAAGACCCTACTCCACCTCCATGTGGTGGTCCTGGAAACAGGCTGCATCACTACAGTCTGGCTGAGAGAGTAGGGATCAAAGAGGGAAGGCAAACCCGGTCCCAAAAAATGCCGTGCTGAATTCGGATGTGTCTGCCGAAAGGCGCAGATATCGCAGCTCCGGTGTAAACAGACACAACGCAACCACCGTCCTTTTCAGGACGAACGAGGAAGAAGAAAAATTTCAGAGTAAACTGTCCTTTTAAATTCAAGGCAAACTTAGAAGAAAAATAAAAGACAGGCAACATTCTTCAGAAAAATCTTGCTTTTTGTTGTGTTTGGTATCACAGTATTTTCCATCTTTGTTCCTTGCATTAGCGCAGTTATATCATTTTGGTGACATATATTAGGTTTATGTGTTGGCAAATACTCTGACCAACTTTCTGATGCAGCAATAGAGAACGCAGTCAGCGACTCATAGCTTGA
This sequence comes from Oreohelix idahoensis, assembly GCA_024509875.1. Classification (NCBI taxonomy): domain Eukaryota; kingdom Metazoa; phylum Mollusca; class Gastropoda; order Stylommatophora; family Oreohelicidae; genus Oreohelix; species Oreohelix idahoensis. The sequence goes on from JAMPIV010017441.1 coordinate 1,026,986, forward strand.
CTGCCTGCATCAGGACCAGCGAATCAGAGCTGGTCAAGACCGTACTCCACCTCCACGTGGTGGTCCTGGAAACAGTCTGCAGCAGTGCAGTCTCGCTGAGCGAGTGTGGATCGCAATGGGAAGGCAAACCCGGTCCTAAAAAATGCCATGCAGAAGTCGGATGTGTCGACCGAAAGGTGCAGATATCACAGCTTAGGCGTAAAGAGACACAACGCAACCACTGTCCTTTTCAGGACGAACAAAGAAGAAGAAGAGCTAAATTAGTGTGCATGGAATGGGAATTTCGCTATATTTGTATGGGTGTAGGAATGTATGGTACCCAGATATACTTGGGCTGATTTCTTTGATTCATTTTTGCAGGAAAGCTTAATGTGAACTTACCAAAGGTCTAGGCTCCAAAGGGTGTTAAAAGTTAATGAATTAATTCTTGCAATATCTTGATGACAGTTTCCAGCCAAAAACTGCTGTACAGACAGTGGTGCAGGTCTCTGCATTTCATGATGCAGGAGCCAGTCCAGTGTGCACCACTTGTCTGGACGTTTCTGCCGCATGTCCTTCCTCAAATGCCTTAAGACCTCAGCACAGAGGTGCTCAGCCAAAAACTGCTGTACAGACAGTGGTGCAGGTCTCTGCATTTAATGATGCAGGAGCCAGTCCAGTGTGCACCACTTGTCTGGACGTTTCTGCTGCATGTCCTTCCTCGAATGCCTTAAGACAGTGGTTCCCAAACTGTGCGCCCCGGCGCGCCGTGGCTGGTTTACAGGGGTGCCGCGAAATATTCCAATATTTTTACTGAAATTACACTTAGCCCACAAGGTTTTAGAATCGGACCATCGATGTGTTGATGCGATGATAGGAAGTAACGGACACTGTACAAACCACTAACTGTTTCGCTTTTCAATAGTAATACTAGATGGCGCTCGATGTCAAAATTTAAACTCTGGATTGTTCTAGTCGCTGGACACATTTATGGTTGAAAATAATGTGGAGTGGACAAAGTGCGTTGGTGTCTGTACTGTTGGTGGTCGTGCGATATCCGGCTGTTATGGAGGATTGCAGGCGCTTATTCGAAGCAAAGCTCCGGATTCACTGTGGACCCATTGCATCATTCACAGAGAAGCACTCGCATCAAAGTATCTGAGTCCTCCACTGAATCTGGTTTTACAATGTGTGGTGAATGTGGTAAACTTTATAAAAACTTGTCCAGTGAAAGCAAGGTTTTTCAAAAAATTCTGAGAGGATATGGGAGCCGAATACACGTCTTTGTTGTACTACTGCCCCTCACAATGGCTCTCTCGTGGCAATGTATTGTCCCATACGTTTGAATTACGGCAGGAAATGTACACTTTTCTTGAAGAGGAAAAACATGAATATGCCAAACACTTCATGGAAACAGACTTTTTGATAAAACTAGCATACTTGTGTGATATCTTTGAAAAGTTAAATGCGTTGATATGATTGTTCCAAATTATTACTTTATTAATACTTTTTATATAAATTGTTTGTGAATTTGAAATACGTGTTTCATTTATTTTTTTTAGTTAACCAACCTAACCGCACCAACTGTGCACTGCAACTGTTAGGTAGGCTTTTGTTCTGACTTGGGGCGCCGTGGAAAAATCCTGGTACACTAAGGGCGCAGTGAACCGAAAAAGTTTGGGAACCACTGCCTTAAGATAAAGGCACAGAGGTGCTCGTTGACCAACAGTGCTGAAGATGTAGTGGATGGTGCACCAACGATCCTCATGGATGGTCTGCTGCACTTCTTCCACATTTTCTGCTAGTTGAGGCTGACCAGAATGTTCAGAATCTTTAAGCAAAGTTTGTCCATGTGTAAAATGTCTTAAATCTGCTTATAGCCATCACTAGATACTTGCTTAAACATTTCATAGGTTTCCTACATGGTTTAGCCATGCTTGAAGCAAAACTAGGTGAAGAGTTGTCTCCTTTAATATATGATAAACACTGGAAATGTAATAGTGTATGAGATCTGTGCAAGGTGGTTTAAACAGAGTTAAGATCTTACACAGAAAATTACTGGTCATACAATAAATAAAATAATGAATAACTTATGTGCATGGTAATACACAGTACTGTATAAAGTAATTGCGATAATGAATTTGACTAAATAACGAAGCAGGACTTTGAAATGTTGGGTTGTTTCAAATTAAATAATTTTTCAGATGGAAAAAATTATTAAAGAATTGACAATAAAAAATTTGGTGTGAAGGCAATAAACATTTCAACACAAGTATTTTATTATTCAAAATAAAATAAAAATGCCAATATTGTTATGCATAAATAACTCACGTTTTTTCTCCACCCTGATTGTGTTAACTGATAACTTTTGTATTAAACTGAATTTGTGCAAGCTTTATTTTAAAAGTTTTAACTTCAATTTAGTATGTTAAGATCGTGTCATCAAAGCTAATTTTTATTTACACATTTTTTTCGGTAGCGAAAAGCTAATCCTGAGTTAACTGGTGCCATTCAATAATACCCCTTCTTTGCACATTAATATCTCAAATGCTGCCTGAAATTAACAGGTAACATTTAAGCTTATGATGCAAATTCTCACTGTAGTTGTCATTCAGTAATTATCTGTGGAAGACGTCACCACTCACTCAAGTTGAAATAATTTTGTCTGTACTCACCAGGCTGACAGTCAAGTATCACTGGGCATTTCTCGTGTCTCTATCATCTCAGCTGTATCAAAAGGTACAACAGCCACTGCCAAATCTGGGATGACTTTTGAGAGTAATGTATGACACTACGTGGATACAAGACCTGGTAGTAAATTAACTTCTGAAGTCAGATACAAAGTCTTCTTCTTCTTTGATCCTTAGCCGCCGACCGTCAAAGCAGTCAGTGGCCATTACGCCTAGTGGCGTCTTGTAGGGCAACAACAAATTGATTCCACTTTGCTCGGTCGGCGGCCATCCTTCGTACAGTGCCGCAATTCAGGTTCATTCTTTGCATCTCGGCCTCCACAGTCCTCCACCAAGTTGTTTTTGGTCGGCCTCTCTTTCGTTTTCCTTCAGGGGTCCATAGCATAGCTGTTCTTGTGATGGCATCGGGGTCTCTTCTGAGGACATGGCCAACCCAGCTCCAGCGTCTCCCAGCTATGATGGTGTGCATGTCCTCTTGCTTGCTCCGAGTAAGCAGATCTTGGTTGGTGATGATATTCGGCCAAAAGATTCGGAGAATTTTTCTTAGGCATGTTGTGTGAAAAGAGGACAATTTCGACATTTCCTTCTCTGTAACTCTCCAACTCTCCGTGCCATAGAGAAGCACAGAAATCACAGCTCTGATATAATCCTAATTTTGTGCTTGTACTGTACTGAGAGGACTTCCAGATGTTGTTTAGACGAAAAAAAGGCTGTTCTTGCTTTGTTCATTCTGTTGTTGATGTCTTTGCTTGCTCCGCCGTCTGGTGTTACTATGCATCCTAGGTATGTGAAGGCATTTGTCTGTTCCAGTTGCTGATTCCTTACTGATATGGGCTCAGGGTTGCTCACATTGAGTCATGACCTCTGTCTTCTTTAGGTTGATGTTCAAGCCCACCTGCTGGCTATACTTATTAAGTCTATCCGTTTTTTCCTGGATGTGTTGATGTGAATGTAAGCTGTCATAAATAAGGAGCAGTATTAACAGATTTATTGGTAGTTTATTACAGAATCTCAGTTGTTTTCTGAAGCTAACAATTGTATGCAAGCATGTATTTTTGCGCCTGTATATCTGCACACGTAATGAAAATGATAATGTCCTAATTTTTTATACTGGTATCACAAGATCCACCTTTAAATAGTGGGACAAAAATGATTAACATGAAAACATTTTGTGAAAGGTTATTTCAAGATAGTGTGTCTGAAATATCAGAAGCTGAGAACATCTAGTTTAATATTTTGTCAGGCTGTACAAGTATGAATGTTATGAACTTTTTTCAGAGGATGAAAACAAAAAAATAACTCTCATTCACACATGTCCATACATAATATAAATTGCATTGATAAGACATCATATTTATACAGTATGTAAGTAAACCTCAATACACACAAGCAATCACACATATTCATCACCATGTAAACTGGTTATTTTTTTTTTAAATTATTTTTCGCTATGTAAACTGGGTTATGGATGCGAGTCATGGGCAATGACTACAACCCATAAAAGCCAGATCCAAACCTCAGAAATGAGGTATCTGAGGAAAGTGGTTGAAGTAACTTCTTCTTCTTCTTCTTGCGATCGCATCTTTGATGATTACACCGTCAGACGAGTTCTCATGATGAATTCGACTGTTGTTTGAAGTTCCTCTTTAACTCCATATAGCTTTGAGTTTAGTGTTGAGTCATTCGGCCAGTATATCTTTCTTAACTGGTCATACAGAGGACAGTCCTGTAGAACATGCTCAGCAGTTTGTTCGTTTAATCCACATGTGCACAGTGGTGAAGCAGACAATCGTAGCTTGTGCATGTGTTTATTCAGTTTGTTATGCCCTGTCCTGAGTCGAAAAATAGTTATCTGTCCCTGCCGGTCGAGAGTGTGATAGTCGTCTTTGGGTTGGTTCTGTTCTCTTCTGATAGTCTGGATAGCTCTCTTTTTCTCAAAGTATGTGACTTCATTATCTTCTTGTTCACATTCTCCTCCCTTTTTTGCAAGTTTATCTGCCTTTTCATTTCCGGGTACACCACAATGAGATGGTACCCACTGAAGTATGGTTCTCTTTTTGGCAGCTACCTTGTTTAGTTCATTTCTCAGATGCGGGAGTTTACCACCCTTGAGAGCTTGCAGGACAGACAGTGCATCTGTGAGGATGACTACCTGGTGGCAGTCAGAGTTGGTGTTATAAATCATATTTGCAGCTTGCTCTAGAGCTTGAACCTCAGCTGTATAGTTGGAACAGAATTTACCAGTGGGAATGTGCCTAGTCTCATAGTGGTTGTCAGGATATGAGATAAAGATACCGGCACCTCCATTCCTAACAGCATTAGTTGCTGATCCATCTGTATAGGCATGTATCCATGATTGATCGGGATAGCTTTCTTGGATCATACTCAATGTAGCAGTTCGTTTTTGCAGATCATTATACTCACATCCACTTGTGAGACCACTGACTGATGTATTAATTTGGAGGGCACTGCTGGCCTGCTCCCATGGTACAGGGTATAGGGTGGGCTTCAGTGGTGTTGTCTTCATGGATAGGTCCTCTTGATGCTGTCTTATAAGTCTTTTCCCCCGATGCACAAAGCTGCTACGCTTTAGACGTCCCAATGCCAGATCATCTAGTCTTGCCTTCATTGGGTGCATTGGCATACTGTTGTACTTTTCCATCTGGATCATGGTTTGTGTGTCTCTTCTATGGGACAATGTCTGTAATCCAGCAACCTTCTGCATCTCTGTTATTGGTGTAGTTTTCATGGCTCCTGTAATGAGCCTGAGAGCTTGATTTTGCACCCTGTCCAAAGACTGCAGATGTGAGTTAGCAGCTGATGACCATGCTGCTGAGCTAAACTCTAAGTGTGGTCTTATTACTCCATTATAAATCTTCTTTAGATTTCGTTCATTTGCTCCCCAGTTGGTACCTGCTAATTTTCTGAGTATGCCTAGTCGTCTTCGGGCCTTTCCTTCTGCGTTTTCAATATGCTTATTCCATGTAAGCCTTTGGTCAAATGTCACCCCAAGATAGGTGGGGTAGCTTTCTTCCTTGATAACGGTTGTCCCTAGGTGTATGTTAGCTGATTTGTCCTTGGGGGCGAGGGAGAACAGTGTTGTGGAGGTTTTGTCTGTGTTTATTGTGATAAGCCATTTCTCTGCCCATGACACTAGCATGTCTGCTGCCCGCTGCATTCTATAATTTGCTGTGGTGACATTTTCATCAGCGCACCAGAGTACTAGGTCATCTGCATATAAGGCAGCTTTAACTCCTGCAGGGAGATCTTTCACCAGGTCATTGATGTAAACAAGGAAGAGTGTTGGGGAAATTACTCCTCCTTGAGGTACCCCCTGATGGAGCAACACTTTTCTGCTCTGCAGACCGTCAAGAGTGACTCTAGTTCTCCTGTTATGCAAGTATGACTGGATCCATTTCATCATGTTGCCTTGGATTCCACTTCTCCTAAGTTTTGCAATGAGGCCATCTTTCCACACCTTGTCAAAGGCCTGCTTGAAGTCGACCCAGATCGTTAGGACCTTTTTCTTCTCCTGGAAGGCATCTTCTATTGCTTGAGACAAGTAAGTAACTTGGTCTTCTATACTGTAGCATTCTCTAAATCCAGCTTGTTCCGGCACCAGGATCTGCTCAGACTCTAGATACCATTTCAATCTGTGGTTGACTATTCGCTCCATAGTCTTCCCAACACAGCTTGTGAGACTGATTGGCCGGTAACTTGCAGCCTCGGTCTTACATTTCCCTTTCTTTAGTATGGGTATTGTGATGGCTTTTCTCCATACTTGGGGTACTGTTCCTTTCAACCAGCTGTGGTTGAATATCTCAAGCAGTTTTGTCTTTGCTGCTGAGCTCAGATTTACTAGCATTTCGTTGCTGATTTTGTCTGGGCCGGGTGACTTTTGAAACTTAAGCTTGGAAATAGCCTTCTGTAGTTCTCCTAGTGTGATGGGTTCCCTCATTGGGGCAGGAGTATCTGTCTGTCCCATGGTTGCCAGTATTTCTTTTCTTATCTCTCTCTGATGATCTATGTTAATGGGTAAGTTGCTTTCTGAACTGTATCTTCTAGCAAACAAGTCTGCAGCTTGTTTTCCTCTGAAAAGTTTGCCACCTTCATCCAATGTGATAGTCTGCCTAGGTGAGGAACGCTCTTCATTTAGAGACTTGACTAATCTCCAAAGTTTCCTGCCGTCTTTCTCAAGGTTCAGCGATGCCGTTTTAGTTCTCCAGCTTTTCCGTTTTTCTTCTAGCTTTGTTCTCTGAAACTCTGCTACAGCCTTTTTCCATTTGTTGTGAGTTTCAAGTGAAGGCTGAGACTCTGCGTCCTTTCTAGCCCTGTCCATGGCTTCCTGACGTTCTTGGAGTGTGCTGGACCAGTATGGTATGTAGTTACGCCGGCATCCTTTGGGAATGGTTTCTTTTGCAGCTTGTAGTATGCATCTGTTGAAGTCTTTTACCACTTCATTAATGTCTCTGTTCTGTACCTTGAGGGTAGACAGCAGCGTGTTCACCTGATGCCTGAATAAACCCCAGTTGGCTTTTTTGTAGTTCCATCTTGTAATGGCTGGGCCTGTACTGAGAGTTGCACTCTGGACAGTAAGAAAGATTGGGCGATGGTCGCTTCCCCCTAGTTGGTCTCCTACTTCTCTACTAATAGATCCAGCTATATCTGGTGTGGAGAAGGCAAGATCTGGTGTTGAAGTTGTGTGCCATCCTCTGGAGTAGAAGGTAGGAGTATCTGTGGCATTATTGACTAGGATTAGGGAGTGATCATCTTGCCAAGTTTCAACCTCTTCACCTCTGTGATCCAGATGGTTATAGCCCCAGCTCTGGGAGTGGCTATTAAAGTCTCCAACTGCTATAAAGTTGGTGGCTGGTACCTGTATAGAGCTGAGACTCAGGGGTTTGTTGTTCGGACAGTAAATGTTCAGGAGTTCTATTTCCATCTTGTCTACCTTTATCTGCAACAGCTGATATTCTGCTCCATCCATGAAGGTTTTCCTTTCGTGTGCAGGAATGTTATTCCTTACAAGAGTAAGTACTCCTCCTTTTCGTCTATCTTTTCTGTCGGATCTGAAGCATTGATATCCCCTTATTTTAAAGGTTTGATCTGCTTTCAAGTGAGTCTCTTGGATACAGCAAACACTGACTTGCTTCTCATACAAGATGTTTTCCAGCTCTGTCTTTTTGCTGTATCCAGCCTGCTTGCTGTTCACTCCCTCTGCATTCCAGTGCATCATGACAAGTGGCACTCTGGGTTTCTCTTTTTCTGTTTTGTTTTGGTCAGTAGTTCTCCTCCGCCGTCTGCTGACTCCACAAGACGGTCTAGAGGGTCCTCCAGTAGCTGAGGGTGGGCTCTGTCGAGGCTCAGAGCCCGGCACTGCACCTGCCTGGTGGAGCTCCACAGGGCGAGCACCAGTACGAGATTTATTTGACGGTGTACTCTCCATAGAAAAAAAAAAAAGCGAGTTGCGTGATACTGTGGTTTCCGGTGCGCCTTCTGGCCCAGTATCTATGACTTTAGCACCTGTTCAACGGGAGAGTGGGCTCATCCCTAATCTGTTTATGTTCCCAGTAGTAGACTATTCGCAAGCAGCCTGGGGGTGTCACTGCTCTGCGCGGACCTTGTTTACCGAGGCGGCGTCCGAGCTCGTATGGTGAAAATATGGTTGCATTATCTTCAAAATAGCCCTGTCTTTCCTGCCATCCTGCAACTTTGAGTTAGGGAGTTCTGAGCTCCAGTCTCTTTCCCAGGCATTTTATCCTGGCCTGGCACGCATACAGAGGACCCCACTTCTGGTTCTAAGTTAGCAGTTGGGGACAGGTGGGGTAGCACACTGTGCATTCCCCGTCATCCAGGGGGCTCTCCAACTATGCAGAGCTTGCACAATGCTGTGCTCTGGTTCTGGGCTCACCCAAGGAATCCTCACGTCCTGCACAGAGCCACTTCCAGATACCCACCACCTGCCAACCCCCCATTGTAGAAATCTCCTGCATGCGGCCATCCAGTCAAGAGCCAGTATTAAGTCTGGTGCCCAAGTGATCCCCCCAAGCTCAGTGTGCAATTCTGGGTTCTCATCATGCTGCAACACAGGGGGGATTGTGATGCTCAGCCATCTCTCTCAACTCTGCACCGATAAATGACATCGGGGACTTAACTGTGTCTCAGTACTGGGAGGCCCCGTTTCCGGGTACACCACACACAGCCAGTTGAGGCAACGGTCGCCGTGGGCGTGTCTTCAGTGGGGAAGTTGTGGAGTCTTCCTGTCCATGTTCTTGCACATCCTAACACTGCCCGCAAGACATCGGAGGTTTGGAGAGTGGCCTTCTCTGCTTTTTTGAGCCGGGGTGGGCTCCCCGGGCAAGTCTCGATGGGGATCGGGACGTGTCCACGCGCCAGTGGGCCCAGCATCGGCCGCATCTGTTGGAGGACTTGCTCTGCCAGGTTTGAGTTAGTAAATTCCAACTTTGTCATCTTCTTGGCATTGTGATGCTGGGGTGCCTGTGGATTTCCTAACGCCCCGGGTAGAAGCCAGAAGTGTACTGTGCCAGCTCTGGGGGAGATAAAGGGGGTGTTTCTGCATCTCCTTGTGATACGTAGCCAAGGTAGGGCTCACAGTGCTCTTTCCCCGCCACCAAATTGCCTGCTGGTTACGCCGAGTTCTCCGAGGCTCTAGGCATGTGACCAAGAGTTGAAGGCAATAGGATCGTCACGTCCTGAGTCTCTGTGCCTGTACGATGGGTTCCGATCTTCAGGGAGCAGTCCACACTCGTTCCCACTCCCAAGACTTGTTCAGTATCCATCTGGCTCCTTCCCACCCACAGAGGGCGTGTACGGTGTAGTGCACCGGTTTTATTATCGAGGTTTGCTCCTCTAGATCCGTTGTGTTTAGCCTGAGGATTCGCACCCTCAGTTACCAGGACTACCTCGAGGAGGGTGTGGCTCTTCACCACGCACAACGATCTTGGGGTATGAGAGGTTTTGCTAGGCCAAGAGACTAACACCGCAATGGTCGCTCCTTTCATGAACAGAATTCACTAGGCCTAGGGTGAAGCAAGGGGGGAAACCCACTACCCACAACACCAGCACATCATACCCCCTGTCTGTAGACTTTGCCCCTTGAAAAGAGCCAAGGATCCAGACCCCGAGGACGACCCAGAGTCCGCTGGGAGGACAACATTAGACAATCTTTGAAGGACCGAGGACTAGAATGGAACCAGGCCAGGAGGAAGACAGCCGATAGGATAGTCTGGCGCTCTCTCTTCCAAACCTCTACACCTCACGGTAGAAGGGGAACGACTAAGTAAGTATGTAAACTGGTATTTTTTTTTTTTTTTTTTAATTGTATTTTTATTGTGCAAAATGTAATGCTCAAAAGTGGGTAAGTTCACTGCCCAACCTAGGTTGTAAGTTATTTAATTGTATTATTATGGTTTACTCCAAATGTTTTGTAATGTTCTATACCTATTCAATGTTGAACACTAAATAATTGAATATGAAACTTTTACTTGCATGGACCTCATTTTTTTTTATTTGCTATGTCTTATTCAAGTACCGCCTAAGTTACTATTTATTAATATATGGCTCTTTCAGTACATTTAGTTTTTGTGAACTGTTTAACCATCTTTAACCCGTTACCGTTTAAACTGCCCAAAATCACCCAGGCGCAAAGTCTAAGGTCCTGTCCAAAACGCACAATTCCACCCGTGAAAAGTGTATTGTCATTCATTGCCATAGTGCAACGAGATCTCGCTATAAACGAGGCCCGAGTAACAAGCGAAGCTTCCGTTTTCTAAAATTATTTTCAAAATCTATCGATATTTCGCGAGCAGAGGAATCTTTGCTTTGGAACATTGAGAGATGACGTTCTATTTGATCCAAATGATGAGGATGCCGCCGAATCAGATGCAGATATTGAATATGAAACTAACCCAATTTAGACACGTGACAGCAACACTGACGAAATTGAATCTAGTAAAAGTAGTAAACAAACTAATGACAGATAAAATGAAAGAGACTTGTCAACAAAGCACACTTCAGTTGAAATTTGTGACTTTGTCAAAACCCTGGACCTAAACACACTCCAGATCTAGATGCTGCCTCTTATGATTACTTCAGTTTCTTTATGAGCATACATTGTTACTGAATGGGCTCAACACAAACAAGGAAAAGGAAGCAGTAAACAACTTACGTGAATGCATATGTGAAAAAAAAAATGTTTTGTTTTCTCAAAGAACAAACCAAACACATCTTCTGGGCGTTCTGCAGAGACTGTTTATGACTGCCCAGTGTACAGAATTCATTGCATAAACTGGTTTGTTCATCATGACTATTTATGTTTCGTTAATAGAAATTGGCTTTTTTTTTCTTTTTTTGAGTTCGGTTTCTGCCTTCTTCTGGCGAGACGCGTTCCTTTCAACCTATTTGGTTACATCAGAGCGCATTTACCATCCAAAAAAAAAAACTGTTGACTGCTAACCCGATCATCGTTGATAGATACTAAGTGCTGACAAGGACTAACATTACCTATCTGCTAGCATAAAGCCCTATAAAGAACTTGCCAGCTACGCCATCGCCCGAGCTTGATTGATTGATGATCTGTATTTTTTGAAAATTTGTTTCAACATTTTTGTCCCCATATTAATGAAATTGTCATTGCATAATAATAATATATAGTTATTAAGAATACCACAGATGATATGTTATTCAATTCTGTGTATTTAAAACTAATAAACATAATTTTAGCTCAGTTAGTTTTATTTTAATGAATTTTTTTAGATGGTCACTATGTTAAAAAAAATGGAGTTGTTCCCCTTGCCTTGGATGTTAAGGTTAAAAATATAGTAAATTAGACAGGATGATAAAGGGTTAAACACATTCAAGAAAGCTATAAAAACGTGTTTTTAATAAGTCAACAGTTGATATTACTTCTTGTAAAAATACTCCAGTACTACTTCTACTGATAACGCTTGTATAAAAGGACATAGTCATTACTCACTGTGATTAATTACATCAAGATTCCAAAGTGATAAGGCAAAGTAAACTACTCACTCCTCCCTGATACAGACAAAAAAAAAACCACAGCCATCTCACATTATCACACACAGCAGGATCTCTTTCACAAACAGAACAAAAACTTGTACTCTCACACGTGCATCGTATATCGAGACAGTATTATAACAAGAGAAATGTCTCACAACAGCATAGAGTGAAACCAGGAACAGCATTAATTTTGGGCATGCAAGAGTAAATATCTCTGATACGACATGTCAAGGAACCTAACACTTGTGCACTGGTCGTTATTAAAATTATTTTCTCTGCTGCAGGTGACATCCTGAATGTTTGTTGTACAAATTGTGAAAAAATATACAAGGATTAACAAAAAGTACCATTGTCAGAGCTTTGTTGTTTCAAGGCTGTTAATTATTGCAGTTAAATTTCTTTTTTAAATCTTAGCTTTCATAATAAACTATGAAGGAGGACCTGGGTGTAGAAATAAAAACATGCTTAAATAACTCTACAGTAAGGCTTGTTAAAGCACACTGTCATACAGCGGTTACTTTTTATGTTTCTTTGTGCATGTTTTCTTCCTTTTCTGTTTTAAATGATAACTTTATTGGTAGATGATGCATGACACAAATGATAACTTTATTGGCAGATGATGCGTGACCACGTGTATATGAACCCTGTATACAGTTTTGTGTCACAGAGTCTGGGGCGCATAGAAAAAAAACATGGCATGGACTAGACTTCAATACTGCAAATGCCGAACCCATTTACAAGATAATGGGGTAATAGTGACACAATATGGCTTCTTTTCTTCCACAAGATTCTGAACCACTGAGATTCTTTGCAACGAAGAGGCAGATAAACTTGCTAAAGGGGAAGTGATGCAACAAAATGATATAGAGACAACTTATGAGATGGCTAAAAAGACTATAAAAGCCATATTCAAGTCCAAATGGGACAGAAAACACCCAAGTCACATAAAAGATGATGCCTATCACCAGTTATCCAGGCGAGACGAGGTCATCATTTACCGGCAGGCTGAGGTGCCATCTATATCACAAGTACAGGATTGGTCCAACAGATCTCTGCTCCTGTGGCACCAGCCCCATGACAGCTGAGCTTCTGCTCCAATCTTGCCCAGCTTACAGCAGTGAAGGGAGTGGCATATGGCAACAACCCATTTCTCTCCACGAAAAACTGTTTGGAGATGTCAGGAACCTTGAGCTGACTACTGCCTTTTTTAGAATCATTAATGTAGAAGTCTGAGAACGAACGGGAAAGAAGAAGAAGAACAACAACAGTTCTCTATTGTAATGCACAATTACAATCTGTTTTTGGGATTACAATATGTCTTTGGACATTTGAATTGTGCTCAACATTATGGAGGTTTTACAACCATATCAGTAAATGTTTGAGCAGATGCAAGAAAAGAGTGATAGGTGTCAATCACATTTTTTTGCAAATACTAAAAAAAATACAAGGAGCAGTTAAGATATGTGCAATTAACTTCTTCAGCTGAACCAGGGCTAGCCATTAACCCTTTACAGTCCATAGCCCTGCTAATTTTTCAAGACCTCCCATGTTGCTTAGCAACGAAGTAAGCAACCTGTTGCCGTGCGCTTTTAGGCGAATCGGCCGGCACAATAAAAGATAAAATACGGGCGCTTTTAGGCAAATTGGACTGGAAAGGGTTAACTTATATGACTCTTCATTACCGAAGCTTGTCCTTGCACTTGTCGTAGTCGACATATACGTTTTATTATTGCAGACATCCATTGTACTTATTAATAATTATGATATCATGGAGATAGCCTCCATGAAGGAGTCCAGAAAAAGTTATTGGCGGAAATGACGCGGTTTTCGTTCCTAGGTGATGGTAAACAAGGTCTAGCTACGCAACTAAGTTACTAGAAGAAAAAAGAAGCATAGTTTAGCTTCAAGATACAAAGAATAGCATCAGTCTATCTGAGGTATTCGGCCATGATAGTTCCAGGGTATAAATCTCATCAAATACTTCGATATGATGCAAATTAGGAGCTCCACAAACACTATTGATTAACTGTGGTGGAAAAATGACTTTTAAAGTGTTTCGATTGAACAGGGGAATTTTAAGGACGTGCTCGAAAAGAAAACAGGTTTGGTTTATAGAAACACGCATAAGTGAGTATCCGTTTTCTTCTCAGACTCCATTGACATAAGTCAGAATTATTGTTTTAGAAGATTTTAACCAGACGACTACAAGAAAAGAGCATTTTAACAGAAAATTTACTTCACCATTTTGAAAGTTTTCATTTGCATAAATTATGTCTACCCTACAAAGGAAGTAGAAAATGGAAGATTCCAGAGAATAAAGCCAATAAAGAAAATGAATTCCGAACCTGTACTAACGATTTCTTTGCCAGTTAAAAAACTCGTTCGCTCGAGTTTTTTTATATTCGTTCTGTTCAACCATGCCAAGTTGAAATTTAGATCTGAATATTTAAAATACTACACTTTTTGAAGATAGAGGATGTTCATCGAAATTCAGACTAGCCATGTATAGCAGATACGGCATTACTCTAATTAACAGTTCCACTGAAAGTCCCACATTCTACGATTCACAAAAAAAGGCCCTGGCTCTGGAAATTTTTATCCAACCAGTTCATGACAGACTAACGTACGATCATGTACCCTGTCACACACTGTCTGGATCAACCCTGAGAGCTGTATTAACATTTGATGTAGAAATTACTGCCCGAAGATTTGTTTAATCTAGAAAAAGATTAGCTCATTCTGCTTTAGTCTTTACCTGTTTCATGCAGTGCAAAATAAACTTGTACAGTATGCACCTTTTCTTATATACATACATAATGCCGGTTATACACTTCATGCATGATTTAACTGCATGCGGTTGGAGATATCATATAAAATAGATGGTTACAGAAACCACTGCTGCAATAGTATATGAATGCTTTCATGCAGCCTTCCTGCAGTGGTGGCTCCATAGGTACTGAAGAGGGGAAAAAAGAATAATGGATAATTTATGGGATTTTCAATGGTAATTCTAACTATATGTGATTGTGGCTGTATGCACGTATCTTCAGAACATAACCCTGTATATGATGTGTTGTTGTTTGTGTTCGCTCTCAGCCATATCTCTCTCTTACAATTCTGGCCGCTAGTCTTGAGCAATAAGTGCGTTGTATCATAGTTTACAACTAGGCTGCGATATCTGCGCCTTTCGGCCAGACACATCCGATTTCAGCAAGCAATTTTTACGGGTTTGCTTCCCTGCCACCTCATGCCTATATGAATGCTAAACCTCATGTCCATCCAACAGTGCAGTGAGGTGGCTGCACCAGTGAGCGTATGACAAGGCATGTAACATCCACACACTTCATGTTGTTCAACCTTCACATATTTTAAATACTCCCACATGATAATGGTGAACTAAGCAAATGATAAAACTTTTTAATGTATTTCTTACACATGAAATGTCATGATAGCAGCATGACATGAATTATGAGTTCAATATTTTCACAAAAACAAAATCATAAAATGGGCTAGGGTGACGTAAAATCATTAATGGGCCTATCTAAGTTCCTGATTTTCAATTATTTTGTCCAGTTTTTTAACAATTTCTTCCAAGATCTTCATTTTTTTCTTCTCCATTTCTAGTAACTGTTCTTTAATGGCCAATTTTCTTTCCTCCACACTTTCTGTACCTGAAGGCTCTGCATCACTTTGAACTTTTCTTTTCTTTGTTTTTCCTGTTTGTTTTTCATTTACTTTGACTGAAATTTTTTTGGGGCTTGAGACTGACAAATTAGACTCATGACTGTCTGCTTCATCAGGCGAAATAAAAGAGACTACATTGTCTTTGGAAGTGTGAAGGATTTTTATCCCATTTTCAATAGCGTCACGAAAGCGTCGTGGTTCTCTTCTGTCTCTCTTAGGACGGCCAGCTGCTGATAATTTCTGCTTGCTCCTTGCTGTAAGACTTGTTTTCTGCAGGACAAATAATAAGAGATTTAAAATTTAGCAAATATACATCTTCAGATTTTGGATGGTGACATGTAGTTTGCCTTCTGAATATCTTTCTGGAGCATGAAACTTTTCTGGTGTTTGCCTATGGTAGCTATGACATCTTTCTCTTGGATGCAAAGGAATTTGTGATGCTTTTGTGTGACTTCTAACCAAGACTCACATGTACCTCCATGTAGTGCATCCTAGAAACAGGCAACCTTTGAGTTACCTGGCCAATGCTTCAGGGATTGAATAGCCACACCAGAGTGACCCAATATGAAGATTCCACCAGTGATGAACAAAGCTGAGAACCAGGCACTGCACACTAAGCTTGGAGGAATCACTTGAACCCCAGACTTAACTCTAGCTTTTATCTGGTTGGCTGTGTGTAGGAGGATCTCAAGATAATAGATGGGTGAGGGCATCATTTTAGCCCTGCAAATTTGGACAGTCCCCATGGGGTGAGGAATGGTAGGGAATACAAAGTACACCACCCCCTTCCCCTTTTTAGCCTGAAACCAGATGAGAGGATCCTGTAAATACAAGTCCAGCCACAATAATAATGCCTGGGAAAGAGACTGGAGCTCAAGACTCCCAACTCAAGTTTTGGAATGGCAGAAAAGCCACAGGAAAAGCCTAGATCAACATTATAGATAATGCCAAGGATTCTTCAACTTGGCACTGGTTGTGAAGGAGCGACATGCTCAGAAACCCTAGTTACACACACAAAAACATCATCATCGTTCTCTGCTTCACCAATTCTGTTTCTAATTATACCCAAATATGTAACATTTTTCACCCAATGTGACTGCTCCCAGTTTATTAAGAATATCAAAGATAATATTATATTTCATAAATAACTTGGCTTCTTCAATAAGCTTAGGTCCTCACTATAGTGCGTTTCATAATGTTTGCCGCAGTTTAATATTCAATATCTCTGCAACCACTTGATCGTAATTGTTGCAACTTTGCATATGACCTAATGATCGCTATGTCCCGATGGGGACATTTTTTTCCTCGTTAACAAACTTATGGTTTTAAATTTTCTTTATTTAAAATATACAAAATCGACCACCTCCTAGTCCAACCATGTATTGAGAAGGCTTACCCCTTCATATTTGTGAACTATTTCGATTTAACATCTTGAACGCATGTCACGTGATTTTCCCCGTGTTTCAGCTCACTATCGTACTGTTTTGAACATTACATTGATCCTTCGGTGCGTTCAGTTACCGTTCTACTGATTGTGTATTTCAGTGCATAGGCGTATCTTGCGGTATTCTAGGTCTGTAATACAATGGGTATGAAAGTCAAGTTCCTTACACTGCATACAATGGCAGTGAAGATGTATAAATATTTCTGCAGAGAAGCTAAGCGTGGTAAACTGTATCGGAGTCTCTCAAATCCTGAAAAGAGAACTATTCTCGCTTTGGGTTTAAGTAAATGCTCATTTCATCAATTACGCAAAGCTAATGGAATTTTCAGTTCAATCAATACCAGGAGGCAAGGAAGAAAGAAAGTAGTAGATAGTTTTGACAGGGATGTGATTAGAAGAGAGATTTGTAGAATGTTCAATTCCAAAGAAACTGTGACACTAAGAAAACTGAAAATTCGGCTGAGAACACACAATGACATTGATGTGTCGAAATCAACATTATGGAGAACTGTTAAAGTATTGGCTCTACGTTTAAGAAGTACGCTAGTGGAAAAAACGTCATCTGCGAGAAGCCGCACTTAGTATCTATGAGAAGTAAATATTTACGTGAAGTACAGGAAATGCATAATCAAGATTATGATATTGTGTATGTGGATGAAACTTGGATCAATGCACACCACACAAGTGAAAAGGAATGGCAGTTATAAGATGGAACGATTAAAAGATGTGTACCCAGTGGAAAAGGACAACGTCTGATAATGGCACATGCAGGCAGCAGACATAATGGGCTAGTGAAAAATGCTGAACTTATTACTTACTTACTTAGTCGTTCCCCTTCTACTGTGAGGTGTAGAGGTTTGGAAGAGAGAGCGCCAGACTATCCCATCGGCTGTCTTCCTCCTGGCCTGGTTCCATTCTAGTCCTCGGTCCTTCAAAGATTGTTTAATGTTGTCCTCCCAGCGGACTCTGGGTCGTCCTCGGGGTCTGGATCCTTCGCTCTTTGTTTCCCATGCTTGTCATGGTATCCGATCATCTCCCATTCTGCTTCCAATTATACGGACAACCGGGACTATGATACCGAGATGAACGGTAACATATTTAGAGAGTGGATTGAAAATACTCTTCTTCCGTCCCTAGACAGACCATCCTGTCTGATAACTACGCATCATACCACAATGCTGTGGCAGAAGAAGACAAAATCCCGACATCTTCGAGTACAAAAGATGCTGTAAAGATTTGGCTTAGAAAAGAAGACATTCCATTTAAAGAGGGGTTTCTGAAACCTGAATTACTGTCCCTTGTTAAGAAATCACAAAAGACCAAGATATTCCATATAAACAAGTTGATTCAACAGCATGGTCATATGTGTTTGAGACTGCCACCTCATCATTCACATTTAAACCCAATTGAACTTGTTTGGGCAAAAGTTAAAGGACAGGTGGCAGCTGAAAATAAAACTTTCAAACTATGCAATATGAAAGAACTAACATATGCCGCCCTCTCGCAGATAGACAAAGATTATTGGTGTAAATGTGAAGACCATGTCTTAAAAGAGGAAAATGACTCTTGGAAAAAAGATGGACTGTCGTTCGTTCAGCCGAGAATAGTCATCAATATGTTAGACTCGTCTGACTCAGAATAATTGTGTAAATACCTTGTATGTTTTCTCCTCCATCTATGTGTATATGTAAACCAATTCATTTCCTTTTTATCTCCACGATTTCACTATTTTTAAAATACACAGTACTTTCACCTCTTCATGCATCCATTCACGTTTTAGTATAAAAAGTAACATTTGGAATGAATAGGCGTTATTATTCTCTCAAATATTTCGAAGAAATAAAAAAAGGACCTCACGTAGTAATCAGTTAACAAACCCCTGTAACATTCGAATTGTATAGACGCCTATGCCGAAAATATGCAACTTCCGTCATTTACGGTAAATTATTTTCTTCCAGGACAAAATAATTACTTCGTTAAAAAAGATCAAAGGAATTAGCCGTTGCAAGAAAAGAACACTATCTGCAACATTGAATTTTATAAAAACTTTGGGACGTTGAAATATAAGACCACGTGCAAAAAATCATGTTTATCAGTGCAAGGAATATGGAGATATTTGAAGTCAATCGTCGACCAATCTTTTTGAAACGCACTATACATGTTCAATCAAGAAACAAAATATAATAATCCTAGGTTCTTGTGTGATAATTCACCGGAAAATTATTTTTGTGGCAATTTACCCAAACCGATCACCGTACTATTTCTTACATTTTTTTTTTTCCCTTTTTTTTCTTTTTTTTTTTCGCCTGCGGGGTTAGTCCATTTCGCAGGTAGGGGTTGCGGGTTAGGGTGGTAGCATGGGTCATTTTTTTAGCATGGCACATTGTTTATGTATTTATTTTTTTTAATGTAAAATTTTTGCCTCGTCTTGGCGAGGCGTGTCCCGTTCAACCTAGTCGTGTATATTAGAGCGCATGTCCAAATATAAAAGACCCTTAAGTCTAGGGAATTGATAGTCATCATCATCATCATCATCAGCTTTCAAGTCCCTAAGGAGCATTTGCTTTATACCAAGTATTCCTGTCCTGTGCCATCAGCTCAAGGTCGTTCCATAATTTCTTCATCCTCTTCTTGTCTGTCATCAGTTCTCTTCTCCGTGTATTCCTTGGTCTTCTTCTGCCTCTCTCACCCTGGGGGTTCCAGACCAAGGACTGCCTGGTAAAGCTATAAGCAAGTTTGCTCAGTGTATATCCTATCCATCTTCAGCGTCTTCTTCTCATGTCTCGTTCTTCTGGCAATTGCCTGGTTCGTATCATCAGTTGCACATTAGTGATCTTGTCATACCACTACAATCCTTCTATTTTAGACAAGCAACCATTGATGAGAGCGTCCGTGGTTTCAGCGCAGGCTTCTCGCGACAAAGGTAGCGGGCTGGAGACATGGTGGCGTCACGCTACAATCTACCCAGCTGTAAGTGGATGGATACCTGACTCTGCTCTGAAAGGTAAAGGCAGCCAGGAGGGGAGCTGGTTATAACACTACTCTGAGATCATCCAGGTCTGTATTATTTTGGCTTTTCAATGCCGCAATTACTGACTGTGCATCAGTAAAGAAAGCAACTTATCTCTCTGCCCTTTCTTCTGTCAATATAAGCTCTGCTGCAGTTTTCAGGGCCTCTGCCTCTGCTCTGAAGTTGCTGGAGAATCGTCCTGTCGCCACTGACAGCCTTTTTTCTGCACCAGTGCTTAAGGTCAGAAAGACACCCCCACCTCCATTTTCTGTTGCATTTGTTTCTGATCCATCTATGTATGCATGGGTCCAGGTGTTCCTTGGATAATGTTTCTCTATGTATTTTGTAAACGACTGTGACTGACGAAGGAATCCAAATACATCATTCAACTTTTGATAAGCTTTCTGGCGTTTTGACAAGGTAGAGAGAGCAAGCTATCAATAAGGACAAGAAATGTTCGGCTTTTAAAATGCTGAGAAGGCGTTTGAGATTCATCAATTGTGCTGGAACCACTGAAATCATCATACTCTCGATTTCGTTTGTGTTTTCTTCGAGTTTGTTCTTGATAATGTTCACACTCAGTCACATCCTTGGCCTTTTGCTCTATGTCTGCAAAAGTAAACCGCATAGCTTGAATATACCCCCGCAGGGATTCATAGAGTGCACAAGCTGTGTTCAAATCTTGGTCAGAAGATTGCAAAGAAGCACTGGTCATTTGAAAACGGTGTAATACTTGATGCCACAGTATGATCATTATTCCAGTTTCTAACTTCATCATGGTTGAAAGTAGACAACGAGCCTGTTGACGACACTCTGCCTTCTGATCATTGTTATCTGAAATATCATCCAAGACTTGTTTTATTGCAGAAAAGCTGTGTAAAAGTGCTTTTGTTGCATCTGCCCAAGCGGACCACCTGGTATCTGACAGTCTTTTCACAAAGGGCAAATGGGACTTATTATGAGTACCACTAGCACATAATGCAGTAGAAAGGAGACCTCACCGGTAGGTAGAAGCAGAAAAGAAGGTGTAAAGGCTTTCAACAAATCCAAAGAAAATGACTGCTTCTGTCCGCAAACAGTTCAGATAAAAGTAATAAAGAGTCACACTAAGTCACCCTGTTATGCTCTTTCTCTCACAATTTCGTGACATCAAATGAAAAGGCGCTAAAGATGGCATACATCACAAGATCATTGGCTTAACGCTCGTATTAGAAGATGACCAAAAAAATGATGTACATATTTATTGGCGCGGGGCCCTAAAAGCGCGGGGCTCGTAGCATATGCTACTTTTGCTACTACGTTAATCCGGCTCTGATTATGTAAATATTTGACAAGGATCAGTGCATAGTGAGGGAGGGGACCAACTCCCCACCCAGCCCTCTCCACCCAGAACTCTACACCCAGCGGTGAAAACAAATAAAGGATTTCTTGCCAGGGTACAGTTTTGTTGGTTTTGTGGGCCCTAAACAGGACCGTGATGCAGTTTTGTGGGCCCTGACAAGGACCGTGGTGGGTGTAGTTTTGTGGGCCCTGAAAAGGACCGTGGTAGGTGCAGTTTTGTGGGTTTTGTAGGCCCTGAAAAGGACCGTGGTAGGTGCAGTTTTGTGGGTTTTGTGGGCCCTGAAAAGGACCATGGTAGGTGCAGTTTTGTGGGTTTTGTGGGCCCTGAAAAGGACCGTGAGGGGAACAGATCACCAAGGATCGCTGAAGCTTGGCATATATCAGGACATACACATGTTCGTTCGTAGCTGCATAATTTACAGAGGAGGCCAAAAGTCTGCAATGTCAAGCAGGATATTGTCGAACGGGTCTGACTGACGAACTTTATTCCGATGTCGCCACAAAAATTCACACATGTAGGAATCTAACATGTGTCTGTGTGTTCCGTTCTGATGTTATCATTTCTGATGCTTCACCATGCTCAACATCCAGGAGTTCTGAGAAATATTCTTTCCATCTTTCCATTACTTCCTTCGGGGCAGTAAGCAATTTGCCTTGCTTGTCCTTTATAAATTTGAGAGGGAATTGTTTTTCCTTCATGTTCTTTAGGGTCTTATAGAACAATTTCTGGTTTTCTTGTGCATCTTTTTCAAGCTTTTCTCCAAATTCTTCCCAGGACTTCTGTTTTGCTGCTAGCACCTTGTTCTTTACTTCTGTTCTGAGTATCACATATTCTTTATATTTTCCATTTGTCCTGTTGTGTTTTTAGCTCCTAAGTATTGTTTCCATGCCATTTTCTTCTATCTTATTTTCTCTTTGACTTCCTCTGTCCACCAAGGTGTCCTCTTTCTCTTGTTCCCAAGTCGGACTTCACCGCATGCTTCTGCAGAAGCGGTCTTTACGATATCCTTGAATTTAATCCAGAGGGTTTCCAAGTCATCAGGTCGTTCTTCTGTGTTGCTCACCGCTGCAGCAATAAGCCCCTGATATCTGGTCTTAATTTCTGGCTCTCTCAGCTTGTAGGTCCTGATGCTCATTTCTCCCGTTCGTTCACTTGGTTTCTTGCGTGATGTTGGGCAGTTCCTAGGCTGAGCAACTCTTTCAGTTGTTCTTTTGATTGTTAGCAGGTAGTGATCACTTCCAATCTCTGGCCCCCTCCAGACTCTAGCATCCTGGACATATTTGAATGAGTTTCTCCTAACAATGGCATAGTCGATCACTGACTTCTCATTCTTTGTTGGTTCACATCTAGTGTATGCATGCATGCGCTTATGGGGGAACTTTGTGTTTGTAATGATCAGATTCTGCTCACTGCAGAATCTAAGGAGTCGCTTTCCATTGTCATTGAGAGTATCTTCTCCATATCTTCCGATAACTCCACCCCATCTAGCATGGTCATTTCCAACTCTGGCATTAAAATCTCCGAGCATGATAACTTCATCTAGGCAGTCATCCATTGTTCTTTGAAGCAGCTCGAAGAATTCATCCTTGACCTCTGCTCTCTCATCCTCATTTGGCCCATACACTATGACCAGGTTGACTATAGTTTCTCCTTCTTTTAGTTTTACAACCATAATGCGCTCCGAGACAAAGTTCCATTCCTTGATACTATCTTTCTGGTTTTTGGCCACAGTACAACCCACGCCCCCTTTAGCTCTTTCAGATGTGAGTACACCACTGTAGAGCAGCGTGTTGCCATCGAAATCCATGACTCCTTGTCCCTTTTTCTTTGTTTCCGTAATAGCCAGGATTTCTAGTTTTGCTTTCCTCATCTCTTCCACCAGCTCCTCTTCTTTCCCATTTATACTTCTTGTGTTCCAAGTTCCATAAGTCGTAGTTCGTAGTCCGTTCCAGTTCGTCGCCTTTAGAATCAGTCCGGTTTTCTCTGTTATATTACGCGTAATCTTAGTTTAAAGCAAACAGGTGATTGGCCTGTTGTGCCTTTGCATGGTGGAGGGGCTGCCTCCTTACGGCTTCCATGCAGGCCACCTTCCTCCTTTTTCAGCCGGGCTTAGGACCGGCCTTGGCGGAGTTCGCATCAGTCTAACCAGCTGTAAAAGAGTACCTGACTCTGATCTTCAGTTAGAGAAGGCAACGGCAGCGAGGAAGGGAACAGGCCACCCCCACCTCATAAAGCTGGGACCCAGTACATCGAAGTCTATAACACTTCACTCCCCTACGGCAGAATATGCTACGTGACTACCCTTATTGTTAACCCTTAATTGAGTTAAATTAAACGTACCTGTTTGTAACTGTGGCTGGGGAGGAGGGAAGGGCTGACGAAGGGTAAAACCCGTACGCACTATTCGTGTCAATTAAGAATGAACGCACTTTTTGTTTTTAACTTGCCCTCCCTTTTTCAGTCAAGAAAAAGTCAGTCAAGAAAGAGTACGGTGCTCGGTTTTGGTTATAAATTGCCACAAATATAATTTCCCGGTGAATAATCACACAAGAACCTAATCCTAATATAAAACTTGCTCTATCAGATAGATTACATAGAACTTACTTGATCTGTTGGTTTAACGATCTCTTCTTCATGTGATTCCTCTTTCACAGGTTCATTCTCCACATCAGCATTGTCCTTGACATCTTCACTCTCTTCTGCATCACTAATGTTGTTACCTTCACCTTCCGGCCTAACAAAATAAGAAGTTTTGACTTTCTTACAGGTCTATAATAATATCAGCAGCAACAAAATCTGTACTTAAATAAAACATGTTAAAATACTACATAATGGTACGCATGTTACTAATTATAAGATCAGAACACTGCTGTTCATGTTCTTGCACACTCAAAGACAATTTTCTAGGTAATGTTCTGCAAATTCTGACTACATTTAACAAAGATAAAAACTAAACAATTTAAATACTTTCACATCATCTCTCCATCAAGCATCAACACTTTTAATTCCTCAACTCAAAATAAATGGCTCTGATGAGTGTTCTATTGGGTCTAGTAAATGATCTTTCAACTTTTGCTTTTTTTTTTCATTTAAATAACTATTCTGCAATTTTAACAACCAGTACCAAGTGAGGTAATTAAATGAAGAAATAATTCAGACTGTAGTGATTATGGAGATGACAGTGAAGATTACTCAGATTATCAACAGGAGTCTGAAATTAAGTCATATGACAGTGCTGATAACAGCTCTAGGTCTGATGTCAAAAATAAAGTTATAGGGGCAGAATAATAGTCAGATTGAAGAAAATGTAGTAATTGTATCTGAGCCAACAAAAGTTTCTTGACAACAACACTGCAGCCTGGCGATCAGCTGAAGCCAAAATGCTCCAAAACTTCCTGTTTTTACATGACAATGACTTATTTTAGCATTCGGTAAAAACAATTCTTCCTGAGGATTTCAAACCAAAAAAAACTGATTGTACATTAGAATATTTCTGTGTATGACATTTTAGAACTTTTTTCTTTGTTTAACGATTGTACATGATTTGCTTCCATAGAACAGGATTCATCATCATCACCCTTCAGCTCCCCAAGGAGCATATGCTTTCAAGAAGCATAACCAAGTCTTCCTGCTGCCCCGTGCTATCAGCTCAAAGTCTTTAGATGTATTCTTCATCCTCTTCATGTTTGTCTCCTGTTCTCTTCTCCATATGCTCTTTGGTCTCCCTCAACTTTACCCTGTAGATTCCAGAAGGACTGCCTTGTATTGCTGTCAAAAGGTTTCTTCAAAGTGTGCCCTATCCATCGCCAGTATCTCATCTCTTGTTCCACTAGCACTTGTCTCGTTCTTGTCATCAGTTCCACATTAGTCATCTTATCATGCTGCCACTTCAGTTCTTCTATTTGATGCAAGCACCCATTTATGAGTCTGTAGCTTCTTGGTTATTGTTTTTTTTCTTATTTGTTCTCCATGTTTCTCAGCCACAAAATAGGACTGACTTGACATTTTCATTGACAATTCTGATTTCTATGTTGGACTTGATTTCTTTTGACCTCCATATATTTCCCAGTGCTCGCTCCTCTAGCCTTCTGCATTCTCATTTATATAACAGGAATGGCTCTATATAAAAGTTAGGAACTCCCTTGCTTCTACTGACAGATTTCTTGCACTAAATACATTTACTTAATGCTATATTTGCTTGGGTCATTCTACTCTTCATATCTGAAACACACCTTTCCACTAATGTTATTTATGTGCCAGGGTATTTGAATCTATAGACTTGTTTCAAAACTGTCCTGTTTATTATTTAATAGTGCACTCTAGAGATGGCCAGAAATGTGTCCTTTAACTATTCAGGCAAGGCCTTTTTTTTTAAAACTTTGTCACTATTATAACAACCTTTAACTCTTTCACTTTTTTCACTATCAGACTGTATCATTAGCTTGTCTCAAGTTGTTTATATTATATCTATAAACTGATATTACTGGCATATCCTCTTTGGATCTTATTGTATTTTCAGTGTGCAGACAGAGCAGATCTGGAGACTGCACACTGCCTAACACCTTGTACAGTAAAAAAAAACAACTAATGTTCACAGGATGGCACCTCTTATCTGTTAAGATAATTTACCTTTTCTCCAGTTCAAGTTTCTTGTTTACTTTCTTCTCTATGTTTAGAATATCTTTGATGGACATGGCTCTGCCAGTCTCCTTTGTAAGCTTGTCACGGATCAGCATTCTGGCAAGCCGTTTATCATCATGCGTGCTAATCAAGTTATAAATCTCCATCTCAGTTTCTTCATCTAACTGCTTTTGTCGAGACATAGATTTGTACTTTTCCTCAAGGAAAAAAAAGAAATAACTTGAAAAGAAAATAATAACAACTAAATAACTGATATAACATTCAAGTTATAACTTCAAGTCTATAGAGTCTTAAGTTGTTTTTTTACGTAAATTAATTATCAGTGAGCATTTACACTGTCTGTCTATCCATTGCACTAAATAATTTAACTCAAACTGTTAAAACAATGCGATGTGCAGCAAGTTAAAATTAATGCAGCTTCCACACTTTATAAAACTAAAATTTACCCAATTCACTTTCTCAGCTTTTATCCTTGCATCATCTAACTCTGGCAAGATTATCTTCTTCTTCGTTCACCCCCAGACTTCTACATTAATGACTCTCATAAAGGCAGTAGTCAGCTCAAGGTTCCCGATATCTCCAAACAGTTTTTCGTGGAGAGAAGTGGGTTGTTGCCATTTGCCACTCCATTCACTGCTGTAAGTTGGGCAAGACTGCAGCAGATATTCAGATGTCAGCAGATATTCAGATATCATGGGGCTGGTGCCACAGGAGCAGAGATCTGTTGTACCAATCCTGTACTTGTGATATAGATGGTACCTAAACCTATTGTGACCACTACGTAAGCAGAAAATTATGACCTTGTCTCGCCTAGATAGCTGGTGATAGGTATCATTTTATGTGACCTGGGTGTTCTCTGTCCCATTTGATTAATTGATCACCATGCTATCACTACACTTAAAAATTATATGCCCTTTCATGCTCATCAAATTTATTTCACATTATCAAACAGATGTGGCTAAGCTACAGCAAAAATGGAAATAAGCAGATACTTTATCTGAAGAAAGCAGTCTTTAATAATGATACATTATCTCACAGTGCATTTTACTTTGTCAGTTATTCATTACCCTTCAGCTCACGATGGAGCCAAGGCCTTCAACCAGTTCAAGCCAAGTCATTCCATCCTGTGCCATCTAAGTCAGTTCTTTCCATGTCTTGTCTATCATTCTTCATGTAATTTTGATTTTATTTTGTATCTTCCTATTATTTCATTTGGAATAAAAATGTAACACTTTTCACATAAATATCCACTCTCTTCAAAATAATGTACTAATTAGAACAGGTCAGTCTCACTCACTAGTGAGTAGTACAAGGTACCTTATCACTTCTGATATCTGACTAAAGGAAAGAGCATCAGATCAGCCTGTAGCTTTCATCACAATATCATAAATATAAAGGTGGTCCCCATAGCAGATACAGGGCAGTGAGAGAAGTGTTAGAGACTTCACCTCTATCATAGGTCTAGCTTAGAGAGGTGGAGGTGACCAGTTCCCTTCCTCGCTGCCTTTCCCTTCCCTAACTTCAGAGGAGAGTCAACTGGGTAGACTGGAGCGTGACGCCACCGTGTTTCGAGCCCGGTATCTCAGCAGCAAGGGACTAGCACTCTAACCACTGTGCCAATTGGACACTTATCATATGAGGGTATAATGATAGAAAGCCTGCAGTCTAATACACACAAATGTAAGACTATTGTGAGCAGAAATACTACTAACTGTGTGCAGTAATTCTGTGGTCTAAAATTGATCAACTAAAGAAGCAAATCTTTGGTGCATTTTGTTTTTAAAAAATACAGTACTAACCTCACTGATTTCATGATTGTGACAATCAAGTTTGCTCTCCCTAATCACCAGTCTTTGCCCATCAGGAGTTGCAGAAATTCGCATGCGCACAGGGCAATCAATTTTGCGAGAACTGAAGAAAAATTGAATTTTACAAGTAAATAAATTTAAAGCTACAAATTTAGTAGTAACCTATACTTAAACATTATGTCTGCATTTTCTTTTCTGGGTGGCATTTTTTTTTAGGAAGAGGGTGCTGGTTAGGGTGGGGGGGTTGGTTGGTTGGTGTTGTGTCTATGTCTGCATTTTAACTGGAAAAAAATCTGTAGAGTTTATGGAGTAGATTTAAGGTTATCTGTTGATAAATTAGGTTATGTGTCTCTGTATGGTGTGATTTCGATGTCGTGTTTTATCACATAACTGAAATTGCAGTGAGCATAATTTATTATGAAATTAGAAGCATTATATATCGTTCGAGGTTAAACGAAATATTTTTCCTTCATTTAAAAAAAAGTGTGAATGAATTGTCAAGCGATACGGTAACGCATCCGGTTCAATAGCGTTTGGGCAAAATGGCAGGCCATGGTCCTTCCCATCTACCGTTTTGTGTATATGTCTCCTGCTCCATTTTTTTACAGCATCACCCATTGCTGGCCCATGTGGGTGTGTGCACGCGCACCCATATATATTCCTAAACCTAACCTCTTATTACTAGACTAAGTCTCTAAATTCTTTTTTAAGGCTATCAAACGCCTATCCCACTGTTCATTTCAATTTTCACACTTTTCAAAAATAATTACTGACACACAAAAACCAACTGGGGTAATTATGAATCGCGAGCATGCGCAAAACCGCCCTGGGTAGACTTACCGATCGCCAGTTCATATTGACATATACATGGCAGCGTTTGCCCCATTATTTTGTAATTTAACACAGCTGTGAACTGTTGTGCAATTTGAAACAGCGCACAATTCTCTAACTACTTACTTAGAATTGCGAACCCCAGTTGATTTTGATGGACCTTTTCTGGGACCAAAGGTACAGGCATACGTCAGTTGAGAAAATTTGATCTGTGGATTGTATGATTTGTTGAGTGACGTTTCCTGGGCTTTCTCAACTGAACGCGAATCTATTCTGCTAAACTGAACAAAATGTGTGTCTTCATACTGCTCCATAGTCGCTTGAAAAGCATCAAAAGACTCAAACTCCATGCCAACTTCTAATAGATTTGCCATTTCAAACGCGTTCTGTTATAAGGTAACAAACGTTTGATTAAGTGGCGTAATATTTCCTTTTAAAATAAGTAGGCCCCTAATCACAACTTAAAATCTTTGACAAGACTAGCGAAAACAGGATGTAACTCTTTAAACAAAGTAGACACAATTACACACAGATTTATAAAAAGAAGGTAGACCAAAAACATTCAATCGCTTTATCTACGACACAATTTACAATTACCTTCAGAGTAAATGTACACTATCATCATTTACCAATACTCTTCACCTCTCTGTGGAGCACAAGCCTTCAACAAATTCTCCTCACTCCTTACTGTCCTGTGCCATCCCTTCATGGTCTCTCCTTATCTTTTTTAATCCTTTTCCTCATCATCAGCTGCCAGGGCCGGCTCTACCGACGGTGCAACACGTGCATTTGCACGGGGCGGCAAGCTTTGTGGGGCGGCAAAAAATCTTTTTACTTATTTTTACAATCCCGCCAAAATATTCCGCCTGGGAGCCGCGCTGGTGTAATGGTTACCACACTGCGCTAGTGATCAGGTGTTCAAGGTCCAAGCCCGGGCGCGGGCATTTGTAGAAGTGTCATCGACCGGGATTTTGATTGAATAACCTGAACGGCTCCTGAAATAAACCCTCTGTGGATGGTGTCACGGAGTGTACGAAGGTTTCGTCTAGATTATTTTCGTCTGTTCTTTAGCTGTTTTTCAAGTCTTCACTAATAGTTCTGCCATACGATCCTAATGCTATCTTCTCCTACAAAGGCACTAAAAGGTATTTCTTTAGGGACGTCAGTACAATTTATTCGCTTGGTCGAAACCACAGTGGTTCCCAGAGGATTATATTTCCGTGTTCAGTGGTCAACTGAAGACCGCCACGATAAATCTTCCGGCATGGCTGAACGAGAGACGGGAATTAGTTAACTTGGCGTTGGAATCAGGAATTTATTTTTTTATCGACCGTTCTATGTTGGCGGCTCGAATGTTTCAGTTGTTTTTGAGTGTGCATTCAAGGAAGTTGATTTTGCTCAGTGTTAGTGTTCTATGTGTTACAGTGAAAAATACGTTTTTTAAACGTTTTATGGAAATTAGTACAGTGCTTCAGCCTCCATTCATTACTAAATAATACATTTTATTGTAGGGTTTATTAAAACAGTTTTAATATTCAAATAGATATAATGTCCGATAAAAGAAAAGAAAAAACTATCAGGTGCAGAATATCGGAAACGGAAACTGGAAAAAGAACGCGATATTCAAAAACATAGCGGGGCTTTACATAAATATCTAAAAACTGAAACAGCTGATGTAGAACAGAAGAAAATAAGCAAATGTACCGAAAAAAATGATTCTGAGCTCATGGCAAGTACTTCTAACTCGGACCCCAGTAACGTAGATATTACTAACAATGTCGAAAATGAGACTGATTTGACCGTTTCCATTTCCATAGATTTAAGTGATGAACTTGAGAGGTACACTGATCCAGCAAGATGGAATCCTTCTTTAAGCGATACCGAAAGACTGGATATCGTAAAAACAGGCCTGCCAGAGAGACCAAAAAATGAGTTCGTTTTTCCGCGCAGCTCTGATGGTCGGAAATTTTCACTAAATTTTTACACTAGGGAGCTAAGCAATGGAGAACATATTAATCGATCATGGTTAGTGTATTCAAAAGAAAAAGATTCTGTATTTTGTTTCTGCTGTAAGTTGTTTTCCTGTAATAAAATGTCACTCACTACTGATGGCTATAATGATTGGGGTCATTTGTATGT
This sequence comes from Oreohelix idahoensis, assembly GCA_024509875.1. Lineage (NCBI taxonomy): Eukaryota > Metazoa > Mollusca > Gastropoda > Stylommatophora > Oreohelicidae > Oreohelix > Oreohelix idahoensis. The sequence continues at coordinate 1,057,593 of JAMPIV010017441.1, forward strand.
GTATTTTAATGAACACGAAACATCTAAAAACCACTTGGAGTCCCATACAAAGTGGATTGAATTATCGTCCAGGCTTAAATCAGTACAGATAATTGATTCAATGCAACAAAAGTTATTAAATTCAGAAGTTCGACACTGGAGGGGCATAATAGAACGCCTAATTGCTATTGTCCAGTTCTTGAGCCAACAAATGCTTGCTATTTCGTGGAACATCTGATAAATTATATGACCCTAACAATGGAAATTTTTTAAAGCTTGTTGAACTGATTGCCAGATCTGATAGTGCTATGTGTGAACATTTAATGAGAGTAGCTCGTGGATCGACCCAACATTACGTTGGGAAAAACATTCAAAATGAATTGATTGCTCTTCTCTCTGGAACCATTAAAAAAAAAGAAATAATTTCTATGGTGGAGAAAGCTAAATATTATAGCATAGTTGCAGACTGTACTCCCGATGTAAGTCACATTGAAAAAGTAACACTAATTGTAAGATTTGTTATTACGAATCCAGATGATATCAACATTCATGAGCATTTTCTTGGTTTCATTGCTGTAGAAGCCACTACAGGCTCAGCGTTTACCGAATGCATTCTAAGAAAATTGTCAGACATGGATATTCCAATCGCAAACATGCGTGGCCAGGGGTATGACAATGGATCAGATATGAAAGGAAAATATTTAGGAGTTCAACAACGTATTAGGGACTTGAACCCGAGAGCTTTTTATATCCCTTGCTGTTCTCATTCTCTCAACTTGGTGGTCAATGATGCCGCGATGTCATCTAGAGAAAGGGTTTTATTTTTTGAAACGGTTCAGAAATTGTATGTGTTTTTCTCAGCGTCAACACTTCGTTGGGGAATCCTTAAGAAACATATTACAACTCTAACGCCCAAGCCACTAAGTACAACTCGCTGGGAATCTAGAATCGAGGCCATTCGTCCTTTAAGATATTACAGTATATTGAGGAATTTTATGATGCATTGATAGAAATTGCTGATGACGAGTCAGTAGACAAAATGGCGAGACATGAAGCTGAAACCCTTGCCCTAAAACTCAGAGATTTTAAATTTTTATGTTATCTGGTTATATGGCACTATGTTTTAAACGAAATTAATGTTGCTAGTAAACTGTTGCAAAGCATAAAAATGGAATTGACTAGTGCCATGACAACTTTATGGAGGGACTGGGATGGTGTGACAGGGTCACGGGTGTGGAATTGATGACAGGAGCCGGACGGGTGCCAGTGGGGCGGGAGATGAGAGGAGGACGCTGGCAATGGGTGGGACACGCGTTGAGGAAGCCTGTTGATAGCATTACGGGGCAGTCCTTGTTCTGGAGTCCACGGGGAGGGAGAGGCAGAGGTGGACCGAAAAACACATGGAGAGGAGAACTGGAGAAAGAGGTGAAAGTGATGGGGGGACATGGGGAGGGCTTGGGCGGATGGCACGGGACAGGAAGACTTGGCATGTGTTTGTTGAAGGCCTATGCTCCTAGGGGAGCTAAAGGGTATTGATTGATTGATAAAACTTTGAGAAATGTTCTCCTAAGCCTTAAGAATCTCAGAAATTATGAATCATTTCAAGATTTTCTTGTTGATGCTACAACATAAGCTGAGAAAGTTGAAGCTGATCCTGATTTGATACCAACGTTTGAATGTACTAGAGTGCGTCGGCAGAAAAAGCAACACAACTATGAAGCAAGAAATGAATCTATTTTGGATCCCAAAACTAAATTCAAAATTGAATTTTTCTTTTTTTATTATTGATGTTGCAACTAATTCTATTGAAGAAAGGTTCGAGCAATAGGAACATCACAGTTCCCATTTTTCCTTTTTATATAACATCCCTAAATTGAAATCTGAGACGACAAATGAGCTCTTAAACAAATGTAAAAACCTAGAAGGCGTTTTAACACATCAAGAAGATAGAGATTTTGATGCCATTGAGCTAGCTATGTGATGAACTGAAAGTAGTATCCAAATTAGTACCAGAAAATACACCGCCAATTGAAGTTCTTCGTTAAATTATTGAAAATAACATCGCTCCTAATGTCGTAATAGCCTTAAGAATATTACTAACTTTGCCTGTAACGGTAGCAAGTGGTGAGCGTAGTTTTTTTCAAAACTGAAGCTTATATTAAAACTTATTTACGATCAACAATGGCCGAAACTAGATTGGAAGGACTTGCCATGATTTCAATTGAACATGACATCGGTCAAAAATTAGACTACGCAGACCTTATTTCTGCTTTTGCAAATATGAAAGCAAGAAAAGTGTCTTTTTAAGCAGTACATACTTCAAACAATATCAATTCAAATAATACGAAAATAGTGCTAAAAGCTATAACATGTACATACTATAGTTAAGTGTTTGTCACTCAACAGCTCATCGTTCCACATGAGAAGAGCATCCCCTATATGTAAGTAATGTAACTACATTTATTTCATATAATTGTCTCTAATAAAGTGAATGGTTTATTTTATGACTATACAGTATTTTCATAAATTTATCAATACATTATTATTAATGGTCCTATTTAAAATTAGGCTAATGGTCATGAAATTAATGTTGAAGTTTGTTTAACATAATGGTTTTAAAAATTTCAAACGTTAATTTCAGGTTGGACTGGGGCGGCAAGGTATGGTATTGCACGGGGCGGCAAAATTCCTAGGGCCGGCCCTGTCAGCTGCCATCTCCACAACGAAGGTCGGCTCCGATATGACTAGCTGATGATAAGAAGAAATAGTAATCTCTGCTCCAGGCGCGCCGCGGCCATTATTTTCAGGGCTGCTTGACCTCTATTGCATTTCAGCGTGATTTGCTCAACGTGGTACTTATACGAGAGACCGCGATCGAATGTAACTCAAGGTATTTCAGCTTTTCGTGCCGTTCAATTTTCTGTCCATTGAGAGTAATATCTGGGAGGTCTGTTTTCACAATGGAGTTGTTCAAGGAGCACCACATCACGCAGGCCTTGTTGGGATTTACTTTGAAGCCAGTTTCCTCGCACCATTTAGACACCCCCTGTAGTGTCCCATGTATGCTATTAACCATTTCTTGTCGGTCAGAGCCAGTTCTGTAAATGAGTATGTCATCAGCAAAAGTCAGTGTTCATCCAAACCCAGTTGGCTGAATGGTAGCTACTTTCGCTGTATAGATATTAAACAGCACCGGTGATAGTGGAGAACCCTGGGGTAGTCCCGGGCAAATGGGTCCGATGTCCATGTTCCCAAGCGAAATGCCACTGATCTCTCAGTTAAGGTAGCTGCTATCCATCTTGTAAGCCAAGGGTTAACACCGCAAGCCATTACACAGTTTATTAATGTTTCAAGGTTCACACTGTTATAAGCGTCCTCTAGGTCATAAGCAAACGTTGCAGCGTTGCCCCATGTTACTTTCATGGGCTTATAGCTACCGAGAGTATCAGGTAGGATCTGTGCATTTTCAAGGTGATTCATTATTTTTCGTACTACTATCTTTTCTAGTAGTTTACCGTAGACATTCTGCATTGTAATAATTCTGTAGCTGCTGAGAAGTGTGGGGTCTTTACCGGGCTTAGGAAGTGGCCGTAGGTAACTATGCAGCCATTCTTCTGGCACCTCAGCATTCTGTATGCTATTGTTGAAATCTCACCACATTCTTAATGCCGGTGTCATCGAGCTGTTTAATGTGGTGATACTGTACACCATCAGGATCCAGGGCAGTGTTCCTACTGGATTCTAAAGTGCACATAACGTCTTCTTCGGATATGAGGTCGAAATATATGTCGCCTCTTCTGTCGCTTCCCAGGATACGGTCTTTAATTTCTTGGCGGGCAGCTTTGTCACCTTTGTCTGTCTGAGCAATATAACGCTCGAGTAATGCATGTCCCTTTTTGGCATCGGTCTTCAGGCTTATTCCTGTCGAGCTGAGAATATTTGGAATTGATTGGCCTGTACTTTTCCTACTCATTCTGTGAAAGTCATTAAACAAAGTGCTATACAGCAAAGGAAGAATTTCGTAGAAAGTGTTGCTAAAGAGAGCGAACTACAGGAAACTGTGTCAAGACTTAGAAATGATTTACATAAATCAAACTCAGAACTTTCTAGTGCACAAACTGCATTGAATTTTGCTTTAAGCAAGATTAAGAGGTTATAATCTCAGATGAAAGATAAACATGTTGAGGTAGAAAAGCTTATGCAAGAGGCCCAACAAAATAAAGAAAGGCGTGAGAAATTAAAAGTTCAAGCCAAGAAATGTGAAGAATTATGTAATGAAACACTTACTGAGCTATTGAGTGACAATGTGAATGTTAGTCACCAACTTAGGGAAAAGTATGCAGTATCTTCGGAGAAGGTTAATGGACTTAGAAATAGCCATGATAATGAGATAAGAAAGGAGGAGAGGAAGATATTGGATGAGTTAACAATGGAGGGAAATAAATTGGCTAGAATTGAGAAATTACTAGCTGAGGAAAGCTGTAAACTTTTGGCATGTGACAACTTAATTAAAAAACAAAGTGAAGATATTTCACTTAAAAATGTTCAAATCGGTGAATTGAGAACACGAGTAGATGGTTTAATAGATCTGCTTTTAGGTAAAAAAAAATGCTGTCTACTGTCAATGTTGACAAAGTTAGACAGAAAGACGATGATCAACATGTCATAAAGGTAACGAGTCAGCAACATACACTCGGTACCAACACTAACGTCAAACGTGATGGACGTAAATCCTTGCGTGGTAAATATAATTTTCCACGTTCCATTGACTCTGCAGCTGACAATGCTTATTCTTGGCGTCAGCCAAACAGAGGTAATTCTACGATAACTGTCAGTTCTGTAGATAGCGAGATAAACGCTGATAAATTGCAAGTCAAGAGTCAAAAGATCAAACGAGTATCTACTTTCAGAGATTCTGATAAATTGATAATGAAGGACAAAAAGAGTAGTACTTGTTCCAATAAGGAAACCTATTATGTTGGTAAGCATAAGGATTCTATTATTCCTGTTGTTGATCAGGGTGTTAAGCATCCTGCAACAGACAAGAGTAAAAACAATTTTAACAGGAGATAATTCAGATTTTAGAAATTGCCAAGGGAGTCTTTCAAATTGTAATTTTTCTTCTCCAAGGAATCTAAAACGGTCCAACAAATCTCAAAATTCGAATTCTAAGGATTTTAGAAAATATGACAGAGATAATTACACTAACGGTTGTCAATGTTATGATAATTGTTCTAAAAGACAACAATATCCATCTGGCACATATTTTGATCAAATGAGACATGGTAAACACAAAAATGCCAATTGGAATGCTAGATATAACATCGGTCCCAAACAGAGAGTGAATAATAATTACAATTGCGCTAACTGCGATTCAAATCAGTATGATATTTTCAATAGAACAAATAATGCTCTCAATAAAAATAATAATTATGGCAGATCTCTCTAAATGATATATTGGATAACCAGATTTACTTTCCTCAACAAAAGCGTAGGGTTAGTAATAATAAAGGTAATAATAAGGGTAATAGTTTGTGTAATACTCCTACTTGTTCCCGCTGTTTTGACTGTAAAACTTTGTTTCAGCCTAGAGCGGTACGCCCTTGACTTACGATGACCTTCTTCCCAAGCCTTCCGTGTTGTTTACAAGTGAGGAAGGAAGGTTTCTTGATAGACATGAAAATGGCTGGATGTTTTCATAGCCACGGGTGATGGTAAATGTGTCCTAATTTTCCGTGTTGCATCGTTGAATCCAACCGTTCATTAAAATATGCATTTTTTATTTGTATTTATTCATAGCTTCTGCTTTGAAATAAAAGTCAGTACCCAGGTATCACATTAGATGAGAAAAATGTATGCCGCCTTATGACTGTATGAGTGATGAACTGAAGCAAGTCACCATGTAGATCCCAGATTATCGATCTTGTCATTTCAAGTTTAAGGATTTTTTCTGCACTGAATTTTCTACACCGCGGCAGTTGTATTATATTTAACATTTGTTTTTTAGGATAATAAATAGATTGTTTTGTATAATACGATGCATTAGATAGTGTGTATTAAATATCGTGTATGTTTATATTTATGCATTATTACATCAGCTTATTGTTTATATGTCTGTGTTTGATTACACACCAGTTCATTTTCAAACTATTTTCACACTGTTGTAGTTGTGATAAACATTAAGTACATATTATATTTGGAATGAGGTGTAATATACTGTTTTGAGGCGACTTGTCTCTAATTTTTTGTTGATTGAAAGCAATGGACTATGCTATTTTCACACGCTAGTTAGATGACTAGGTGCATTTAGATCAAATATGATTCACCTTTTTGCTACATTGTGAGCTTAGAGTTACGATAGCAACTACATCAAATATTGATGTGCTCCAGCATTTATGATTGCTAGGATAGATTTTATACAAGAAGAGATTGCCAGCCATATGCACAAACTTTTTGGCTAGGCATAATGCAGTAGTCGTCTTCAGAGTGTTCCTAAGTACTTTTGTGTATTAGATTTAATTCCTTTCTTATATTTTCACGTCATGAGGAATTAATTAATTGTAACTGTAGATTATGGATTTCTTTATAATCTATTTCATATTAAGTGGAGAAAAGCATAAATTTACAGCTAGGAACATTATAGCTGAGCTGTACGAGATTGTCAGCCTACATTACCAGGTTAAATTAAACTGAATATAGAGAGTTAATAGCGATAGCTGATACTGTTGATTGATCGATGTAATCCAAAGTCTAGTTAAAGCAGCTATTTGAGATACACAATATTCTTTTTGGGTATTTACAAGATTGTTATGCAGATAACGGGTTTTTTTCCCCAGGGATTTTATCTGTGTCGAATTCTGTTAAATTAGTATGCGCTTATTGTGCGTCTACTTAAAGATAAATTGTTTTGTTAGAAGTCATACATTTTGTTAACATCGATGTCACTTTTGATATATTAATTATAGCTTTAAATTACTTAGAAATAAATATGCTATTTTTATGTAACTTAGGGTTACAAAATTTTTTTTATTGTATTTTCTTTAGAAAATATTTTTCTGTCATTGTAATACTTTTTCTGTGCCCAACGCTCCATTGTGCGGAGGGGAGTAATAATGTGTAGTAGTTGTGGTACATTTGAAAGATGTTTTGCTGATATTATGATGTATTTTTTCTTTACTTAGCACCTCATGGTGCGTAGGTTGTAATTTATTGACAATGGTGTTACTATTGATTTTATATGAACGTTGTCTATGATGATTCATTATTACTTATGAATAAGTTTGATAACTTGGTAAACTTATTTACTATGCTTTACTTAGTTATAGCTTGTTTTTGTGTTTTGTTATACACACATACATTGCTTTTATGTTCCTATACTTTCTAGATATGATTGTATGTATTTGTATAATATGTAGTTTGGTAATTGGGATGTATTATTGCCATCTTCTTCTACATAAATATCTTCATTTTATTCTTTCTTTACTGATTGTTCTTCGTTGCATTCCATTTCTGCTATTGATTTCTCACTAGCAGCTCATTTGGTTTATGCTTCCAGGTTTAGCCTGCGTGTCTCTTGATTCTATTTGGGTACTTTTTCGTTTTACAATACTTATACTTCCATCTGTTGTATGGTTGGGTAGATTATATGACTGAATATGATGTAGCTATTTCTGATAATTGTATTTATTTTATAGGCCAGGTATTGTTTAATTTTATTATTAGTACCATGTCGTATTGGTGATGGTTTCGCCTATTCTGGTTTTGTTATCAGAGACTATTGTCTATGCTGTCGTAACACGGTCTATTCTTCTCTCCATCTTTGTCTCCCTTCTCTTCCCTTCTTTCTCTCTCTCCTTTATTCTCATTAATTTTCACGTTACACTACGGTATTTTCGGCGCTGTAGTCAGCGTTTCTCTCTCTGACATCACGGCGCTTACTAATGGTTACTGAGCAAATATCGCAAACGCATCAACACCAGGTTATAACACATGGCCAACACCGCTCTGGCGACCGGGTGATACAGGATCAAACCCGGGCGACGGCATTTGAGGATTTTTCGTCTACCGGGATTTGGACTGGATTAACTCGAGACCTGGCGAGTACATTTGAAGGAGTGTCGTCGACCAGGGACTGGCGGCTCCTGAGCCGACCCAGCTGCAATGGGTACCTCCGAAATCGGCGAGTATTTGCCTGAATGGCGAGGGACACCTGTCTCTGTACAAGAAATAAAGGGATACTCACGTAAAATCAATGTCAGGTTAGACATAAAATAATAACCTGAGATTTCGCCTCGAGTATTAGCGGGCGAACGAAAAAAAAAAAAAAACACATGGCCAGAGGATATACCTTAATTAAGAGTAAAAGGCGTCTTAAAGTCTAGAGATCCATTGCTTTATTGCACCTTATTTGAGGGACCTGACGGAAAACGCCCCAGTGTCAAATTTCATTGCATCAGCCAGCACGTGTATGCCTTCTAGGAGTAACCAGTAATTACGGGGCGGGGAAGCTTTCTCACGCAAGACGGTTCGCAACTGCGTCACACGATCTCAGGTTCAGGGAGATAATTTACGTGTTATTACGTCGGAATGATTTAGAACACGTGAGAAGAGATTCATAAAATCTAGAAGCTTAGACGAAAACTTCACTTACACGCATGACTTCTGGGCCGAGTGCATTTACATGACGAGGAATTTTACATTACAAGCACTTTGGTATTAACCAAGCGGTGTTGTATAATTTCACTCTGTGCAGACTTTTAGGTTTCTGAGCGGACAACATTCGCAGTTGCAGAATTCAGTGTCCGGCGCCTGACGGTAACAGACAGCCAGTCTTTTGACCGAGTAGCAGAACCAAAAGCCAGAGATCTCGTCAACTCCTAAGCATAAAGGAGCATAGATCAATGCTCGCACGTGTAATGTCATATCGCTGCAGGATGACAGCACCTAACAACCTGCGCCAGGGCTGACAACATCGGATTACAGATAAGTCCAAAAGCATAAGGATTATTTTCCTCAAGATATCTCAGAGATCTTATTCAAATTCCCAACAGAACTTTCACATAGATACTCACGGAACTAATTTTAAAGTGCCTTCCAGTGTATTACAAAGTGAACATTACATTCAACAATGTTAGGCAACTCTCATGATAGTCACACCAGTGCTAATGATGATTAGTAGGACATACTAGGACTTTTAGTCATTCAGTGTTTATGTCCATATTATTATTTTCGTTTATCTTTTCATTTTCTTTGTGTCATATATGTGGTTTAGGGATTAAATATCTGTACATAAGTTATATCATCTACCAAGTGGTCGAGTGAGTTTCTTACATGTACTGTCTCTTAAATCCATATATGTGTCATTTCCTCAGTATGAGAGGATGGGGGCTTAATAACAATTATAATATTCAGTAAGAATAACAGGGGAGATTTGTCGCAAGGAAACAGAATCCATTCTCATGTGCCCTTCTGAGACATTATCTCTTTGTGAGAATATTCGCCTTCCTTTCACCCCTTACTTGTATAGGAATCTAACAATTAACGAGCCACTTCTGAGATCCTATATATCTTTCTTACATTTCTCAATTTACAACTTTCTTATCCAACTGTGCTGTGACAATTAATGTCCAGTTCGGGATAACGGCGCGACATATGCCTCATTTGTTACTGTACATTTGATGCTTATATTTTTGCCGGGATATTTTTATGACTTAACGCATTTTGTTTTTGTAACTGGATAGTAGAGTTTCATTGACCCCTTAATTTTGGGATATACTTTTCAAAAAAATGATGTTATCATTTTTTTCCTCGGGGGGTGGTGTAAGCTGTTGCAGGCATTTTTCTTACTTCCAGTCCAAGGGAATTAATTGTTAGAAGTCTAGAACAAGCAAGCCGGATTTTGGGTTGTCCCGCTTGGACAGCGGTCTGGTCCGCTGGTTAATTTATTAAAAAATACACGGCGAGTCCCGTGTGAGATAAAATTGTTTAAGCTTTTTTGAGGTGAGCGATATTCGCTCAGCTTGCCCGGGTCATGTGTTTTTGGCTGGAATGTTCTGGGTAAGGATTTTTGAGTGACAGTGTGTCCCCAGCGAGTGAACGGGAAAGATGGAGTAGCCATGTTTTCGAGGTGTACCTGTGATATTTTTGGTACAGGTGCTAATGGATTTACGTGTGATTATCCATTAGAGTTATAAGTGATTATCTGCAGATAAGTCAAGATAAGATAAGATGTACATTATCTAAAGAGATGTGTTATAGGCCTTGATGTGTATAGGCCTGTGATTTCATATGTATTATTATTGAAGGATCCATAGATGTGCTATAGGCCTTGGTGTGTACAGGCCAGTCATACGTATTATTTGAAAGGATCCATAGACATATATATTCTGTGCACTGCTATGCCAGCAGTTGCTCTTTGAGGCCATACAAGTATTATTATTTGAAAGGATCCATGGACATATGTTATTGCACTGCTATGCCAGTAGTCGCTCTTTGAGGCCATACAAGTATTATTATTTAAAAGGATCCATGGACATATAGATTCTTTGCACTGCTATGTCAGCAGTTGCTCTTTGAGGAGGCCATACGTATTATTGCTTAGAGGATCCATGAATATATATATATTAGTAGCACTGCGATGTTTGCAGGCTACAGGAAGAGAGAGCGCTGACGATTCCATATATTACTATTGGAGAGATCCAAGAACATATATAGTAGTACTGCGGTGTTTGAAAGCTACAGGAAGAGATAGCGCTGATGATTATATATATTATTACTGAAGGATCCATGATCATATATTAATGTTATTGGAGATACTCCGAGGCCAGGAGTTGTGTATGCTGTTAGTTGATATGTAGGGTGAATATTGGTAGCCCTTACCTGATGCTATTTGATTCAATGTAACTGTATTTCGTCGATGTCATTGTGGTCGTGTCGTGGCGTAATTAAAGTGTCTTAGAAAACGTCACCAGCTTTTCTACGATCAATGACTCTTACGTATATGTACTGTTTAGACAATACACACAACATCATTACTGTTACCAGATGTAACAACAAGATTCAACAGTCACATTAACAGTTCAGTAATCAGGATTTAACAGTGGAGAAATACCATTATAATAACAGTAGTGGACAGTAGTTAACAGTGGTGATCGAGTCTTGTTTCCACCGAAATAAAACACCCTATAACATTTATAAAACAGTATATAACAGCATATAACAGACAACTAATTGTCTCTTGTTCCCTACCCGTCTATAAACCAAACCTTCCTCCCTGTAATATGCTCCCTGAGGAGTATGGGAGTAATTTCCATACAAGCTTGAAAGCAAGGCTTGAGGGTTTTATCAGCCCTTTGTGCCTGCTTCAACTCTGAAATATTCGAGCTGATTAGAAATAAGAGCTCAGGGGCCGCTTGGGCGTGTCCTGTGTTCTCTCTCTCTTGTGTCGACCTGGGTTTCTGCGAAGGATCCCTGAGGAAGACATATTTTCTCCCTAAAATGAGAGGGTAGACTATATCGTCTACTGCTGCGGAATTGATTTTGCCCCGCACATATCGGGTTGAAACTTCAATTTCCGCTACCGAACGAAGCATAGGCTTTATACTCTTCCGGGGCCCCCGTATTTCTAGTTTCACCAGTGTACTGATAGGCCTTTACCAAAGACGGTGAAATTAGAGCTGAATATTCTAAGCCCAAATCATTTAAGCACCGTATGGTGTGGTTACCAACGGTTACTTGCTCAGTAATAGAAGCGTGGCTGGGATTTTGTTCATATGCCTGGGGGTCATGGTTCCCTATCGGCCCCCTGATCAGGCATGCAACATTATAAGGGCCTGTTTTCGGCCTCTTACAATCCAATGTAAAATGTGTATTGGTTTTGCACGATTTACAATATCGTCTTCCAGTTCCCTGGGCTGAATTGCTGTTTTTGCATATGGTGATCCTTTGGTTGTTGTTGTTGCTGTTATGTGAGGTATTGGTCGTACTCTTGGAGTCAGTGAAGGGGCGCTCCTCTCGTCTGGGGTGACTATCATGTGGGCGCCTTTTAGCCAGGTTCACTTCCGACTGGGCGCTCTGGTACCGATCAACAAACAGTACCACCTGAGCCAGAGTTTCGGCCCCGTGCTCCGCCAGGAACTTTCTCATGTCAGGGGTGAGCTAGTCCTTGAACTGCTCTACGGGACCCAAAGATGCAGCAATAGAGAATGCAATCAGCGACCCATAGCTTGAATGCTTGCGTCAGGGTCAGCGAACCAGAGCTGACCAAGACCCTACTCCACCTCCACGTGGTGGTCCTGGAAACAGGCTGCATCACTGCAGTCTGGCTGAGAGAGCAGGGATCGAAGAGGGAAGGCAAACCTGGTCCCAAAAAATGCCGTGCTGAAGTCAGATGCGACGGCCGAAAGGCGCAGATATCGCAGCTCCTGTGTAAACAGACACAACGCAACCAACATCCTTTTAAGGACAAACGAGGAAGAAGAAGAACTGCTCTACAATAGTCATCTCTTGGAGCCCTTCAACCGCTTCGTCAAAGGCGCTGAGTGATCCCCACTTCTCCAAATACATAGCCAGACGTGTAGCAAACTGCTTATACGACTCATCTTTTTCCCTCTTGGCTTCCCGGAATTTGTTCTGAAAAGTATGTGCATTCAGCTGACAATGCTGAAGCAGAGCTTTCTTCAACAAGTCATAATTGTTGTTATCTTCCAGGGCCATTTTGGGGAAGACATCGTAAGCAGGTCCTCTCAGGTTCTGAGATAACTTCATGTTGTTTCTCTCCCTATCTAATGCATAGGTGGCAGCTAAAGACTCAAACCTAGCAAGATAAATGTCTATTTCCTCTAAAGCCTCGGAGTTAGACATCTAACTGAAAAGAAGCCGCGCTCGGAACTGCCGCGTGAGATATTTACCCCATCACTACCTTGAGAACTCCCCGACCCATTAGTTCTAGAGTTAGATTCGGTTCTTCTTCCTTCGATCTCCAGTTCTTTTAATCTAATGGCGTGGGCAGTCGACCTGTTCCTTCTCCTTAGTGAATGCTATCTCGGCCTGTTCCTTCTCAAATGCTCTTTCAGCCTGTTCTTTCTTTTTTGCTCTTTCGGCCTTCTTTTCGGCCTTTAGTCTGTCAGCCTGTTCATTCTCGAATGCTCTTTGTTTTTCTTTCTCCTGCTCCTCAAAAGCTCTTCACTTTTCTTTCTCTTCCTTTTCAGGTTCCTGTTCCTTCTCTTCCCTTTCTAATCTTCTCTCTTCTCGGGACGTGGCTTTCTTGGCTTCGATCCTATCTTTGTCCTCTTTCACTGAAGTTGCTACAAAGTCAGATTACTCTCAGCCAGATAAACCCATCTCTTTAGCAACATTTAGATAAAAAGTGTAGAGAATTTGTGATTCGGCCATGCTGTGCAAAGAGGTTGTTTACAGGTTACACAAAAAATACAATTGCTACTCAACTAAAATCAAATTAGCGGCTCTAAGTTCAAAATACTGGCTGACTACAATTACCCAAACCACCACAATGACAACAACAGAAGTAAGGCTTCAGCAATGGACAGCTTTTTCCTCTTCAATTAATTTTAGAGAAGTTTTTGATTTTATAAATTATTAAATTTACTCTTAAAATATTTCACCTTATTTATTTATTTGTAGCAAGACGTGTGAGCATATCTATCTAAACTAATAATTAACAATACTTTTTTCAATAAATCTAAAATCTCTTGTCAGATTTCTAGTGGAATTAATCTTCAGGTTACTTAATAAAGTCGAGGTCCGCAATTGTGATTGATCACAAATGCGAACCGAGTTCAATAATACCGGAGCGAGTCGCCCAATTGTCACAGATTGCCTCCCCTGCTTTGCAGTAGTGGTCCAACGGTGGCCAAAACTCAAGAGTATCTAAAGGGGTCATCAAAGCTGTCTACTTTTGCACAAGATTACTCTTGGCAGAGTTGTAGATAGAAGGATAATGAAGCTTCTACCTCAAGGGACTGTTCATATGACATTTCCTAAGTCAAGAACAATGCAGCATTGGCTGAGCAATTGTTAATTTATTATCGGTCTGCCTCCTTTTATGAAGAATTATGCAATGGTTTAGCCCGTACAAGCACCCAGCTGGTGTAAATCCAGCAAAAAAATTTTCTAAGAAGTATTAGCTCTATATATGTAAATATATGTCTAAGTGTGTGTATATATATATATATATATATATATATATATATATATATATATATATATATTAAAAGAGTCTTGCTCATATGTTTGCTTTCATACTTATAATAACTAAATCAACTATGATTATGTTTTAAAATAACACGTAACAAATTTAATAATCAATTAGTTTTAAGTTTGATTCATCAATGAAATGAGGGTGAATTTTAGATGACAATTAAAGTTGTCTTCATTGAGACTTAGGTGAGGTTTATATAAAAAAAGTTCTGTCCTTTTGCTGGTGCCTGTTAGCACTTAGCTTGTATGAGCGAGTCCTGCAGCCGCGGTTTCGTCATTTCTTTTGTGATGATGACACTTCACAGTTTGATAGCTTTGTTCCTCAAACGGTCTGATATCTTAGTACCACGATCTGTCAGATAGCTTAGTACCACGATCTTTTAGACAAAATAAAAACAAATGCTTCTGCTAAGTACATTTGTGAGCTGCAAATTAACAGACGCATTGTCTCGCTGTCCATCCACCAATGTTATTCTCGCTGAATAATTATATTCTTTTTTGAGTATACACAGCATAACTCAGGGAAGATGATTTGAAATCACCAATATTCTTCTGGGTATTAAAATGGGAAAATATGTGCTTGGACAGTGCAAAAAGCAATGATTTGCCTGAATTACAAGTAACAAGGTACATACACTTGATGCACACGTGATGTAATCATCACTCATCACTGCTCCAGTCGGAGTCTGGGGCCCCCTCTGCTGTCGGTTTTCTGTACGACCAGCAAGAAGAAATCACCAGCGCTTGCTGTAGTGGTTTATGAATATATTATTTTCATATGTTAAGGTTGCCAGCCTCATTTATAACCACTTATCAAGAAAGACATGTCAAATAAATGTTTACACTTACCCCAAAGTAACTTTTGGGAACACAATCTCCTGCACAGTTTAGAATGGACACAGCACTTTATTAGATGCTTCGAAACACTTGGCCTGGAAATTGTATAATTCCTCTTATGACGGGTGTTCTGCAAATCACTTGGTCTGGGAAATGTTTGTAATTCTCTTATGATGGGTGTTCTGCGAATCACTTGGTCTGGATATATTTTGTATTCCTCTTATGACGGGTGATCCAATTCCCTAGGACTCCAGTCTTTGTATTTAAAATGCGGGTTCACTTTTTTTTGTTTCAAAGTTGCCCAAATACTTTTGTCTGGGTCCTTTTAAGTTTCCAGTGCGGGTTTACTTGTAAGTTTCAAGTTGCCCAAACACTTCCGATCTGTCACTTATAATATAGGAATCCTTTGTCCGATCCTTCTCTTTCTGGCTCTAGTGAGTTGCACTACACGTGGCGATGCAGTCTGATTTGTGACTCCAATGTCGCTATATTATATCTCTCATTTTAAGTTTGAATCTCAGATTGTTCTTCCGACGAATTTCCAATGAAAACCATTGTGTATTCCGGCTCTCAAATCAATCCAATCGAAAGCTCTGGACTATATGGGTAGGGGTGTTTAATTTTATTCTCCCCCGCGTGTTTTAAAATATTACATTTTAAAATTCCATCGTGTGACCTCTTTCAATATGTCGTAATGCTTCTGCCAACTCACAAACAAATCTGTGAACTTATTTGATGTCCAGATGCTACCTTCCAATATTGCCTCCCCCAGACAGGTTATCTGTAATAATCATGATACATGGTCCAGGAAGCTATTACCTCATTATTGTCTGGGCCCTCGCCCCTCTCAGGCAGCTCCCCCAGACAGACAATATGGTATTCTATTGAATCGATCGTGCACGACCAGCTTGCGCATACAAGGATAATCTGTCAAAGGTTACTAGACCAACTGAAAGAGATAAATGTATTACAGCTGACCGGTGTAATTAACCTCGATAATACTACAGGTCACCTGGCGGAATGTAAATACGCCTGGGAGTGGTCACAGCAAAAAGAATGTAAGGGCAATAAATATGCCAAATAATAGGACGATGAAGAAAATGAAGAAAAGAAGTGATACTGCCAGAGGGGATGAATGGGTGAGAGAGGGGCACAAAAGTATATGCACAAAGACGTTTTGTAACAGTCCTCTTGACACAGCTCTGCAGCACATTTTATCTATGTAACAAGACTACTTATGGGTTTTATGTAGGTTCAGAAGCCTGAGACACTGAGATGGGCTAGGTTACTCAGGGATAAGAGAGAAAATCGGCAGAATGTACATGAGAGGTCCATAGTGCATTTTTGAGTCACTCGTCTTTAATGGCAAAGGAGCGACAGCCCCTTATACACTTTAACAGTCTAGTACCACACAGTGTAGTCATCTGGCTTATACTTTAGTTGTTTATATACATCTTCTTTTATGTACTAATTATGTCACGAAGTGCCACATTTAAAACTGATCACAATGCAGCATAGTTTTCTGTCACGCTGTTTCTTAAAGATATCTGTCACCCTCTTGATTGTCATGGGATTTACTCCCCTTGCTCTGCAGTGATGTTTCAACAGTGGCCAAACTTCAGAGTATCATCTACTGAGGGTCTTCAATGGTGTCTTTTGCTCTACATTACTCTTGGCAGGGATGTGAACTGAAGAATGGTGCTTCAATTCTAGGGAGCCTCACAGGAATTTAAAGAAATCAAGTACTCCGGCTGATAGGATCCAGGCCAAGTAAACTTTGCATCTATCTAACCTTCTATGAGTTAGGATTGTGCTCGTTCAAGCCCCCAACTGATTTAACTCAGTAAAATATTACTTAAATAGCTCCGTTATAAGTATTTAACATGACTGAGACAAACAGGTCCAGTTCACAGAATGACTAAATCTAAAATTGTATATTTACAGATAACAAAATTTAATAGTCAATCATCCTTAACAATTGTAACATACATAAGGTGGGGTGAATTTAGATAAAGTCTTTTAAAATTTCTTCTCATGTGATGGTTTGATAGGAAAAAATGTTTTCTTCTGTGAAAATAGAGTGTTCACTTGGCAGATTTTAATGTGTACTTAGCCGCCAATAAAATATCAGTTCGTTTCTGCTCCAGCCGATGCTTGTTCTTTGCATGTTATAGACTGGTTCACTCGTCACTAGTCAAGTCTGGTGGCTGCAACACGTTCCTCGTAGTATCGGGGAGTAAGTGCTAAGATGGTCCAGCGTCTGTTAAGACATGTCTGCTGTAGGAGTCTAGCTTTGACTGCAAGACCACTTATACCACTCACATGTTCCAGAGATAGCACCACCAAGTGGTACTACCGACTAGTATAATAAAATAAGAGAGAAACAAATACCCTCTTGAGTATTTGGTTTCCTGACACAAAATCAGGTGCCTCCCCCCTCCCCCTTTTTTCATTCCACCATTAATGAGCATTAATATGAATCCCAGTCAGCGGAAAAAAGCCATTGCATTTATATTGAACAAGTTTACATTTTCATTTGCTATGCTTAAAAATGTTAATAAAATAAGTATGCACCATTTATAACATCATCCACTCCCTACTCCATATGGAACTTGGGACTACCTCTGCTTATGGTTCTGTATGAGAAACCCGCATAAATAAAGCGCTAGTTCTTGCAGTGATGGTTCATGAAATCATCATTCTTTATGCCGAGGTTGCCAGCTTCGTATGATTTGGACATCCAAAAGCAATTTTCACGTTAATAATGCAAAATATAGAATTATAAAACGCACAACTTACCTCCAAATCTCTTTTGGGAATACCGACTACTGTCTCAGAGAAATAGTTAAGGCAACCTGTTTAAGATGTCTCTTACACGTGGACTGGGGTATTACTTTGCAAATAGAATCCCACTATGACTTAGTGTTCAGGTTCCTAGGATTCCGGGCTTTCCGTATTAATGAAATTAGAGTTTTCCTGAGATACAAGTCCACAAGATGCTCAAACGCGTTGCCCGGTCCTTTACAACGGACTCCTGATCGTATTCCTTACTCTGGCTTGTCTGGCTGTCTTCTTGACGAGTTGAATTTCCCAGTGCAGTGGGTTGTGCAATCGTAAACAAACAATTCATGACTGAAGTCAATTTGGTGCAATCACTTCAGCGATTACAATTAATCCTTAAGAATGGTCAATGACACCTTGACCTGACATGAATCGAAGTGTTAAAATGTAAACAGTGACTGGGGCACAGATTTCTGTGCTCTGAAAATGAGAAATAAATAAATGATGGCAGAGAGAGAGAAAATACGCAAAAGAGAACGACCATTTATGTGACATTGGTCCATCTTCTTGGTTGTTCTCTGCAGTTGTTCACTTCCATTGGGTTGTCATATGCCCATACTGTTTGTTGATTCATCCTCACAGGGTATCCAACAATAATTATTCTGTTTTTCCACTGTTGATTTTTCATGAGTTATACTTTCAACGTTTCTTAACGTCACACTATTAGCATGTTTTCTGGCTAGAAACACCAATGTCATAGGTATGTGTGCATAAAATATTTCCAAGAACAGAAATGGAGATGTCAGTAACCTTAGGCTAACCACTGCTTTATTCAAGTATATTAAAGTTGATATATAAGGGTGTTGAAGAACAAGAAGATGCTTATGTCATTTCTTACATTCAGTGTTTATATTTGGACATACGACCTAATATAACAAACAGACCTTGTGTCTTGTTTGAACAGGATGCACCTTGCCAAAATGAGGTTAAACCCTCTGTAAACAAAAACAACAACAAAGCACTTCTAGTATTTCTAGAAAAATAAAGTAATTCTAATATTATTATAGAACAACAGTGAAAGCAAAATAGCTTTTCCTCCTTTTATTTTTGTGTTTCTTGTGCAAATGTGGTGTATCTGATTCAATGTGCATTTTTCGCTTCTTTTTCACATGCAAAATGTCTTCCGTAGTTGCAGAAGCAGTGATATCCAGAGAATGTTTTCGTTTTCGTTTCTTTGTCTTGGTGACATCAGATGACTGTCTAAAAGGCATGCCTGAAAAGATATTAGAGAAATAGGAATTTGTATTTCTAACGTGGGCAACTTTAAACAGTATTTTTTAGAAGGCAGTTATAACAACTGACCTGAAAAACAATTTATAAAGAACTGCTTGTTTGCAAAACAGCTGATCAGCCAAAATGCTACATCTGTGTTATGCAGCACAGATATGTAAATGTTTGTAATATATCATCAATCTGAAAATGTGCAGTACATATGAGACCTCTATAAATATGTCAAACAACATGTATCTGTAAACAGTGAAGATATAAAAATATCATCAGTGTTTATTGAGAATCCTGAACTAAATGACAGAAAATATGTACGCCCTATTTCAGTTACATATGACAGCCATTCTTAATTTCATGATAACTCGCACTTAAGCCTCATGATCCATATTCAAAACTTGCATTTCTCTGGATAAATAATGTTAACACTTTCTTGGGACAGCAAAGCCTGTGTCATCATGTGGCGTATTCTTTCCAGAACGTTGTCTCCATTACAGTTGCTCTGAACGCATCATGATTCTGGGCAAGTAATAAGTCTCTAACCACTGAGCAAATTTGATCAAAAATGGAAAACTAAAATGTACATTAATATACTTATGACCAAGCTATTTTACATAGTATGGCCAGTAATCCTCGATTCACTGACAGGTTCATTATACCTAAACTTTGCTTAGGGAGTGGCTTATCCTGTCAGCTGATTTTTAAAAGCTCACTATCAGCCATAAACCACACTGTAACAGTGTGTGTGCCAAACAAACATACCATCCACAAACTGACAAAAAAAAAAAAAAGATGAAAAAGGGATAACTGTGGTTAATGCAGCAGAAAGACAAAAGACATACAGTACAGTCAGGATAAGAAGTTGCTGGGACAATCTAAAATACTTCTAATGTCAACAAATTTTCAAAAGTTATTTGTACCAGAAATTAAATATACCATTTCTTATTGATTTTGACATGCTGATTTCAAATATCATAATGAAATTCACCATGGCTCTGGGTTTTTTTTAAATGATGAATTTACATTACAGTAATACAAATAATGTATGCTTGTTTAATTCTCTGGGGTGAACAGCTAGTCTTTCTACTTTAGCATTATATAAATTGTGGTTACATACTCAATTAATTGATATTTCAACATAAAATGATAGAAAAAATAAAAACATTATTTAAAGTTCACATATCATGTTTTAAAAAGGCACATTTGAACCCATTCCGTCATTATTCAGTCGCTGTTCGAGCTCTCTTTGCTTGCTTCTTGTAGTCAATCGATGAGGTGTCTCTTGTCACAGTCCAACAGTAATCAGCAAGCATTGAAGGGCTCCAATTGCTTTGATACCTTGTCTCCATAGCAGCAATGTCCTGGTGAAATCGTTCACCATGCTCATCACTGACCGCTCCACAGTTTGACGTAAAGAAATCCAGATGAGAATCCAGAAAATGAATTTTCAAAGACACGTTGCAGCCAAGACTCTTATACTTCCCGAACGAGATTTTCTACAATTTCATTGTAATTATCAGATCTGTTGTTTCCAAGAAAATTGTCCACCACTGACTTAAATGCTAGCCATGCTGCTTTTTCCTTGCCATGCAACACGCAAAGAAACTCGTCATCATGAAGAAGTTTTCGAATTTGCGGACCAACAAATACTCCCTCTCTTATTTTAGCTTCACTCAGTCTTGGAAATTTTCTGATGAGGTATTTGAAAGCCTCATCTGTTTTCTCCATTGCCTTGACAAAGTTTTTCATGAGACCCAGCTTAATGTGCAAGGGTGGCAACAAAATCTTGCTGGTGTTGACAAGTGTTGGGTTCTCAACGTTCTTACTGCCAGGCTGCAATGACTGCCTGATTGGCCAATGTCTTCTGATGTAATGGTCACTTCGTGCATGGCTATCCCACTCACAGAGAAAGCAACAGTACTTGGTGTATCCACCCTGTAGTCCAAGCAAAAGAGCGACCACTTTTAAGTCACCGCAAAGTGACAAATGATGATGATCGTTGTTTATACACTTCAAAAGCTGCTTAATGTTTTCATAAGTTTCTTTCATATGAACTGCGTGACCAACTGGAATTGACAGTAACACATTACCATTATTCAACAAAACAGCTTTAAGACTCGTCTTGGATGAATCAATGAAAAGCCTCCACTCTTCCGGTATGTAATTGATTTTGAGGGCTGCCATTAAACCAGAAATGTTGTGGCACGCAGAAAGGTCACCCTCTTTGAAAAAGAATGTAATAAGCGGCTTCTGGCGGTTCCTATACACAGAAATTGTAACATCTTCTGCCAGGAGATTCCACTGTTGCAATCTGGAACCCAAAAGCTCCGCCTTGTTCTTCGGTAAATTCAGATTTCTTACAAGATCATTCAGTTCACCTTGGGTTATTAAGTGTGGTTTAGTGGATGTAGTTTGCTCAAAATCTGGGTCGCTTGAGGTTGATGGTTCAGGACCACCAATGTCCTCTTCTTCATCAGTGGAAGCAGCTGAAAATGATTCTGGCACTTTGGGAACTGGTAGGTCATCGTCATGTGGTACCGGACGTATTGCAGAGGGGATGTTTGGATATTCCAGAGTCCATTTTTTCTTCTTTGATATGCCTTTCCCAATTGGAGGGACCATGCAAAAGTAACAGTTGTTGAGATGATCAGTGGGCTCTCTTCAAATCATTGGGACTGCAAAAAGCATAATTTGCCTTTTGCCAGTCAACCACAGTTTTAGATGTGCTGCACATGTATTGCGGCATATGTGTGGCGCCCAGCTCTTATCTTGATCTCCTATTTTGCAGCCAAAATACAAACTGTACGCCTTCTTAATCACTTTAGTTATATTTCATTTTTGTGATACAAATGTCACCTCACCACATATATAACAGAAATTATTAGTACTGTTCACACATGTCCTGAAGTTAGAACAGACAGACACATTTACTTACCTAGGAAGCATAGTAACACCTGACGGCGGAACAAGCAAGGACATTAAAAACAGAATGAATAAAGCGAGAACAGCCTTTGCTGTTCTCAACAACATTTGGAAGTCTTCCCAGTACAGCACAAACACCAAATTAAGACTGTATGAGAGCTGTGTACTTTCTGTGCTTCTCTATGGTGCGGAATGTTGGAGAGTAACAGAGAAGGAAATGTCGAAACTGTCCTCCTTCCACACAATCTGCCTAAGGAAAATTCTCCGAATCTTTTGGCCAAACACCATCAGCAATCAAGAACTACTTATTCGGAGTAATCAGGAGGACATGCACACCATCATAGCTGGCAGACGCTGGAGTTGGGTTGGCAATGTCCTCAGAAGGGACCCTGATACCATCACAAGAACAGCTATGCTATGGACCCCCGAGGGAAAGCGAAAGAGAGGCCGACCAAAAACAACTTGGCGGAGAACTGTGGAAGCTGAGATGCAAAGAATGAACCACAGTTGGGGCACTGTACGAAGGATGGCCGCCGACCGAGCAAAGTGGAATCAATTTGTTGCTGCCCTACAAGACGCCACCAGGCGTGATGGCTTTGACGGTTATGGATCAAAGAAGAAGAGACACATGTCCTAGGCATTTCTAACTACGATACTTTTGATAAGGACAAATGCACTAACTCAGGGGTCGGCAAACTACGGCACGCGTGCCAAGCGTGGCACGTGGCACGATTTTCAATGGCACGCTGAGTGAATTAACATACTGTACAGTATATGATCTCATTTTTAAAAAAATTGAATTTTTAGTTAAATAGAAGCATATAATTCTTTTAAAGCTATACCTGTTTTTACAACCCTTCAAAACGAAAGTTTTTAGACATTGGAGGTAAGAATGTGCGATCTAAAGCAAACTAAAGGCCTGATCATACTATACTGCAAGTAAGTCTTCGTTTTTACGGACCGTTTCCGGGAACAAACATTCTTCAACGAATTTCAAGGGGAGTGGTTATACTTTGCGGCGCCCGCTAGTCTGGCGTCTACCTGCTACCGTAGTTTGCAGGATGAGATTCTTGAAAAGAATCCCAAGCGAATTTTGACGGGTAAGCGGAGACGTAATATCACAATTACGCAACAGTGTCTGGCTAGCGCCTGGACGAGCGTATTTATTTCGTTTTTGCTCGCAGTTTTTGACTCCCAGTGTGAGTTTGGAGCAACAATGACTGACCTCGACGGTTATATTTCCGTCCTATCCTTCCCCTTTCTCCCGACCACCACCACCTCTACAGTTCTCTCGGCTGTCGCATACTCATGCCCGTACAGTCCGTTGACCGCAGCACAAAAGTTGGTGTTGTTATTAAGTAATACGGTCCCGTTAAAATGACCCAAAAAAGGCAAAAACTTGATATACGCTCGTTTCAAGACTTTTGGACAAACGAATTTGGATTCATACAACAAAAGGATCGTGCTGTTTGTGCTTTATGTTATGAAAGTGTCGTGTGCCGTACGTCAAGTGTACAAAGACACTATCAAACCAAACATCAGTCCTTGTTTAAAAACTCTGAGGAGAAAAGTGTAGCCATAAAAATGGCTGTTTCTGGCTACAAAAAAAAACAAAGTAGTATTTTTAGTCAAATAACTGGAACCAAAAATAAAGCTACCGAATGTAGTTACATAATTGCACAGTGTGTGGCTTCGAAGGGCAAACCTTTCACAGATGGAGAATACATCAAGGAAACTTTTTTGAGCAGTGCTGAAATTTTGTTTAGTGATTTACCAAATAAAGAAACAATACTGTCTCGGATTCGAGAAATACCGGCTTCTGCGAGATCAATCGAGAGGCGCATAACTGATATGACTGAAAATGTAACGGTAAAACAAACAACCGGGTTACAACAAGCTGTTGTATTTAGTGTCGCTCTTGACGAAAGTGTCGATGTGAATGACGTTGCGCGCCTAGCTATAGTTGCGCGATATTATGACAACGACCGTATTTATGAAGAACTGTGCTGCTTGATACTTTTTGATGGTACAGCCAAGGGAGAGGACATTATAACTGCATTTGTAAGCTATTTCGAAAATCAGAACATTAACATGAATAAAATATTCTGTGTTACTACTGATGCCGCCCCTGCATTTGTCGGAAAGAACAAAGGATTTGTTAAACTTCTTGAGGATCGTATTGGACGTCAAGTATTGAGCTTCCATTGCATTATACACCAGGAGAGTTTGTGTGCGAAGATTTCGTCACTATCCTTGAACTCTGTAATGGAAACTGTTGTCAAGATAGTTAACTTCATAGTTTCTCGCTCTTCATTGACCCTCAGGCAATTCAAGTCTCTTCTACAAGAAATGGAGAGCGCATATGCGGCCCTCCCGCTGTACAGCAATGTTCGTTGGCTTAGTCGAGGTAATGTTTTGAACAGATGTGTATCATGTCTAGAAGCAATAAAGGTGTTTCTTGGTGAAAAAGAACAACATTTCCCAGAATTGAATGACGAGGGCTAGCTGTGCAAGCTGATGTTTCTGGCTGACATAACTACAAATCTGAATGAATTAAACTTGCGTTTACAAGAGCAGGGTCAAACAGTACTTGATCTTTTTGAGCACTGGAAATGATTTGCGTCAAAATTAGACATATTTTGCCGAGATATTACCACTGACACATACAAGTACTTTCCAAACGTAAAGGCTCATTCAAATCGATTCACTGTCAACAGAGATGAGCTTCAGAAGTACGTTGAAGCGCTCAAAGGAGAGTTTGCTAAACGAGGTCAAGACTTCAAAATTCATGGGCCCATATTTTCTTACCTCATCAAGCCCGACTTAATTGATCATACTAACATCCCATTTGACTTATCTCTTTTCGAGTGGATGGATGTTGACAATTTTGAAATGCAACACATCGAATTCAAGGCATCAGAGTTATGGACGATAAAATTTGTAGAATTGCGAAAAACTCTTGACGGAAGCTGCTTGGAAAAGTCAGCTGCCATCCTCAACTGCTGGACATCCCTGCCTGAAGCGTTCACCTGTTTGAAGAAAGTTGCATTTGCTCTACTTTCGGCTTTTGGGTCACCTTATACATGTGAACAAATTTTCTCACACATGAAAGCTGTTTTAAGTCCACAGAGAAGTCGCCTAACACCTGTGCATTCAGAAGCCTGTGTGAAGCTGAAATTGACAAAATACACACCTGATATTGAACAATTAACCAAGGAGAAGCAAGGACACGGGTCCCATTAATTGATTAATGACTCAGATCAATAATAATCAATGATTACTCATATTAAAATTTTAATAACGTGTTTTATGTTTGGTTTATTTAATTGTTTTGTTCTTCAAACTATTGGACTTTCTGTCTTAACAAAATATACATATGGCAATTTTATTATAAAATTTCAAACTATTGTGTTCAGAACTTAAATTTTGCAAAACATAATATTTGTATTGATATTTGTTCCTATTTATATTAAAATATTGAATAATCTACAAAGAATAGAATAGTTATTTAATGTATCGGAAACATGTTAATACAAGATCATTTTTAAATTGTTTCAATAATTGTAGGCCTATATAAAAATATGGTGGACTTAGGTTGGCACGCTGAGTGACTTTGCAACATTACTTCGGCACGACACTACTAAAAGTTTGCCGACCCCTGCACTAACTAATGGCAAAATTTTATCAGAGATAAGATATTTATACACAAAGGTGATGTAATCATAGGTAGGATTGCACCATCAACTTCTAGTTACATTTTTATTGGTCATTAGAAAAAATTATGCAATCGCCCACAACAGTTGCGTCACATATATAAATTGACCGTAATTAAATAAACTAGTAGCATATATCTTGAAAACTAGAGCCAATCAACATTTTTTAATGTCATTTTCGTTTTCAGCACACCAAAATTAGTTAAGATCAGCTATTTTCATTTCTGGTACATTTTGGTTGTTGACTAGTGTATCCGACATTCTACTCAAAGATGGACATTTATGTCAGAATAATAATAATAATAATATGTCAGAATAAGAGGCAAAGAATGAAGCAATTATTTTAACCGTTCGAAAGTAAGTATTGTAAATTTTCATTTCTGCATCTTTTAAAGTATTCAAAAGCAGTTTAGTGAAGCCTAAAATATAGTGTCTTTGTTAATTGCTAGTAGCATAGTAAAAAGTGTAAAAATGTTCAAATCATGTGTTTGGCCTACTGTCGTTGTGTGCTCTGTTAGCGCACTGTTAGCGGCTCCTACACGGATTCCAGGGTGATAAGCTAATGTAAGAGTTACCTGTTCCCTAGTGTTTTCCTCCTTCTTTCTTACGAGTGACTGCCAAATACTAGTTTATGTGTATTAAATTCACAGGCCTCAGGTTTTATTCTTTGTTAATCCTATATATCAAACAGATAGCCCTGTTGCTATCAGAGTTTAATGCAAGCCTTTTTCTCACAAACGGTATATCCCTCATCTATCAATTTAATCTTCAGATGTGACAGAATACAAACAAAAGAAAAATGTCACTATTATTCCTAACATTGTCTGGGACTAATAAAATAATACTATGAAAAACATTATCATGTTGCACCATGGAACACCACAGAAAATATTGTTTTTTTTTCAGTAGGTTTTTTTAAGTTCTTATTTCTGATCTATTTTACTTGAATATAAAAAGACCTGCTTTATTTTAAAATTATATCAAATCAATTTTTAAATATTTTGTTCTATCAAACCCCTGTTATGTCATTTAAATGCTGATATGAATGCTTGTTGTCTTATAACTTCGTAAAAATTTAAATCAAAGAGTCTGGTATGTTGTTTCAACTAGATTGGACTGATTGTTGGAAATAAACTGATTCATTAAGTGGTGCAAGGTATTCCTTAATTAAAAGCCCATTTAGAAACACACAAAAAAAGAGTGACCAATGTAGCAAGTTTAATTTGCTGGGGAGGTTATGATGTTATACCTAAAAGGAAAGAAATCTGTGTCTGTGTTAACCGTGTGAGGTCAAGCACATGTAGGCCCCTGACTATAATAGATGATGATGAAGTATTTGCAGGGAACCTAACGCTACCTCCCTAGATCTCACACGGTCACTATTTTGGCTCTAGTGTCTGGTGTATGATGTACCTAATGTCTAGGGGAGAAATGAAAATGATGGTACATAAACACAAAACACTTTAATTCACTATAATAAAAGGAATAAAACAGTGGTTAAGTTTTTTCTTTAAAAATAGAATATTTTCTTTTTTACAATTTAATCTGCCTGTCCCGCCATCTCTTTTGGACAGGTCTTTGAAAATGAGGAAAAGATAGTTTACATAAAAAGGATCAACTAAAATGTGTGGACTCTTTGTCCAATAAATATAAAGTCACTCTATCTCTCCTGTTGGGGTATTCACAGCTTACAACTTTATTATCTAATAGTGTGTGTGTCACTGGTTAGGAGGGGCTGTAGTTTCATCACGCCCCATAAACTTCCTGGGTATGATTGGAAATACCAAAGTTTATTATAATGAAAGTGTCAGATATCCCCAGATGCTAACACATCACCTGGGATTCCTTGTAGAAGGATAATTCAGTATGTAGTTGCAGAAAATATAGATCTCTCAACACGCACAAGCTCCTCCAGCTATCTGCTGACAGCATAAACAGTTTACAGGAGACTTGTTGGCGCTACACTCACTCATCAGGTTTCCTCTCACCGGCTGGTAACAGGAAATAAAACCTCTGCAATAAAAGGACACCCTGGCCTTTTATATCTGATCACTTTTTATTATTATTATTTACATATGGTGGTATGGGGTCAGCCTCGCGTGCATACAGGTGCACTCGCCCCTAATTTTATATGACTCACACCTTGCTGTGACCACACCTCAGGTCCCTATGGCAAATACGCCACTGTACTTTTACATAGCTTTCCTCAATACAATAACGTGGAGTAACCACATTTCCTTTTGTATGATTTTCTCTTCTTTTTTAAATTATAAACGCTCCAGGCATGTTGAACAGTGTTCATGGAACACGGAGGCTTACTAACATATTCTAATACAATAATATTAAACAAAAACATGACAATATACCACAGTTAGATACAGTTCAATGTGAGGACTCAACAATGTCTGCTCCCGGCATGTCCTTCACTTTTCCCAATAGCAGTATCTAACTTTGGCAGTTGTAATAAACATACTAATTCATAAAGCATTCTTACCACAATTTCAAGAAATATAAAACAAATGACGCTGACGTGCAAAGAAATGGCCTCAGTTTTCCTCTGCACTGCCCAGACTGCTAATTAATTCTTTATTTTATAAATTAACACAGCTGATCTCAGCGTATTTGATAGAAAAAGTTTTTGTCAACTGGCGATGAGCATTGAAAGCTTTTTGCTAATATCTATTAGTACTGGCCAATGGGAAGCTTGCGACTACCAGAATTCAAGTGTAGTCTTTTGAAAAACAAAAAAAATAATTCCAAACAAACTCTGTGTCTGGTAGTCGATTGGTCAGTCTGCGTTAGTTATGCCAATACAAAAAGATGTTAGTTTTGGTTAACATTTTCCTACCGCTCCCCTTTCCTCCTATACTCTTTTTACCCAATCGGATTTGAATTTACCTCAATGCCTCTCTCTAAGCTGGCGTACCCACTAACGTTATGAAAAAAACAAGCAGGAACCACAGTTTGTCCGTCTTAGTGTCACCAGACATATAGTATTTTCTCAATAACTTGGCTAATACTTGGACTACCATATTTTTTAAAACACATTTTTGCTCAGGGGACTCTAAGCTATACTACCATATGATTTTTATGGTCAGTTTCATTATGGTTTAGATTTTCAATTTTGTCACTGTCAATCGTCAAATAAAAATTTTACACAATTCAGCCATCTTCCACCCTCATCTCTCTCTAGCATTTTTATTCAAATAACTAACTTAATTGTGTGACGTCAGAAATACTACCGCTAGGAGGAAATAAAAAAAATTGTCTGCGTGTTTGCCTCTGCCCACAGCGTGTATATATGCATGGCACAATGTGTCAAGCGAAGCGGGGTTTTGCGCGGCGGGTGTTAGAATTGGCGTTAATTATTTCTGTTGTCTCGTGTTACACTACCAAAATTTGTAAGGATTACTACCATTACAGGCGTTAAAGTTAAAATATTATGTTAATTCAGGCAGTAACTTGGCGGCACATTTCTGGAAGATCGTTAATTATAAGTCTTGCCGCAGTCTCTATCAGATCGGGCCAAATGTTAAAAATGTACGTCACAAGGAAAGCGAGTAGGTTTATACGGCGGGATCGTTTCTAAGCATTACCATGGCACAAAATTCAGCGCGATGCTGGCGTGTGAGAGGATCATAGTCAGACACAATCGGGCGGGGTTATTTATTATCATTATATGACCAAAATCTTACTGAAATGAGCGATTATCTTGCAGATTTTACTACAACCAACATGCTTTGATGTGGTCTCATAAGACCAAGTCATAAGCAGAGCAAACATATGTCTTCACTGTACTGAGCAGCTATGTCAAAAATCATATGACACCACATGACAGACCCATACATCAGAGAGAAAATAAGGTGAGGACCAGTTTTTTAGAGAAAACAAAAACAATGAGACATGAGAAAACACAGAAAAACCAGAGGCAGAGTGGCTAAACTGAGATAGGGGTCAACAATGAAGAGTTGACCAAAATAGATGGTCAAATGATAGCTGCAATGGTCTGGGAATGACAGATAAAACGTCTGGCTTGACATGAGAGGTATTCTTGCATAGGGATTACAGTAATGAAAGGATGCATTAACTCAAGTAATTAATGGCAGATATACAAGATGATAAGAAGGAAAAACAAAGACGGCCAACACTGTAGCAGAATACTGCTGACATATTATCTTTCATTAATGTTTTCTCATGTAATTAAATTGATAAACATGGTGTTTGACACTCTTAAGATTTTTCCTTTTTTTTTTTAAATTTGCCACTTCAGCAGAGGTTATAATCACTTCATGTAATATGTGCCCAAACATCCTTAGCTACACTAAACAAAGTTTTCCTAGAATCCTTAGTGGTGGCGTGGTTAAACAATTGCTTTTCTAAATAAGAGACAGGGCTTTGCACCCAGCAAGGAACCAAACTGTGCCAGCCCTGGCCAGTCAACAGTGTAATATGACCAAAGTAAAATCAAACTTTTTCAAATTTTCTGTATCTAACCTGATTTTACATTCTATTCTTTTTAATACCATCTGTATTATATTACTATTTCAAAATATTTTATTTAACAAGATATATTATTTTTTGTTAATGACCATATTATCCTATATATCCAAGACTTGCTTTAATGAGAAGCTGTATGTTGCTGAACTTGTTAGGCTATATTACACACTACACAAGTAAGAGTATAAATCTTATGCAAGTCAGTTCACAACAGAATAAAATGAATGGCTGTACATCTTGGGTAAATCTTTCATCAACACAGTAACGATAGTACAATGACACTAATCTTTATTTCTGGCTCTCTCAAGTTTCTTCTCTCAATTGACACTTTTCAAAGTCATTTAAATTCCTTACTGGTTATCTTAATCCACTGTATTTCTATAATCCACTTTACAAATTTATTAGTGCCCTTACCAGCACCAAAAGGTTGGAATCTGACTTTCAGTTCTTCAGGCATGGGTACATGGGCAGCAGGTTCTAGCTTATCACTCACATGTGAGGTTGTGGGGTTGGCTCTGTACGCCTTATTTATAGACAGAAATCCTTCCAAAGGGGGACCTTTTAAATATACATAAAAAAGGTAATTACAAATCTGGTCTCAACATAAGTGTCCGTAACTACATGCAGGCCGAGACTAAAGCATATAAAATTACAAATTCCAATCTTTTTTACTACCCTCCATTTAAATTTAAACACATCAGGAAAACAGATAGGATTATAACAATAATTATCCTAACGATGCCCTGTGCAGTTCCTGGGACAAAGAATAGGACTACTGTTCCCTCAGGAAAGTTTTAAGAGGCAACCAATACTTCTGCAGGAGCAGACAAATGCTCTGGTGCAGGCTTCCTGCAAGAGAACGAGCTGCAGTATGTTACATGCTCAAGAGGAAGCAAAAAGACAAATGATGATGATACTAATGATTATAAAATTACTTTATTTTCAAACAACGAACACAAATCTAAGCGATAGACAAATCAAAAAGAAAAAAGGAGCTCAACAAGGCCAATGGCCTACATGGAAAGGAGTTCTATAGAGATCCTGGACATGGAATGATATATATGTCATATGGCACCTCTTAGACTCAGCTTCATTATCAGATCAAAGTAGGATCTTCTACCATCATCTGCAATATATATATATATACTTACTTACTTAGTCGTTCCTCTTCTACCGTGAGGTGTAGAGGTTTGTAAGAGAGAGCGCCATACTATTCTACCGGCTGTCTTCCTCCTGGCTTGGTTCCATTCTAGTCCACGGTCCTTCAAAGATTGTCTAATGTTGTCCTCCCAGCGGACTTTGGGTCGTCCTGGAGGTCTGGATCCCTGGCTCTTAGTTTCGTATGCTTGCCATGGTAGCCTATCTACTCCCATTCCGCAGACATGGCCAAACCATCTCTTCTTCTTCTTCTTCTTCCGTCCTTAGCCAACGACCGGCAAAACAGTCAGTGGCCATTACGCCTAGTGGCATCTTAAGGGCAACAGCGAATAGATTTTCTCTGCCGTTGTTCCCATCACGCCTAATGGCGTCTTTAGGGCAACGACAAATCAATCCGTTTGCTGTTGTTTCCGTAATCAAAGTGACTGGCAAACGGGTGATCAGCCCGTTGGGAAACCATCTCAGTTGGGATATATATATATATATATATATATATATATATATATATATATATATATATATATATATATATATATATATATATATATATATATATATATATATATATATATATAAAATGCAATATTATATTTTTATACCCACATATCATACCTAATGTAGATGTCTTTCCTGATTTGATTACTGGCATGACATCAAATCCCTGTAGAATAAAAAGTACCTTGACAAGAAAAGCGCACAAGAAAGTTTTAAAAAGCAAAGTTTATCTCCAGCACAAATACTGTTACAGCCTTCACTCTTTTATCATGAGTTTCTCTTTAACATTTATACTTTTACAACCTTCATTCTCTTTATCCTGAATATCTCCCTTTCTAACACACACACTGTCGCAACCTGCATTCTCTTTATTCTGATGGATAACACCAAGAGTAAATAGTAAATCTGGAAATTGCAACCAAAGTGGACTGGGTTTAAATCTCAGCACAGACAAGTAAGACCACCAGCAGAGTGTAAAGGAGGTAAATGGACAGAAAAACTTGTCTTACAGGGGTACCACTTATGATGGTCAGATTTCTTTCTGTTGTACTGCTCTGTGTAAAGTTTCTTATCATTACTACATGGTTGGACATTGAGGATTCGGAAAAAGATCAATCTGCAAAGAAAGATGACATTGAGAAAAATCAAGACTGACTTCTGGATAAACAGATGACACTGGGAAAGATCAGAAACTGGCTGTACGGTTGGCACTTGTTGAGACATAAATATATCCACTTCATGACACACAAAGAAAAAAAATGTCTTCAGAATTCACTGAAAGGAGGGGAAGGAATAATGAATCCACTGGTGACATTCAGTGGTAATCTGAATTATCAAACACAGTGATATGGTAGTTTAGGAAATTTTAGAATCAGAATGTGGTAAATGGCCAATGGACTACACGGCAAGGAGCTCTATAGAGATCCTTGACATGGAATGATATATATGGCATATAGCACCTCTTAGACTCAGCTTCATTATCAAACCAATGTAAGATCTTCTACCATCATCTGCAAACCTTCTGAAATGGAGAAAATCCTATGAAGCTCAGCACTCCCATGATAAAAGAAGCAGATACTGGAACGTATAGTTTCAGCATGGTTGGTGTCACTACTAAAAGGTGGTTTTTATGGTGACACAACACAGTATTAAATGAGACAGCTGCTGCAACATAGTATGACTGAAGGCTAAAAGCAAAAATGTTTCAAAGGCATACATCCTACAAGCCGAACAGTCTGCACATCACAGACCAACAAATATGAGATTATGAACTATTCTCGATCGTGCTAACAGCGCAGACATTGCTGTAGACCTTCCTGGGCAAGGCAACTACCTGAAGTCATTACAGAGTTTCAAAGATGACCAAATATACATTAACATCTGAGTGTAAATGAGGTTAAAATGGCAGAAAAACGTGTATGACAGGCAAACATTTTCTGATGATCAGTCTTAACTCCTGTATATAGTTTAATGTCATGAATACCTATGTAACACACACATTGTTACAACCTTCATGTGTTATCCTTAGTTCCTCTCTTTTCAGAAAACACACAGTGACAACCTTTATTCTGTTTATCCCGAGTTTCTCTCTGTCCAACACACACAGTGACAACCTTTATTCTCTTTATCCTGAATTTTTCTCTTTCCAACACACACACAGTAACAACTTTTATTCTCTTTATCCTGAGTTTTTCTGTAGCACCTAACACTGTTCACAATGCATTCCTTCAATCAAGAGTTCCTCTTTCTCTTTAACACTAACATTGTTATAACCTTCATTTCCTACTCTCTCTCCAATTCACAGTAACACTAACAATGAATTCAAGCTTTAACATTTCTTCACTTATTTCAAGACAGTTTTATTCCCGCAATTAATTTTTCAAAGCTTTCAAACAATCAAATCAACTTATACACACCTGCCCACAGAATGCACCCAATTCATAGACTGAAGTTAACTGACTTGTCCCTTCCTCCACCTGGTTAAAATATAAAAGCAGGATTAAAAACCTTTGGTCTAAATGCAGATAAAAACATGAGAATAATGATCAGAACAAAGTACTGAAGAAACTGGAACACTGCCAAACAATGTGCTTCTTCTATTTAGAATATACACAGCACTAAACTAAAACTTAATGTCAGTGATGAGCGATATATGAAAATAGACAAAACAGGCTTCAATGTATAGAGGCAACTGCAGTGGTCATCTTATGCACCTTTAATGGTCATAAGAGAAGAAAAGATCACCATTAACTTTACCACGTCTGATTTTAGTGATGGTGAAAATGAAATAATGAGGATGATTTGTAACTCCAGACGAACTTGTGTGATAATTAGAGGTCTTGGCCTCTGAACAAAATCACTCTTTACTTCATGCTAACAAACAGGTTGTAATGATACTATCATCTTTTTCACTTCATCACACACATGTGGATATCATTTTAGGCCCTTTGCATATCTTTTAATTATTTATCTTATAATATTTATTTACATTACTTAGCAACTTGCTGACTCTGAGGCAGGTTCAGCAAAACCACATATAACTGAAATGGAACTGATCAGATATAAATGAAAACCCAGAAAAACATGGACTAGGGGTGCCAGACATTGTAAAGAAACACATGACATCACATCAGGTCACAGTGTAAGCACTAGATCGGAAAAAAATAAATAAATAAAATAAACAGACTTGCAACACTTCACATTAAATAAGAGAAAAGAAAGCCACTTCTATCTATGCCCTTCTTGTAAGCTCTGAAGAATACCTGGTATAACACAGACTGTGCTGTCCTAATCTACAACAAAAACTGTCATATACCCGTTTTTGCATTACTCACCAATGCATCTCTGTTTATATATTAATATAGACAACAATATACATATGCTATGCTACCCGACCTGGACATGAATGAAGAAAATTATCACCGTTAGTTAATTTAGAAGAACAACAAAGCAGGCTGATGAGAAACCGTGAAATAAAATGAAAATATCATCTTAGAGAAATAAGAAGTGACATGTCATGTCTCACTCTATATATCGATCCAACATTGATTAAAAACTCTCCCAACAATGCTTTGAGGAATCAGCAGCAGAGGAACGGTGTAAACAAAAATTAAAGAAACATATTTCAGGTTGATAGTGCACTGAAGAATATTAAAGTAAGTAGAGAAAATGTTGGTACATTCTAAATTCACAACTACTTACCCCTATTTCTTTAATTTCACCAGCACAAAGTTCAGTCCCATGAAGTTTTGTAATGTCAAACTAGATGAGAGAGAACATAGGTCAAACAACAAATGATTGGTTTGACAAAACAGGTGACACTATACATAAAATGTTTATTGCACATTTTTTTTAACAATTAAGAGTTGTAAATAAACTCAACTATAAGGGAAACTCAGAAAACCAAGGCTTTGAAGATGTAGTGATCAATGAAATTAAAAAATTTGTATGCAAATAATAAATTATTTGGTAAATATATAAAACAAAATTATTTTGTGCCAATTTACAACATTATTAAAAAATATATATTAATCAAGATGCCTACTTTTTAAGTGAATTTTTTGTTATGTTAAATCACAATTCTTAGGAAAAACTCATTTTAATTAAATGAATAATCACTGACCCCCTTAGGCACTCTAATGAGATACACATCTGTTTCATCTGAGACATCCAGATCAAGGAACAGTTTCTTTTCTTCTTGGAAATCTGAAGGAATTCCATTACTGAAAATAATGAATGATTAATTTAGCATAACAAAATTTGGCACATAAGCTTAAGCGAACTTTTCTGCAAACCTTTTAATTAGGAATTTACCCAATATATTATGCATGGGAGTATATCCTGGGTCATCCTTATATGACCTCCAGCTAAACACTATGCTATATTGTACAGACATCAAAGTGAACCTGTCTGTGCAGCTAATCATACCCCCATGGTCCCTTGAAATCATCCATACACTTCCAAGGATTCCCCATCTGGTGAAACACGTTGAGAACCTGGCATTGCACACTAAGCTTGGGGGAATTAGTTGAGCCCCAAACCTAATTCTGGCTTTTACTCGGTTGGCTGCATGCAGCAGGATCTCACACTTGATAGGTGACAAGCAAGGGGAGCTGGGAAATGGTTCTGTACAGGACGTGACGATTCCTTGGGAAAGCCCAGAACCAGAGCACAATATTTTAGCTCTGCATATTTATAAAGGTGGGGAATGAAAAAAATCTTTATTTCTTCAGAATAAAGAAATAGGCACAGTATACCACCTGCTTCTTCCTTCCACCTTGAAACCTGATGTGATGATCCTTTGAATGCTAGCCAAGCCAGGACAGAATACCTGAGAAAGAATCTGGAGCTTGTGACTTCAACTCAACAAGTTTTGGAATGGCAGAAAAGCCACAGGAAAAGCCTAGATCTACAATGTAGATAATGCTAAGGATTCTTCAACTTGGTACTAGCTGTGAAAGAGCTAGAAGCTCAGCAGCTCTAGTTAAACAACAACAATAACCCACTATATTATGCTTCAAAGAGTATACACGT
Organism: Oreohelix idahoensis; assembly: GCA_024509875.1. Classification (NCBI taxonomy): domain Eukaryota; kingdom Metazoa; phylum Mollusca; class Gastropoda; order Stylommatophora; family Oreohelicidae; genus Oreohelix; species Oreohelix idahoensis. The sequence goes on from JAMPIV010017441.1 coordinate 1,094,009, forward strand.
GACAAACAAGAAAAGGAATCTGGAAGCCTCTGAGATGTCAGTGTGGGAAACATATTTAGGAATATTACTGACATAACAGATAACACAAATGGAAATCTTGCACACATACACAAAATATAATATGCTGTGAAAATAAATTAGTGAAGAAATACAGAAAAGAAAGTTGACACACAGTTCTAAACATCTGATCAGAAAAAGATCCCAGAAATTGTTCCTGAGAATGACAAGGTGTGACTATATAATAAACTGGACAAGACTAAATTATGAACAATGTAACAGATGGGCTCAAAAGAGTAAGCAACCTAACACTTTACTAGTTAAACAGTAAAGAGAAGAAGACATGCTACAGTAACATTTATTTGTCTTGATTCATGTGATTAGAAGCTTTCAATACCATTTGCAAAAATGCAGATGTATATAAAAGTGTTAAAAAATAATAAAGGCTATATATTCAGCAGATTTACAATGACAATTTGATCACTAAATACTATCAACCATTACCCACAATACTTACCTCATCTTACGGCCTCTGCCTGGGAAGTTTAGTAGTTTTTAGAATGCTCAATAATCTGACAAGAGACATTTTAAAAGATTTAAGATAGCTTATTTGTTAAACCAACTTAGTTAATAAAACATGGCAAGCAACTGTAGGGGGGTCCTCAGTATACATTGTAGTTATGTTCCTAAAAAGCACAACTTATAACGAAACGATGTATATCGGACACCAATTTCCTACTAAACTAATGTATTATGTGGGAGATACGTTCCAGACCAACTAAAAATATTTGAATTTACATGGAAGTGTGTAGGCATATGAATTGAAAATACTTATTTTATTGTACACTAAACTGTAATACAGTATAATTTATTGTAATTGCTAAATAATAATTATAAACAAAATGTTTTTAAAATTCTTCTTACAACTGCTTCTCAGCACTTGAAGTTGCTGCAATTGTAGCTGAAATTTTTGCTGATTCTGTGATTAGCTGTTGAGGTAGAGGTTCTCTGACTTTTTTCTTGACGAAGGAGTCTAACTTTATCTGCACAAATCTTTGTGTCATAAATCTTACAACAGCAAGATAAACTATCATTGATGAGTCGTGTTACCTTAGCAGAACGATCAGGCAGGTGACTGCAACTCTGCAGAATGCCTGTTAATTCATCAGCAAGGTAAAAATCACAAATAAGAATTTGGTTGTTAAGCTGCTTTCTTTTGTTGCACCTGTGTCTTCATCTTTTTCATGGTCTCTTCATCAAATGTCTGCCTATTCAGTTCAGCCTATTTTTCATTAGTTAAGGGCTGTGAGTGTGACTCAAGCAGCTCTTTAACATCCTCCTTCTCAACATTATCAACCACTTGCCTTGCCAAAGACACCAGCTCCCCATGAACTTCTTCAGAAGTTTCAAAACCAGTGAAGTCATGCACAGCTACAGGATAAATATTCTTCCAAACACTGTTCATACACTTAACTGTTACTTCATTCCTGTTCAAACAACATTAAGTGCGAATATAAAATGTATATTTTGAGTTTACCATCCCTAAATAAACAACGATGTGTATGCGAAACGATCAATATCGGCACAATGTGTATCAAGGACCCCCTGTACATCGCTTTTGGCTGAAGAAATTTTAAAATATAAAATAAATATCATCATTATCCTTTAGCTCCCTGTTGAAGGTCTATACCTTCAACAATTTTATGCCAAGCCTTCTGGTCCTGTGTCATTAAGGTCTATACCTTCAACAATTTCACGCCAAGCCTTCTGGCCCTGTATCATTAAGGTCTATACTTTCAACAATTTCACACCAAGCCTACTGGCCCTGTGTCATTAAGGTCTATACTTTCAACAATTTCACACCAAGCCTACTGGCCCTGTGTCATTAAGGTCTATACCTTCAACAATTTCACGCTAAGCCTTCTGGCCCTGTGTCATTAAGGTCTATACCTTCAACAATTTCACGCTAAGCCTTCTAGCCCTGTGTCATTAAGGTCTATACCTTCAACAATTTCACGGAAGCCTTCTGGCCCTGTGTCATTAAGGTCTATACCTTCAACAATTTCACGCTAAGCCTTCTGGCCCTGTGTCATTAAGGTCTATACCTTCAACAATTTCACACCAAGCCTTCTGGCCCTGTGTTATTAAGGTCTATACCTTCAACAATTTCACGCTAAGCCTTCTGGCCCTGTGTCATTAAGGTCTATACCTTCAACAATTTCACGGAAGCCTTCTGGCCCTGTGTCATTAAGGTCTATAATAATAATAATAATAAATTCTTTAAGCGCCAAACACGGCGCATAAGGCAGAAACCAGTGCTCTCCAGGTTGTTCGTTGTGACGCCACTCCTCTTAGCTCTTGCACATTATTTAGGCCCAACGTTCTTCCTTCTCTTATTATTGTTCTTCTGAGTGTTTCTTTTGGTCTTCCTTTTTTCCGCTTACCCTCAGGAACCCAAGTGAGCGCCTGTAGTGGTATTCTGTTGTTTTGCATTCGTAGGACATGACCGATATATGACCATCGTCTTTTCCTTATATAGTCGGAGACATATTTCTGCCTAGAGTCTTCTCTTATTTGTCGATTAGTCTTGAATTCTTTCCAACTGATGTTCATGAGTTTTCTAAGACATTTGTTCTCGAATGTATTCAGCTTGTTCTCCAATGATTTTGTTATTTTCCAACTCTCACAGCCGTATGTTAACACTGAGATAACATTTGAATTAAACAGACGAAGCTTGGTATGTATATTCAATGATCGTAATTTCCAAATGTTAGATAATCTATTGAAGGCGCTAGCTGCCAAAGCAATTCTAGTATGGATTTCTCTTGTTGTGTCACCATCCTGAGTCATTTTACTGCCTAAATAATTGAAACTTTCAACTTTCTGTAGTTTTTCCCCGTTCAAGATGATATCAAAGGTCTCGTTAGAAAAGTTCATAGCTTTAGTTTTAGAGGCATTTATTTGGAGACCAATTTTAACCGAGAGATGACACAAATTATTTATTGCTTCTTGGGATTGTCTTGGTGTTGAACTTAAGAATGCTACATCATCTGCGAAATCCAGGTCCCCCAGGAATTTTCCATTTGTCCATTTTATACCCAATTGTTCATTGTGGGTATAGTTTCTCATAACCCAATCAATAGCTATTCCAAAAAGTAGTGGTGACATAATACAGCCTTGTTTCACCCCTGTTTCTACTGTAAACCATTCTGTATTCCCTTTATTTGTTCTAACACAACATCTTGCATTGTCATATAGCGCTTTGATTATATTCACATAAGGTCTATACCTTCAACAATTTCACGGAAGCCTTCTGGCCCTGTGTCATTAAGGTCTATACCTTCAACAATTTCACGGAAGCCTTCTGGCCCTGTGTCATTAAGGTCTATACCTTCAACAATTTCACGGAAGCCTTCTGGCCCTGTGTCATTAAGGTCTATACCTTCAACAATTTCACGGAAGCCTTCTGGCCCTGTGTCATTAAGGTCTATACCTTCAACAATTTCACGGAAGCCTTCTGGCCCTGTGTCATTCATTCAAAGTCTTTCCATGTCTTCTTTATCCATCTCATGTCTTTCTCCAATGCCCTTCTCCGTGAATTTTTCAGACTTTATTAATAGGCTGTATCAACTTGTTCCCATTCCAATGCCCAAATTAGAGCATTTTTATGCTAAGCAAAGAAAACCACTAAAGGGTATTGATTGATTGATTGAAACCACTTCATGTTGTACATTTTTAAAAATAAATTAATAAACTATCAATTTTTGTAAATTTACTGTGACCTGACAATAAATAATCAACGACTATCTACTGAAATGTATGGGACTGAGCACCAATACAAAAACAAAGGGATAGTTACTGATTTCACATACTCACCCTATTTAATAGTTTGCCTTGCACAAACTAACAATTTTATTAACTTGAAACTTTGCAATCAGAATTAAAGACTGAACTTTACATCTCAATTTTCAGCAGCCTACTGTATCTCTTGACCAACTCATGGGCTTCTAGCTTATAAAATTGAAGATCATTGCTTAAGCATATGTTCCAAAAGTTGAGGATCATGTCTGCAAGTTGCCAGTTCTAAATGCAGGAAGCCCATGCCTCGCTGCTATCAGTGTGTGACGTCATACAAGGCTATAAAATGTATGACTGGCTGATATTTTTTATAGCTAAAAATAAAACAATAAAAACATCCCTTCGCACTTTCTGACTGCACTTTACAGACTCACTTACTGAGGTCCTCTTAAATATTTCCAACTCTATTTTTAAAAATCTGTTTAATGCCTTTTCTTGGTGGAAGTGAACAGTGAGAAACATGTGAAAGGTCTCCTTTGTGTTCTGAATGACTTTTATTTCACTTCCCAAGAGGTGGTGGATTAAACAGATCTTCAAGGAACCCAAGTGATTTTTCCTTAACAATAGAAATTTCATGACGCCCTCTATTCTCTTACGAGAATGGTTGGAGATATTTGCTTTAAATAATCACTTTATTTCACTGTGCTATGACTGTCCATAAGTTAGGCAACCAGCGCTGTAGTGGCACTGCAATTTTCTAACAAACTTGCTCTGAGTGTGCACAACCATGAATCCGGCTAAGGTCATCAAAATGCTGGCTCAGACACGAAACATTCTTTAATTGTGCTGGTGACAAATTCAACAACTAAATGCAGTGACGGTTTTAAGCTGTGCGAGGCCTTAGGCAAGTGTGAACTAGCGAGGCTCCTTTTAAATAAATTCCTGTTGTATAGACAAGCATATATTTGTGCAAGAGGCCCCTAAAAGTGTGTGCCCTATGCAAAAGTTTAGGTTGCAGATAACTTACTTACTTACTTAGTCATTCCCCTTCTACCGTGAGGTGTAGAGGTTTGGAAGAGAGAGCGCCAGACTATCCTATCGGCTGTCTTCCTCCTGGCCTGGTTCCATTCTAGTCCTCGGTCCTTCAAAGACTGTCTAATGTTGTCCTCCCAGCGAACTCTGGATCCCTGGCTCTTTATTTCCCATGCTTGTCGTGGTAGCCGATCTTCTCCCATTCTGCAGACATGGCCAAACCATCTTAGTTGGGACTGTTCTACTTGGGTCTGCAGGGGGTGGGATTTTAGGCCTTGGCGTATCGTCTGGTTGCGGACCATGTCTCTTCTTGTTACTTCAACCACCTTCCTCAGATACCTCATTTCTGAGGTTTGGATCTGGCTTTTGTGGGTTGTAGTCATTGCCCATGACTCGCATCCATATGTCAAGACTGGGACATAGGTGGAGCGGTATACAGCCATCTTCGTTTTCTTACCAACCTCTCTCTTGCTGAGGAATCCTCGATTTATGGCCTGAAAGAGTCTCCCAGCTACAGCTTTTCGAGTGGCCAACTCTTCTTTGATGCCTCTCTTTCAGTCTATAAAAGAAAACTGCCACTGATTAAATGTAGTTTTGATGCAGCAATCATGTTACCAATAAATACATTAAATAAGAAGTCCTTGGGAAAACTTAGTTCAACTTTTGGTCGACCGCCTTTATTTAGCTGAAATGAAGCACCATGGGCTGTGTGTAATCTTTAGCCCAAATGTCTATTTATAGGGATTTTGACTATAATAAGAATTTGATTATGCAGCCCATGGTGCTTTGTTTCAACTCCTTTATTTAGTCATTCATTTCTTTTCTATGAAGAACTGTTGTCTTAAGTTTTCATGTTAACTAATTTAAAGTCTATGCTACAGAGAAGTCTTATCAAGTTATTTAACTCTTTGACTCCAGAACAACGCTCAGAGTGTTGCAAAATTGTAACTGCCGCTAAGAGCGTTGTTTTTAGTTTATCACGAATAATCCCCAAAAATCGTCCGTTTAATACAGTTCATATTTTAAAACTCGTAGAATGACTTCCACTACTATTTAAACAATTTGAGTGTAGTTAAGCAGCACGTGTGCGTGTTTTGAAGTTATTATCACAATTTGTGTAACGATTCGTGTGTTTGTATTTTTCATTGTTATTGCTAGAGAAATATGTCACACTTTATATTTACATTATCTAAGTCTCCTAAGCGAATAATTGTGTCAAACTACTTAGAAACATTGCTGACATTGACGATGATTGTTTGGAAGTCACAGTTTGTTGTCAAAAAACGGAATCGGTGCAAAAAAGCTGGAGATATTAGATTTAGTTGATGAGTGGGCGTAGTTATTTTTTGGCCAATCGAAAAGCAACAAAACTAGACCTACCGTGACATCAAATCACTAGTCCTAGGTAGAAGATGAAGCTAGGGATACTATTAAAACATTAAACAAATATAAAAAGTTTTTATATGATGTTATTCTTCTTTATTTGTTTGAAAATTACGTAATGCAATATTGCATAATTTATTTTTTTCTTATAAGGGACCACAGTAAAAACTGGTGTGAATAACACTAACTGTACTAACTGTGGCCATAAGCAATATTTTTTACTTCTGTCGTATCGTGGGAAAAAATATGCCTTACAAATTCTTAGTTACTGGTACATTTCAACCAATCGGATGCAAGTACCTCTCTCTCATTCGAAACACTGCGTAATGGCTTCCTAAACAAAGCGATATCTGTGTTTGATGGCTAAAGAAGAAAATTCATATAAAAAGAAGGGATGATCAGAAGGAGTTGATAAAAGTATCATTAAAAGCGGAGAACATTAATTTTCTCTCAAAGGACTAATTACAAAGTTGCTGAAAAAAGAAGATAGAAGCTTGGGAACAGACAACTTCATCATATTTTGTCATGTTGAGCAACTTTGGAAAATTATATAAATTCAAAGACAAACCGAATAGAGGAAATTCCTGGATGGAAAGTAGCTGTTGATTGTACAATTAAATTAAGATATCAACCAACGTGACCCATACAAGGGATAGAAGAATGAGAAAGATGAAAAAATTAGAAAAAACACAAATAAATGAAACCAGCCATTGGTACTGAAAAATTAACAGCACACGTGAGATGCGTTCTCGCTTGGCCGTGGACGGTCTATAAATAGAGCTGGGACGGGGGCCGGAAATCAGTCCACACGCAAAATTTAAACAATTCGGAAGACAGGCGACTTGGAGGAGAGAGAGAAGGATCAAAGCCTTCTTCTTCTTTCTTTGATCCTTAGCCGCCGACCGTCAAAGCAGTCAGTGGCCATTACGCCTGGTGGCGTCTTGTAGGGCAACAACAAATTGATTCCACTTTGCTCGGTCGGCGGCCATCCTTCATACAGTGCCCCAACTCTGGTTCATTCTTTGCATCTCAGCCTCCACAGTCCTCCGCCAAGTTGTTTTTGGTCGGCCTCTCTTTCGTTTTCCTTCAGGGGTCCATAGCATAGCTGTTCTTGTGATGGCATCGGGGTCTCTTCTGAGGACATGGCCAACCCAGCTCCAGCGTCTGCCAGCTATGATGGTGTGCATGTCCTCTTGCTTGCTCCGAGTAAGCAGATCTTGGTTGGTGATGATATTCGGCCAAAAGATTCGGAGAATTTTTCTTAGGCATGTTGTGTGAAAAGAGGACAATTTCGACATTTCCTTCTCTGTAACTCTCCAGCTCTCCGCGTCATAGAGAAGCACAGAAAGCACACAGCTCTGATATAATCCTAACTTTGTGCTTGTGCTGTACTGAGAGGACTTCCAGATGTTGTTTAGACTAAAAAAGGCTGTTCTTGCTTTGTTCATTCTGTTGTTGATGTCTTTGCTTGCTCCGCCGTCTGGTGTTACTATGCATCCTAGGTATGTGAAGGCATCTGTCTGTTCCAGTTGCTGATTCCTTACTGATATGGGCTCAGGGTTGCTCACATTGAGCGTCATGACCTCTGTCTTCTTTAGGTTGATGTTCAAGCCCACCTGCTGGCTATACTTATTAAGTCTATCCGTTTTTTCCTGGATGTGTTGATGTGAATGTGCTAGCAGTGCAATGTCATCTGCATATTCCAGATCTTCCAATGTAGAAAATGTAGTCCATCTTATTCCTCTTGGATTGCCCTCTGTTGTCTGGCGCATCACCCAGTCTATGACTGTTAAAAATAGAGTGGTTGATAAGGGGCATCCCTGTTGTACTCCTGTCTTCACTTCAAAGGTTAAGTTGCTCTGCCCAATGCTGCACGTAAAGTTGGCATAAAGGCTTTTAATGATTGACACCATGCAGCTTGGAATTCCATAAGCCCTCAGTATTTTCCATAAACTGTCCCTATGTATACTGTCAAAAGCCTTTTCAAAATCAACGAAATTAATGTACAACTGTCTTTGCCATTCTGAGCACTGCTCTATAATGTTCCTGAGGGTAAATATATGATCTACACATCTTCTGTTCTTTCTAAATCCTGCTTGTTCTTTCCTCAGTTTGTGGTCTACTGCTTTTGAGATTCTCTGTATAATTATCCTGCCTAGTATTTTGCTGGAAACTGAGAGAAGAGTTATTCCTCTCCAATTATTGCAGTCTGCAAGATCTCCCTTCTTGGGCAATTTGACAATTATTCCTTTTCTCCCCTCTGTTGGTGTTGTCCCTGTTTTCCAGACTTGTGCAAATAGTGGTTCTAATAGTTCTGCTGCTAGCTCTGGGTCTGTCTTAAATAGCTCTGCATTTAAGTTATCATGACCAGGAGCTTTTCCATTCTTTAACCCTTTGATTGCTGTGATGATTTCTTCTTTTCATGGGATGTCTGTATTAACATCTAGATCATTTTCAGCCTCAGGAACATTCAATTGTGTCTCTGATGGTTCCTTATTCAGAGTTTCTCTGAAATGCTCTGCCCATCTTGTTTCCTGTCCCTCTACTGTTGTAATGAGATTTCCTTGCTTATCTCTTACTAATGTAATATTGTTTGCACCTCGTTTTCCACTGATGATTTTAGTTATTTTGTATACTGTGCTTTGTTCATTTCTCAGTGCTGCCTCTTCTGCCTGTCTTGCAAGGTCATCCAGAAATGTCCTTTTGTTAGCACGGGATTTGACGTTTAACTTCCTTGTCCAGCTGATTGTACTGTTCACTATATATTGCCTTTAATCTGGGAGACTTAGCTTCTGTTTTCTTTCTTTTCATTTCCTTTCTCTTCGCTATGGTGTTTAGCGTATCTGGTGTTATCCAGTCTTGGCTCTTTCTTTCCTGGAATCCCAAGCATGACTTGCTGCTTTCCTTGTATATTGTTGAGATGGTGTTGAATCTCTGGTCAACATCATCGGTCTCTGTTCTTTCCTGGCTTTTGATAATCTCATATCTTCTCTTTACGTCGACCACGAAAGCTTTTCTGGTGAGGGGATCCTTCAGTTTCGTGATGTTGTATCTTTTCTGTTTGACTGCAACTGGTCCAGCAGCTCTGAGTTTCACCTTCAGTCTTGCTACTACTAGGTGATGATCACTTCCCACATCTGCGCCTCTTCTTACTTTCATGTCTTGTAGTGCATGTCTCCATCTGCCATTGATCATTATGTGATCTATCTGGTTTCTGTCTCGTCCGTTTGGTGATTCCCATGTTAACTTGTGCACTTCCTTGTGTGGAAAAAGTGTTCCTCCAATGACCAGGTTGTTAATACTGCAGAAGCTTATTAATTTGTCCCCATTCTCATTTGCTGTTCCACTGCCGCATTTCCCCATTACTCTTTCGTTATAATTATTGTGTGCTCCCACTTTCGCATTTAGGTCTCCCATTACTATAATGAGATCGTACCTGGGTGTAGTTTCCATTTCTTTTTGTACCTGTTGATAGAACTCGTCCTTGATCTCTTCATCACTGTCGTTTGTTGGTGCATAGCATTGTATAACTGTGGTGTTGGTGAACCTCCCTCTTAGTCTTGCTCTTATCAGTCTGTTGTTGATGGGTTTCCATTCCAGTAAAGACCTTTCCATTCCTTTCTTCCGGATAATGGCTACACCTTCGTTGTGCTGACCATCCTCTCTGCCAGAATAAAGTACTTTTTTTTTTTTTCGTACGCCCGCTAATACTTGAGGCGAAATCTCAGGTTATTTTTAATGTCTAACCTGACATTGATTTTTACGTGAGTATCCTATTTTCTTGTACAGAGACAAGTGTCCCTCGCCATTCAGGCAGATACTCGCCGTTTTCGGAGGTAATAAAGTACTGTTTCCCCTGTAGCTGTTTTTATTCTCCCCCTACCTGTCCATCTGCTCTCGCTTATTCCCAGGATATGTATCTTGTAGTTCCTCATCTCTGCTGTGATTTGTCTCAGCTTTCCTGCCTCATTCATAGTTCTGACGTTCAAAAAACCAATTCTGGTTTCGTGTTTTGCGGTCGGGGCATCCGTTTTCATGCCAGTGGCTTCCTTTCGGCTTTCACCACTGTCAGTCATACGAGCCTGAGACTCCGGATGTCCGTCCCACAGCAAAGTTTTTCCATTTATTGTTGTTTCCGTAACGTGCGATTTTTTTACATAGACAGGGGTGTCGGCCCTGTGCTAAAACCCCCAACCTGGAGGACCAGAGTACCAGCTTTTGTCTGACCCCTACCCATGCAGACCAGTCCAGCTTGGTTGAACCTACCAGGAGTAAATCTCCCACTGGCATAGCTCTGGGGATTGTCAGGGTACACAAGCTGCCATACCGCTACAAGGTATAGGTACCATTGATGGCAGGATCGAAGCCTGGTCAAGCTCATTCCTATTTGTATGACGGGCAGTTCGAACCTGTACAAAGCCTTCAGTCAGTTCTACTTCTGATTTATTCTATTCTAAAGGGATATGTAATATTTTATGAGGATCTCGAGATGCTAATTGCTACAGTCCCTAAGTCTGACAAACTATTTATCTTGGGCTATTATAACGCCAGAGTTTGCTCACACTATACAGCGTGGGTGTCCTCAGAAGAGACCCCGATGCCATCACAAGAACAGCTATGCTTTGGACCCCTGAAGGAAAGCGAAAGAGAGGCCGACCAAAAACAACTTGGCGGAGGACTGTGGAGGCTGAGATGCAAAGAATGAACCAGAGTTGGGGCACTGTACGAAGGATGGCCACCGACCGTGCAAAGTGGAATCAATTTGTTGTTGCCCTACAAGACGCCACTAGGCGTGATGGCCACTGACTGCTTTGACGGTCGGTGGTTAAGGATCGAAGAAGAAGAAGAATACAGCGTGGGAGGGAATCATTGGTAGAAATGGCATTGGGAAGTGCAATAGCAATGGCTTACTCTTGCTGAAGGCATGTGCCAAAAATGAGCTCCAAATCACAAACACGGTTTTCCGCCTTCACGCTCAAATAATGAGTGTTATGTTGACCATTGTGGTAGTTTGTTTGAGGTGAATAATTTCTATCTCGTGATCTACCTCTGTTGAACTCATTTTTATTGTTGAAATCATTATTATATCCCTTCTGAAAGTGAACATTGTGATTTCTTTGGAACCTGCTTCTGTCTACACTGTGATGTCTTTGTTTGTTATTATGATTGTAGGCCATATTAGACGCCACAGGTAGAGGTTCTCTTAATGAGGAGTTAGAAATGTTTGCATTCGGATGTGCCGAACAGTAGTTTAAAGAAATTTTTTCTAAATCGTCCATAGTACCTGGTTTACGCTCCTGCAAATATGCAAAAAATGGCTGGCTAACCGAAGATAATACCTTATCCCGTAGTAGTAAATCAACTAATTTGTCGTATGATTTGTTGACTTCTGCCAGTTCAACCCATCTATTAAATGTATTGCGTATATTCGCAATGAATCCTGCAAAATCTTTTGGAGATTCAGGTAAAATTCCCTTAAATTTCAACCTACAGTGTTCCTCGTCCAGGTGAAACCTTCGTAAAAGCAAGGACTTAATAGCACCGTAGTTATTTGCTATTGATGGGTCAGCATTTTGAGAAGCCGTCAATGGTTCTCCAACCAAGAATTCATTTAACTTGAGTACCCATGACTCTTCAGGCAAATGGTTTGTTTTGCAAGTCTGTTCAAAACGTGACAGGAACGATGAAAGGTCGTCTACGTTCAAGTTGAGAGTGGGTAATTTAAAGTTGTAGAAATGTTTAGTTTGGCTGGATGATGATCCTTCTTCTTCTTCTTCTTCTTGCGATCGCATCTTTGATGATTACACCGTCAGACGAGTTCTCATGATGAATTCGACTGTTGTTTGAAGTTCCTCTTTAACTCCATATAGCTTTGAGTTTAGTGTTGTCATTCGGCCAGTATATCTTTCTTAACTGGTCATACAGAGGACAGTCCTGTAGAACATGCTCAGCAGTTTGTTCGTTTAATCCACATGTGCACAGTGGTGAAGCAGACAATCGTAGCTTGTGCATGTGTTTATTCAGTTTGTTATGCCCTGTCCTGAGTCGAAAAATAGTTATCTGTCCCTGCCGGTCGAGAGTGTGATAGTCGTCTTTGGGTTGGTTCTGTTCTCTTCTGATAGTCTGGATAGCTCTCTTTTTCTCAAAGTATGTGACTTCATTATCTTCTTGTTCACATTCTCCTCCCTTTTTTGCAAGTTTATCTGCCTTTTCATTTCCGGGTACACCACAATGAGATGGTACCCACTGAAGTATGGTTCTCTTTTTGGCAGCTACCTTGTTTAGTTCATTTCTCAGATGCGGGAGTTTACCACCCTTGAGAGCTTGCAGGACAGACAGTGCATCTGTGAGGATGACTACCTGGTGGCAGTCAGAGTTGGTGTTATAAATCATATTTGCAGCTTGCTCTAGAGCTTGAACCTCAGCTGTATAGTTGGAACAGAATTTACCAGTGGGAATGTGCCTAGTCTCATAGTGGTTGTCAGGATATGAGATAAAGATACCGGCACCTCCATTCCTAACAGCATTAGTTGCTGATCCATCTGTATAGGCATGTATCCATGATTGATCGGGATAGCTTTCTTGGATCATACTCAATGTAGCAGTTCGTTTTTGCAGATCATTATACTCACATCCACTTGTGAGACCACTGACTGATGTATTAATTTGGAGGGCACTGCTGGCCTGCTCCCATGGTACAGGGTATAGGGTGGGCTTCAGTGGTGTTGTCTTCATGGATAGGTCTTCTTGATGCTGTCTTATAAGTCTTTTCCCCCGATGCACAAAGCTGCTACGCTTTAGACGTCCCAATGCCAGATCATCTAGTCTTGCCTTCATTGGGTGCATTGGCATACTGTTATACTTTTCCATCTGGATCATGGTTTTTGTGTCTCTTCTATGGGACAATGTCTGTAATCCAGCAACCTTCTGCATCTCTGTTATTGGTGTAGTTTTCATGGCTCCTGTAATGAGCCTGAGAGCTTGATTTTGCACCTTGTCCAAAGACTGCAGATGTGAGTTAGCAGCTGATGACCATGCTGCTGAGCTAAACTCTAAGTGTGGTCTTATTACTCCATTATAAATCTTCTTTAGATTTCGTTCATTTGCTCCCCAGTTGGTACCTGCTAATTTTCTGAGTATGCCTAGTCCCCTTCGGGCCTTTCCTTCTGCATTTTCAATATGCTTATTCCATGTAAGCCTTTGGTCAAATGTCACCCCAAGATAGGTGGGGTAGCTTTCTTCCTTGATCACGGTTGTCCCTAGGTGTATGTTTGCTGATTTGTCCTTGGGGGCGAGGGAGAACAGTGTTGTGGAGGTTTTGTCTGTGTTTATTGTGATAAGCCATTTCTCTGCCCATGACACTAGCATGTCTGCTGCCCGCTGCATTCTATAATTTGCTGTGGTGACATTTTCATCAGCGCACCAGAGTACTAGGTCATCTGCATATAAGGCAGCTTTCACTCCTGCAGGGAGATCTTTCACCAGGTCATTGATGTAAACAAGGAAGAGTGTTGGGGAAATTACTCCTCCTTGAGGTACCCCCTGATGGAGCAACACTTTTCTGCTCTGCAGACCGTCAAGAGTGACTCTAGTTCTCCTGTTATGCAAGTATGACTGGATCCATTTCATCATGTTGCCTTGGATTCCACTTCTCCTAAGTTTTGCAATGAGGCCATCTTTCCACACCTTGTCAAAGGCCTGCTTGAAGTCGACCCAGATCGTTAGGACCTTTTTCTTCTCCTGGAAGGCATCTTCTATTGCTTGAGACAAGTAAGTAACTTGGTCTTCTATACTGTAGCATTCTCTAAATCCAGCTTGTTCCGGCACCAGGATCTGCTCAGACTCTAAATACCATTTCAATCTGTGGTTGACTATTCGCTCCATAGTCTTCCCAACACAGCTTGTGAGACTGATTGGCCGGTAACTTGCAGCCTCGGTCTTACATTTCCCTTTCTTTAGTATGGGTATTGTGATGGCTTCTCTCCATACTTGGGGTACCGTTCGTTTCAACCAGCTGTGGTTGAATATCTCAAGCAGTTTTGTCTTTGCTGCTGAGCTCAGATTTACTAGCATTTCGTTGGTGATTTTGTCTGGGCCGGGTGACTTTTGAAACTTAAGCTTGGAAATAGCCTTCTGTAGTTCTCCTAGTGTGATGGGTTCCCTCATTGGGGCAGGAGTATCTGTCTGTCCCATGGTTGCCAGTATTTCTTTTCTTATCTCTCTCTGATGATCTATGTTAATGGGTAAGTTGCTTTCTGAACTGTATCTTCTAGCAAACAAGTCTGCAGCTTGTTTTCCTCTGAAAAGTTTGCCACCTTCATCCAATGTGATAGTCTGCCTAGGTGAGGAACGCTCTTCATTTAGAGACTTGACTAATCTCCAAAGTTTCCTGCCGTCTTTCTCAAGGTTCAGCGATGCCGTTTTAGTTCTCCAGCTTTTCCGTTTTTCTTCTAGCTTTGTTCTCTGAAACTCTGCTACAGCCTTTTTCCATTTGTTGTGAGTTTCAAGTGAAGGCTGAGACTCTGCGTCCTTTCTAGCCCTGTCCATGGCTTCCTGACGTTCTTGGAGTGTGCTGGACCAGTATGGTATGTAGTTACGCCGGCATCCTTTGGGAATGGTTTCTTTTGCAGCTTGTAGTATGCATCTGTTGAAGTCTTTTACCACTTCATTAATGTCTCTGTTCTGTACCTTGAGGGTAGACAGCAGCGTGTTCACCTGATGCCTGAATAAACCCCAGTTGGCTTTTTTGTAGTTCCATCTTGTAATGGCTGGGCCTGTACTGAGAGTTGCACTCTGGACAGTAAGAAAGATTGGGCGATGGTCGCTTCCCCCTAGTTGGTCTCCTACTTCTCTACTAATAGATCCAGCTATATCTGGTGTGGAGAAGGCAAGATCTGGTGTTGAAGTTGTGTGCCATCCTCTGGAGTAGAAGGTAGGAGTATCTGTGGCATTATTGACTAGGATTAGGGAGTGATCATCTTGCCAAGTTTCAACCTCTTCACCTCTGTGATCCAGATGGTTATAGCCCCAGCTCTGGGAGTGGCTATTAAAGTCTCCAACTGCTATAAAGTTGGTGGCTGGTACCTGTATAGAGCTGAGACTCAGGGGTTTGTTGTTCGGACAGTAATAGTTCAGGAGTTCTATTTCCATCTTGTCTACCTTTATCTGCAACAGCTGATATTCTGCTCCATCCATGAAGGTTTTCCTTTCGTGTGCAGGAATGTTATTCCTTACAAGAGTAAGTACTCCTCCTTTTCGTCTATCTTTTCTGTCGGATCTGAAGCATTGATATCCCCTTATTTTAAAGGTTTGATCTGCTTTCAAGTGAGTCTCTTGGATACAGCAAACACTGACTTGCTTCTCATACAAGATGTTTTCCAGCTCTGTCTTTTTGCTGTATCCAGCCTGCTTGCTGTTCACTCCCTCTGCATTCCAGTGCATCATGACAAGTGGCACTCTGGGTTTCTCTTTTTCTGTTTTGTTTTGGTCAGTAGTTCTCCTCCGCCGTCTGCTGACTCCACAAGACGGTCTAGAGGGTCCTCCAGTAGCTGAGGGTGGGCTCTGTCGAGGCTCAGAGCCCGGCACTGCACCTGCCTGGTGGAGCTCCACAGGGCGAGCACCAGTACGAGATTTATTTGACGGTGTACTCTCCATAGAAAAAAAAAGCGAGTTGCGTGATACTGTGGTTTCCGGTGCGCCTTCTGGCCCAGTATCTATGACTTTAGCACCTGTTCAACGGGAGAGTGGGCTCATCCCTAATCTGTTTATGTTCCCAGTAGTAGACTATTCGCAAGCAGCCTGGGGGTGTCACTGCTCTGCGCGGACCTTGTTTACCGAGGCGGCGTCCGAGCTCGTATGGTGAAAATATGGTTGCATTATCTTCAAAATAGCCCTGTCTTTCCTGCCATCCTGCAACTTTGAGTTAGGGAGTTCTGAGCTCCAGTCTCTTTCCCAGGCATTTTATCCTGGCCTGGCACGCATACAGAGGACCCCACTTCTGGTTCTAAGTTAGCAGTTGGGGACAGGTGGGGTAGCACACTGTGCATTACCCGTCATCCAGGGGGCTCTCCAACTATGCAGAGCTTGCACAATGCTGTGCTCTGGTTCTGGGCTCACCCAAGGAATCCTCACGTCCTGCACAGAGCCACTTCCAGATACCCACCACCTGCCAACCCCCCATTGTAGAAATCTCCTGCATGCGGCCATCCAGTCAAGAGCCAGTATTAAGTCTGGTGCCCAAGTGATTCCCCCCAAGCTCAGTGTGCAATTCTGGGTTCTCATCATGCTGCAACACAGGGGGGATTGTGATGCTCAGCCATCTCTCTCAACTCTGCACCGATAAATGACATCGGGGACTTAACTGTGTCTCAGTACTGGGAGGCCCCGTTTCCGGGTACACCACACACAGCCAGTTGAGGCAACGGTCGCCGTGGGCGTGTCTTCAGTGGGGAAGTTGTGGAGTCTTCCTGTCCATGTTCTTGCACATCCTAACACTGCCCGCAAGACATCGGAGGTTTGGAGAGTGGCCTTCTCTGCTTTTTTGAGCCGGGGTGGGCTCCCCGGGCAAGTCTCGATGGGGATCGGGACGTGTCCACGCGCCAGTGGGCCCAGCATCGGCCGCATCTGTTGGAGGACTTGCTCTGCCAGGTTTGAGTTAGTAAATTCCAACTTTGTCATCTTCTTGGCATTGTGATGCTGGGGTGCCTGTGGATTTCCTAACGCCCCGGGTAGAAGCCAGAAGTGTACTGTGCCAGCTCTGGGGGAGATAAAGGGGGTGTTTCTGCGTCTCCTTGTGATACGTAGCCAAGGTAGGGCTCACAGTGCTCTTTCCCCGCCACCAAATTGCCTGCTGGTTACGCCGAGTTCTCCGAGGCTCTAGGCATGTGACCAAGAGTTGAAGGCAATAGGATCGTCACGTCCTGAGTCTCTGTGCCTTACGATGGGTTCCGATCTTCAGGGAGCAGTCCACACTCGTTCCCACTCCCAAGACTTGTTCAGTATCCATCTGGCTCCTTCCCACCCACAGAGGGCGTGTACGGTGTAGTGCACCGGTTTTATTATCGAGGTTTGCTCCTCTAGATCCGTTGTGTTTAGCCTGAGGATTCGCACCCTCAGTTACCAGGACTACCTCGAGGAGGGTGTGGCTCTTCACCACGCACAACGATCTTGGGGTATGAGAGGTTTTGCTAGGCCAAGAAACTAACACCGCAATGGTCGCTCCTTTCATGAACAGAATTCACTAGGCCTAGGGAGAAGCAAGGGGGGAAACCCACTACCCACAACACCAGCACATCATACCCCCTGTCTGTAGACTTTGCCCCGATGATGATCCATTTTGTGCGTTATTATTCTGGTTTGCATCAGCACTTTGTGCTTGTAATTTTGCTGTCTCCAATTTAATACGCGCCAATTCCATTTCTTGTTGTAAAATAATTTCCTCTCGTTTCAATTTATTCTCTTCTTCCTGTTGAGCAATTTCTCTTAATCTATTTTCCTTGGCAATTTGCTTCATCTCACGTTCTGCTTCCTCTTTCTTTAATGCAGCCTTTTGTTCCTCTTCCTCTTTCTTTAATGCAGCTTTTTTCTCTGCTTCTTTTCTTTCATGTTTTTCCAGTTCTGCCTCAGCAAACTGACGAAGTTCTTGAGATTTATAACCATATTCCCGACCAATTTTAACGAAATGGTCTATAGTAAGCATTTTGACTTTTATCTGTAAGTAATTATTGATAATTACTGATTAAAATAGTCAATAGTAGCTTCAGAGTAATTATTATACTTACTCAACTTAGAAATATTCAATATAAATAATCACAATAGTACTGAACTCTAATGTCTAAGTTCAACTAATAGACAATATTTTGTAACAATATTGTATCTAAATAATACTATATCATAAATAGTTATGATATCTGTTAACTATTATGTAATTACTTCACACAATTAATCTTAATATCCAATAATGTTGGGTATGATTCCTAGTAATTATATTGTTCAATGTACTAAGTCACTCTCTTAGTACCAGAAAAGTATATTAAATAATATACAATGGGTCTATTACCTCAAAGGTAAACTATAAGATTATTTTATTTGGTCAATATATATATTATATTATTATGCCCTAGGCATCTCTTATAAATTGTAGTGCTACTTTCTTGGACTATCACTGCATAATTATGCAATGTCCCATATTAACCTTAAATATCAGAAAAAATTAATTAAATTAAATTACAAGTATATTATTGCATATAATATCATATTATTAATGTAGTATTAATATATATTATGAGGACAAACAAAACAATGATGCAACTAAAGGGTACAAACAATGTTAAGACGCAAACAAGACATTTTCACAATTAAAAATGAATTTATGAACTAAATAAAATAAGCGGAAATGTCACAAGCCAAATGAAGGGTCAAGGTCTGACCCGAGGTCAACTTAATATTCAAAGTACACCAAAAAAAATGACTGCAAAAAATGATGACATCACAGGACTCATAACGGACGAAAATTTAACAATCATCAAATAAATTATAGTAAGAGGAGACTGGACGAAATAGTTAACAAACATGATACAAAACTAAAAAGAATTGTTAACTGAGTACGAATAAAATACGCCAGTTATCTACGGAACGGTACAGCTAACACAAATCGTCAAACGGTAGCAGATTTGGACAGACAGTCCAATGGCAAACCTCAATGGGGCTTCCAAAGGTGCAATCGTTTAACTGCCTTAAGAAACGACCGAAATCAATTCAGGCATCGTGAGAGCCACAGAATCTTATTTCGGTTCATCCTCCCTACCTCCCACGAATTAACAACACATTAAGACAACAAAAAGTACATTAAACATAGGTAAAAAACATGCCGATGTAGGCAGAGGGCATGGACTTAGTAGCACTGTTTGCAATAACAACAGTTAAACACCTAGACTTATCTTTTCCGTTGCTTAGATCAGTGCTAGAGGTCGTCAACAGCTAGGCCTGTGCCTTTGACTGTCTGCTCCTGATGGGCAGGCAACGGTAGTCCATCTTGTGCATCTTGATCAATTTGAAACGAACTAGAGAGGCGTTGAAAATATGTCTTCTTCACTGCGACAATGCAACAGTGACGTCATGTTGCTATTCATGATCACGTGCGTCACGTCAGCTTCGTAATGATCATGTGATCGAAACTTGATCGTAAATATTTCATTCGAAAGTCATGAAAAAATTTTTGGTTTTTGGTTGTTTTTCGTCCCCATACACCGGGCACCACTGTTACAAGGTGGTGGTTTGCTCTGAACAATGTTCCATGTGATATGAATAAAACAATTATAAATTTCTGGCCATTGTTTTTTCATTGATATGTTAGTTTTTTCATTCAGAGATAGTGCATCGTGCCTTCGATGGAAGATTAAGCGAATGCGGGGGTGGAAGATTCCGAACAATAATTGAACCTTGGAATACGATTGATTTGATAAGTCATTTCATTGAGTCCGTACATTTAATTCACAGTTGTACACACAGGATGATCATTTCAATAGGAGTAGAGCATAAGTCCATATAAGTCATGCATAAATTAATCAACAACGTAGACTGCTGGTTATGTGTCAATGTCCGTTTAAGGATACAATGCAGTATTGTCGTCAGAACATCACAGCTATATGCACGCGCAGCTAGACATGGCTACCTGCCGACAGTGAGACTGCGAGTCTGAATATATTCATACGAATTTGACGATTATTCTTCTCCTTCTGAGAATTCTAGTTAAATACTAACCTCCATAAATTTCCCTCTCATATAGAGTTCTAGGACTGACCCTGATCCATCAAAAAATGCATATATAAATGGCTATATCATGCCATTGAATTGGAAGGTTAGAAAAACGCAGCTATTCAGCTTGGCGGTCAAGTAACAAAGGGTAACGTTTCTTAGTTACCGACTGTGTCCTAAACAACGCTATACACGTCATGATCGATCGTGTATGGAGCGTTCAGTAATTGAAACATCTATCGCAATATATTAAATGCCTTAACCTTTTACAATTGCACGTCTGATAACCTTTAGCAGACGGCGTTAATATCATATACCGTAACAGGCGCCCCCAGGGGAAAAAAACACCAAAGAGGCTTAACGTGTCTAAGCTGAAGTCCGAATCCATTAGGAAGGATCTCAACGAAGAGTTGGAGGGTAGACTAGATGAGCTCCGGCTCAGAAACAGCACCATTGAGGAAGACTGGATAGCCCTCAGAGACATCATTCACTCAACAGCGCTGAAACATCTTGGTCAAACTACATGCAAACACAAAGACTGGTTTGATGAAAATGATGCTGAAATCCAGGATCTTCTAAATAAGAAGCGACAATTGCACAGAGCCCACCAGAATTACATGTCTTCCCAACCAAAAAAATAGCTTTTATCAATGCTCGTAGCGCAGCCCAGGCAAGGCTCAGGAAGTTGCAAGACTCTTGGCTTAGTAGGAAGGCAAACGAGATCGAGGCTCTCACGGAACATCACGATTTAAAAGGGTTCTTCGCAGCAATGAAAACTCTATGGTCCACAACCCTCTGGTAACTGTCCAGTTTGCAATGTGGATGGTTCATCGCTACTTACAGACAAGACCCAGATCCTTGATAGGTGGGCTGAACATTTCTGTAATGTACTTAATCTCCCATCAGTGATAAACGAGGAAGCCATCCAACGAATACCTCAAGTGGAAATAAATATAGCTCTAGATGAACCTATCAACGAGGCCGAAGTAGAGAAAGTCATAAAAATCCTCTCGCCTGGAAAGGCCCCAGGAGCCGATGCCATATCAGCGGAGATAAATAAAACAGCTGGACCTTGCCTCTCTAGTAAGCTCACCAAACTCTTTCGCCTCATGTGGGCCAAAGGTGAGATCACACAGGAGATGAAGGATGCCTCAATAGTTCACATCTATTTTTTTTTTTTTTTTTTTTTTTTTTTTTTTTTGCGTTCGCCCGCTAATACTCGAGGCGAAATCTCAGGTTATTATTTTATGTCTAACCTGACATTGATTTTACGTGAGTATCCCTTTATTTCTTGTACAGAGACAGGTGTCCCTCGCCATTCAGGCAAATACTCGCCGATTTCGGAGGTACCCATTGCAGCTGGGTCGGCTCAGGAGCCGCCAGTCCCTGGTCGACGACACTCCTTCAAATGTCCTCGCCAGGTCTCGAGTTAATCCAGTCCAAATCCCGGTCGACGAAAAATCGTTCACATCTATAAGAGGAAAGGCAACCGACAAGAGTGTGACAATCACCATGGAATATCCCTACTGTCAATTGCCAGCAAGATCCTTGCACGTGTACTGCTCAACCACCTAAATGAACACCTTGAACGTAGAGGACGACCAAAGAAGCGCTTCAAAGACAGCCTGAGAGAGTCACTGAAGAGCTGTCAGATTAATACAACCACCTGGGAGCAACTGGCACAGGATCGCACAGCCTGGAGAGGCACTATCAAAACGAGTTGTTATGGGCTTTTCACTGATTTAAATGGTTAGTCTAGTATTATGTTTCGTACAATTATTTGATCATCTGTTCTGTGTTCCACGCGGTATTGATATTGATTACAACCATGGATTCTTTTGATACTTCTTTCAAGTAATTGCATTTTAAACGTGCTTTCAATAAAAGTTCATATATATTTGAATGACCGTGTTATATCGTTTCATTTCATATTACCAGTGTGACAGCGTGTGTATTCATTTGAAGGTCAATGGTCATTCTTCATAAAAACAGTCATTACTGAAACCTTGAATACGTTACTGAATAAGACCAGTTTTTGACGACATAATAATTTAATAAGGATTCATTCTTCCATCATGAACCACAGACAATACTTAATATAGTTCATATCAAGAGCACTGGATACATTATATTTTCACAGACATTGCATCTCCGATACATTATCGTTATAATTAACGTTCGATTATATTTCCACCAAAACTGTTTGGCATAATTCTTGTATTTATACAGAATTAAACATTCTGCTAGTTCTATTAGATACACTGTCTAATATATAAATTTACTTTGGCATTCAAAGCCAGGCTTAATCAGCCCTACATATTCTAACTGCGTTTCATATTTTACGACTAACGTTAATCATAAATTATTGCGGCTAATATTGCTGTCTTATATTTTCAGACTCAAGGGTCCTTATACATTCTTTATTTCTGCTTTAAATATAACTTCCTAGTTATGCACTATCACACTTGAGTGGTTATACCACATCTTTAAAACACTTTGGCTAAGTGGCCATGCCACATATTTTGAAGACACTGCAATTTGCCTTGAAGGCCACACAACGACGCTCGTTACTATGTCTAACGCGTCATGCATCGATATACGCGGTATATTTCATTTATTTATTCAGCCGAGGTGTTTCATGGTGCAACCATCCGAATCGAGCTCAAACCCAGATGCTTGCAAACTATGCAACAATCCTCAACACGGGTGTTGCAGTCAGCGAGGCCAACCACGTGAGGGTAGCCCAGAAAAAGCATGCAGCCCGAAAGTGACGCGTGGATGTGCAGCCTGTATTGTCTTTGGGCCTAGTATGTCAGTCACACAACAGAACTTTTCTTGCCCGCATTGGCTTGATCAGCCGTATGCGCACCCACTTAACATCATAGAATGAACTGTATTATGAGAGATGTCGATGATCCTCATCGAATACGATGGACAAATCATCATATATATGTAAATACTTCTTTTACAGGTTTGATAATTAAATTAAACTGTGAGACAAAAATTTGAATTAAAAATGGAGGATGATGCAAGGACCTCGATGCTTACTAGAGATGTGCGGGAATGGAAAGGCCTATGTTGTATAACATTGTTTTATTGATGACTGCAACTCAAAATGACTGTAGAAGGTAACTGCAGCATCATGAGTGTGTACAGAAATTGTGTTATTTATTTTTGAAAATGTAATCAGTTAGACTTATCATTGGGACTGAAGACGTAGCAAGAGAGATGAATGCAGTCAGCGACTCATAGCTTGACTGCTTGCGTCAGCGAACCAGAGCTGACCAAGACCCTACTCCACTTCCAAGTGGTGGTCCTGGAAACAGGCTGCATCACTGCAGTCTGGCTGAGAGAGTAGGGATCGAAGTGGGAAGGCAAACCCGGTCCCAAAAAATGCAGTGCTGAAGTCGGATGTGTCGGCCGAAAGGCGCAAATATTGCAGCTTTGCTGTAAATGGACACAACGCAACCAATGTCCTTTTCAGGAAGAACGAGGAAGAAGAAGAAGACTTGTCATTGCCTATACACTGCCACTGAACCAGAACTTATATCATACCTACAAAAGCATACACTGAACACATCATCTCATAACATGTAGACCTGTGGGAAATCACCACACAAGGACTAGCCACATGCTACATGTATTGCAGATTTACTGTTCTAGTCAGGAACAGCCTGGTCTGAGACTACCATGCACTCAATGTAGACTGTGTGTGAAGGAGTCACAGTGTTTTGGCTCCATCATTTGTTGGCTAGCCGAACACTATATCCTAGAAGCTGTATCCCAACTACACTAGTATGTTACCAGACAGTGTCCAGGACTGTAAAGATAAGTCCTAGGTGTAAAACTTTCCAGAAACTTACATGAGATCCCAAAAGAGACAGTGTAGTGATGAAAAGTGAAATCTGTGTTAACCCAGTGCAGGCAAAAGACAGTATGACTAACTTCAGCATATGAACTTTATGTAAAAAGTTTTCTAAATATTCAGTTGAATTTTGATTTTCCATTTTAATTGAGATTTTCCAATTTCCAAAAGAGAAACAAGAAAATAGATGTATATAAATAAATGATTCAGTGAATTGTAATTTTATGACTTGTCAAATTCTTATTGTTGACAGTTATATTTTGCTGAGCTATTGTTGTCACAGTATAGTTAGGTGACGGTAGCACTCTAGAGCTCTTGATCTATACTATTACCATCCAGACTTGTGCTTTTTAAAGCTATAGCTATACCTGTGCCATCCTTACACCAGTGCTCTTCTCTGAGACTGGGGTATACCTGTCTAGACTAAATTTTCTTGTCTAGTCTTCAATACTATCATCATCTGCGACTTATTAAACCATCCATCACAACTTCGTAAATGGATTACCTTGATGTTTGAAGACAAAAAAGAAAATGTTATTGTCTACAACAGTAATTTGTCTTTGGTAAGCTCATATTCTACATTTAACTTTTTAATGTTGTTCAAGTTTACGTGCAAAATGTTTTAAGTATACCGAACATACTTGTGTTAATCCTACATAAGACATTATATATTACAATTCTCTATCTATTTCCCTACAGTTTGGTATATAATAAGAACATGTTCACAAAAAAGATTAGGCTAACATGAAATTTACACTAAAAGATAGTACACTTCACCATTTAGAATTCTTCAAAAAATAATTACGGCACAGGGTGGAAAATCATTTTGGAGTTGAAGAGTTAAAGTTTATAGCCTAGTGTCTCCTGTTGACTATGTTCAACTGAGTTATTATTTCAAAACTCATTGATCCTGAGCACTTCATGGTGAATTCAACTTACTGTAAATTTCATTTTCCATAATTTGTTTCTTCTGTCTGTGTTACTACTGAAAGAACAGTGTGGCGACCACAGCTGAGGTTCAAAGATGTGTGCAAGAGACTTGAGGGCACTGCATAAATCCAGCAACCTGGAAGGATGAAGCTTTTGACCGCACAAAGTGGTAATGCTCTCACAGCAAGCAGAAGAGAGGAGAAAACGTTGAAAGGAACACCAGGAAAATAAGCAGCTGAGAGCTGTCACATCAGGGGCGCATCCCCATAGTCAGCTATGACTGAAGGGGCCAGGATGGCCGCATGCATTCCTGGTACTGAAGTCTGTAAAACGTAACAACATCTGGCCGATCGGTCAATAATGTTTTAGAATAGTACAATGATTTGAGTGAAACAACTCATAAAAGATCATTGAATATAATGCGGTAGGCCTATACTCACTTCTAAGACCACTGTTTTCAGAAATTAGTTCTGAACCATGTTTCAACTCTACGAAGTTTAGCACGAAACTGTCACAAACACGTTTGCCAGGTAAACTCCTAAAGTAAATGCCAAATGTTGGTAGCACTTCTTATCTTCGGTAATGTAGAACTACAGGAAATATATTAACCTAATAATGATGTTGCCGATGTCTGCCAGTCATAGATTCAGAAATTAAAAAACGTATTAAAGCGTCGAACTCCACACGATAAAGACCTTTTCACACATTTTTTGACCCATTACGAAGAGAGCTTCTTTCGTTTCTTGTTATTTCCGGTATAATGTCGGTATTGTTATGTTACTTCCTGAACATCTAATTATACGAGCGAGTAACCTGTCAAAACATGACACGAAATAACTGTGTTGTGCTCTTACTGCTGCATATACTGCTGACAGCACTTATTCTTCTGCGGTTATTTCAATCCTTTCCATTACATTTCAATGTAATTGGATCTTTGTAGTCAAACCTATCATAACTTATGGTCTATGGTCAGTGCACAGCGAAAAAAATTGAATGGCTTGCGTGCTTTTTTAAGGGATGTTCAGTTTAGCTTTCGCGGTGTAATGCATGCCTTTTCTGTATTTTCCTGAAAAAAATGGCAGGATTATTTCATTATTGGTTACAGGATGCATCACTTAAACAAAAAGTACATTGGGATTCCCAAGGCCTGATATTACTTTAACGTGTGTCTATATTAGTGACGTCATTATGTAATCAATATATAAAGTGCGCCAGACAAAGTAAACATATTTCCTGCAGCAAAATGTTATTGTCTTTTTTTCTTGAGATAAACTGGAAAGAGACTACTGGGAACTATACATAAAGGGTCTCAGTCCCCATTGCGACGCTCATGGTGTGACTGTTGACAAGGTGCACTGCATTTACTTTCTATCCTCGATTGACACTGCATTGTACAAACTAATACAAAAACTATCTGGAGTTGGGGAGTTGACAACGTTTTGAAATTACACACACTGAGACAGGACATTTGTTATTATACCTCAAGAAAATATTCATTATCATTGCAAGAGGTAAATTCTGCAGCCCAGAAACAAATCAAATAATACTCCCAGTGTCTGTAGCAGAACCAAATGGTTTGGCTGCAGATTGCAAGTTTGTAGGCCAAAAATTAAGACTTTCCCCAGTCATTCGTGTACACAAACCTAACATAACACACATGATGTTACAACATGCATATAAGATGTTCAAGGCTCCAACAAGAAAATGTCAGATATCTAGGGAATTGAAAATTCCCAGGAATAAGAAATGTCTCAGTCTACAGCTGGGAAAAGCCTATTTCAGAATAGAAGAACCTTATTGTTCAGGGTGTCTTCAAGACAATAGTATAGAACATTTCTTGTTAAAATGTAAGAGGTATGAACAAATGAAAATCCCAATATTAAATTATCTTCAGGCATCAAATTTACCTATAAATATAGAAGAGGTGTTAAGAATAGACAGACCTAGGGAACTGCATAATATAATCAAACAGTACTTAACAAGAACAAAAGTTAATATAATGTAATTGGGAAGGTGAAGATCTGATGACGTTCTTACAATACATATGACTGATGACAAGGGAAAGTCAATTAAATATCTAACCGGAAACACCAGGCCGTCATGCCCCTCCCCTTAAATATTATTTTTGTTTTGTTTTGTTTTGTTTTATCTTTTTTGTTTGTTTGGTGTGTTTTTTTTTAACATACAAGCAAAATTGGTAATTTTGATTTGCTTAATTTACAATGATTTGACAGAGGTGATGTCCCTTTCCCGTATCGGCCGTAAACTGTTATTCATATTATTTGGAAATGAAAACAATGTATATCCTAATTATAACAACCAGAGTTTGAACGGGAAACTTTTAATCATTGAATTTAAAAAACAAATGTTACAACATGCTTGTCATCATCTCTTAAAGAAGATGGTCTTGCCTGAGGAGAACTCAATGTTAGAGAAAGTTTTACGATACAAAATTTGATGCATACGAGACTATCTGAAGCAATGATGGTCCTCAGCCAAATGCCAACCAGATAAGTCCTCAATACACAAGGAACAAAGTAACGTCAAGCAGGAAGCTGGAAGGTCAACAACAGAAGGAAATGTCAGCTTCTGTACTAACATTGTAATCATGATCTACCTGCAGTAAGAAGCACCAGGACCTGCCTTGGGCCGATTTAACTGAATCAGGCCCCGTGCCTATAGGGGGCCACGCACTCTGGTTCCCACCTCCATCTTTGAATAAAAATATTAGATGACTTTAAAAAATCGTTTTACTTAAAAAAAAAAAAAATGTCTTGTTTTAATGTTTTATGTGGACAGAACATTCAGAATGACCAGAAAGAAAGATCAATCTGTGGTAAGTAAATTGTAAGTAGTGTACAGAAATTCCACATGCGTGACTTAGCTAG
Organism: Oreohelix idahoensis; assembly: GCA_024509875.1. NCBI lineage: Eukaryota > Metazoa > Mollusca > Gastropoda > Stylommatophora > Oreohelicidae > Oreohelix > Oreohelix idahoensis. The sequence goes on from JAMPIV010017441.1 coordinate 1,121,657, forward strand.
CGTGGTTACTGACCAATGCCAGAAGATGGCCGCATCAGTGCATGAGAAAAACACAGAAGAGTGAACTCCGTACCAGGGCAATATGGCATGCCGTATCACATTGCCTATGTTCCGCCCTGCATGCAGCGTTTCACGTTTTGGTAGATTACAAACTTAACGATGTGTGGACCTTTGCATTTTCAGTTTATTTATATCACACAGATTTAAATAATTAAAAATATTTGAGCAAAGAAAAGTGCTGCAGTAGAGAAACTGTAATTTTTACCTTTAAAGGTAATAACACAGTAATTACAATGTTAAATTGTAGGGAGTAGGAATTATACAATTCACTTTTCAGGAAGAAATATGCAGACTACTTATGCATAAAAAAAATACAACTTTTATCTCAGCCGGGACCGAAGACGCAGCAAGAGAGATGAATGCAGTCAGCGACTCATAGTTTGACTGCTTGCGTCAGGGTCAGCGAACCAGAGCTGACCAAGACCCTACTCCACCTCCAAGTGGTGGTCCTGGAAACAGGCTGCATCACTGCAGTCTGGCAGAGAGAGTAGGGATCGAAGAGGGAAGGCAAACCCGGTCCCAAAAATGCCGTGCTGAAGTCGGATGTGTCGGGCCGAAAGGAGCAAATATCGCCGCCTCGCTGTAAACGGCGGCACAACGCAACCAACATCCTTTTTAGGACGAACGAGGAAGGAAGAAGAAGATCTCAGCCAGACGAGCTACTGCAAGTCCATTAAGAGAACGGTGACAAATTCAAACTGAATGATAGTTTATCGAATGTTAAGAAAAGATCATGTTCCTCACTACGCAATTTACGAATTATCCACAGAGTTTGATGAAGCAACCCAAAAAAAAAAAAACCAAAACTTCAACAGCATTTTTAAAGCATTTACTGAAAAGAAGGCAAAAAAAAAAATATTGGTATGGTTGTTTTAGCACACTTTTTGTCAAAATAAAGCCCATAAATATAGATATTGTTCTACTTTAAATGCAATGCAATATCACATGTACCTGACACCAAATCTTGAATAATCAAGTCCAATGGCCCCAATCGAGCCCCGCAATTGCTAAGGCCGGCCCTGAGAAGCACCAACGTTCTGAATGCCAACATCTCGCTTCCACGTGCATTTATGCAACAAATTAGGACATCTAACATCAGTATAATATAAAAAGAAATGTGCTAGTTAGCATTCTGCCAGTAAATAAAAAAGCCCGAGTCAGAACATGTCACAAGGTGATTTAGTTTGTGTAAAGTGACAAAGTTGAATGTGGGGTAAATCGCCTAGGATCCCTATGGTGATGGCTCGTAAGTAAGAAGGCCTAGTTAGGACACCAAGGGTGAATGAGAGAAGGTAAATCCTCACTGAGAGTAAGAAGGTTTCAGCAGGTATTCTGATCTTCAGCGACAGCTTAACTCTGAGATCCCGAAAGATATAAGAGCCTCTACGAAAGAAACAATGATACACTTAAACACACACAGCACAAAAAGTATAACCGAGTGATAAACGCAAATGTAAATTTATTTACCTAAATATAATTGTATATCCCAACAGAAAATAAATAATGGCGCAAGATGATGCAATCAACAAAAGTTAAAAAAAAAATTGTTTAAAGTTAATTTACAACTTAATTATTCTTAAACTAGAGACTGAACTAGTGATAAATATGATGACAAGTCTTCAGTCCCATAATTACTCTTCACGCGGCAGGTATTCTACTTGCTGACGAATAAAATAATATATACACGAAGACACTCTCACTTTTGGGTAACTACACTTGAAAATGATATTGGACATCAGGACTATCTGACCATTGACGGTTGACTGGGCCAAGGATACTCTGACTTTGATGAATGTCTTTTTTGTGCCGCAGTATTATCTGGCGATTTGCGCTGAGTACTGTTGTGTACCTATGGCTGACTGGGCCAATAAATGCGGCTAGAGTGATATGGTGAAAGATTTATATATCTTTAGAACCACCACGATTTTTGGGACACCCCGTGACATACCTGGATGCGCAGTGGTCTGGGTAACAAGCTATCTATCCAGAGGAGTCTCTTTCCTCTGACAAACCCTTTGTCTCTCTCCGTTGACGATAGTAGTTCTCGCCAATGCAGAACCTGTAGGCTTCTCTCTTCTCTCTCTCTCTCTCTCTCTCTCTCTCTCTCTCTCTCTCTCTCTCTCTCTCTCTCCCTCTGTGTGTGTGTGTGCGTAGCATTTAGAGTCGTTCTCTCGTTCGTTCAGGAGTATGTGAAAATGATTCGAAAGTTAGAATTTTGCCCGCTTCCCACACAGAAAGCGTACTGCGTTTCAAATCTAAAACGCGCAGTCTGTATTTTTAAAAAGAGAGGGGGAATTCCCCCACCCAATTGGCGGATCCAAGGAGGACTTGTGACAAGAGGCGGATAATTTCTGTGTCGGGCGGCCTATCCCAAATAAAAAATGCTATACCATAATATAAAATATGTATGAATCTTTATCAAATTTTGTCTCTTTTTAGTTGTGCCTTACTTTTATGTACTTATGTTATAAAAAGTTATATTTTTTTATTATAAAAATGAATATTGTTTAGTTGCTGTATAATAAAACTATCAAGTTGTCACATTTTTGTTTCTTCAAAATTCGTTATTTGTTTCTTAGTTGTCTAAAAATTTGTGTAAATAAGGATCGGGGGGGAAATCATTTTGATGTATCACCCCTCCCTTGGACAATTTCTAGATCCGCCTGTGCCCCCACACTCGTCTGATGCAATCGGTGTAACACATTTTTCAAATATGAAAGATTCAAATATTATGAGTGACGATTTTGTCACCAAGAGCTGATACTTAGTGACAGTAGATCAAAGTCAAGTCGAGTGACAATTTAATGATGGAGATACATCCTTTCAAGCCTGTAATATCCAAACTGCTCTAGGGAGGGAAAACAATAAATCTTGTGCTTCAGGTAGAATGAAGATTCACATCCAGCTGCCCACATACCTTTTTTTTTCTTTCATCCCCCCCTTCCCCCCCCCCCTCCCCCCCGAAACATGTCTGCTAGACGTGATCTTTGGTTCCAGGAATAAGTCATGACTATATCACAGCATATCCCTTTGGAACTTCGGAGAAGGGAACTAAGACAAAATGACATGTCCAAAATTATGTTGGGCAAGACTCATCCCGCTTTTCCAGCATTTGCTAGGTATCAATTAACAACAAATCAGAACAAGTTCATGAATACCAGTAGATACCCGGACAGGTAGAAAATGCATAGTACACTTGGATGCCCAAATGCACCAATTAATAACAGCAGTATATACAAGCCGGTGGTATAATGGTACCACCCTGGGAGATCAAGAAACCAGATACAGACTACCACCTGGCAGGCATCATTCATAAAACAACTGATATGGCAACTGTCAAAAACAAAGCCAAGAAATATATTCAACAAATATCAAAGGACAGTATTACAGTGTACTCAGTGTGACGGTATTGGCTCCCATGTCTTGCAGTAGTGGTCCAACAGTGGCCAAAACTCAAGAGTATCTAATATGGGCTTCAAAATTGTCTACCTTCGCACAAGTTTTTTGGCAGATTTGTAAATAGAAGGGTAATGACGCTTCTATCTCAATTGAAGGTTCACAAGATATTCAGATAAGCGAGAACAATGCTGCATTGGCTGAAAATGTTAATTCTAGAATCTGCCGACAACTTTTGTGAAGAAATAATCTTTGCTCGTTCAAGCCCGCTCCCGATTTACTCAGTGGAATTATTATTATTCTGGTATAGCTCTGTTTAGAGTGTGTGTAGTAAATTGACTGAGACAAACATGCAGTACATTTAAAATGATTAAATCGAAGTTAAATTTGTAAATTTACAAATAACAAAATTGAATAATCACTTAAGCTTTTGTCATGAAATATTCTAATCCACATATATAAATTATTAGGTAAATATGAAGCCTAACAAATAAAATTAATAAAGAGAAGAGCAATGGGAAAATGACAGTGCTGTCACCAAGAATGTACTCGAAATCCCCTTGTTTTCTGCTTCGTCTGCAAATTGTAACGCTTTCACGTTGATAGTAAAAGCTTACTGTATTATACCCGCTTTCTTCAATGAAACGTGTGCTGCATTTCTAAGAAAAACATTGAGACGTACTGCGTAATGACCTAAATTAATCCTAACATTAATTATATTACGTTACCAAAACGAACGAACAGATGGACAAAAGGATGGCGAGAGGGGAGGGCTGGAAATCAGGAACGCATGCAACACGCGACGCGCGATATACAAATGCTGGCATCACGCGTGTAAGTCTACAAGCACTAACTTTTTCAGACGGACAGTGATAAAATACACTACCCTTTCCCAGAGTTAGGTTTATAAATCATAACAGACTCTTATTAGAAAAGATAACAATAGATGGGTTTACGTTTGAACACATAACAGTACCCAGACAGCACATCTTCCAAACAGGAGGTAGAAGAAATTGCATATTTTGAACGCAGCCACGTAGCTCCTTTAAATTAGTATTTTTAGGTTCCTTAGGGCTTGCTGACAAATAATATGTAAAACGTTACGCAAATAGTCCAGGAATTAATAAATTATACCCAAAATAAAATATTGGGGGTGCCTGACAGCATAAAATCATTTCTGCTCATAAGATTTTTTTTTAACGTGTTTGGAAAAAATTTACGTTACAGAAATAGCCTACCATGTAAACTTCAAATTGATTGGAGCGCAACAAATGAAAGCCTAACCACGATTGGTCGGGCTATAAATACTATCTTGGTTGTTAGGGGAGACGGGAAAAGATAACATTTTTTCAAACACTTGTCGAAACGTGGCTCATTGGCCAGTCTCGCTGATATACACACTTGGGAGCGTTAGTTCGAAACCACTTGTTTAAATACACTTGATAAAGCATCAGTGCGTTGAAGCCAGCTTATATTTGGCTCAATAAAAGCCTGGAAGATAAGCAGAAGGAAATTTGTGCCAGTTTGTGCCAGAATTCATTGCTAATCAACGTATCTGTGTTATTCGTATGAATTGTGGTAAGCTTGAACCATTTAATATCTTTTAATGAAAATTGAATGTGAATTGTTGATTTATGCCTGTATATATATGTGTAGTTCAGTGGCAAACGTGAGGTAAAGCCTAAAATGCTCCAGCCTGAACAGAGGGTGTCGGAGAGAAGTAAAACGGCATGGAATGGCCAAATAGTACACTGACATCTGGATGATTGACTAGAAAGAAATAATGCTGGAAGTGCAGAGGCGTAGTGACCATTAAGGATGGTAATGCTGGTATAAAGTATTTCAGATGAAGCTGACTGTTGGCCTAACGCTCTGAACGCAATGTTTGTGCTGTATTGTGATCAGTGTAAAAGAGAATATAAATTAGTTATGAAGTAGAAGGTACATCCTTCTTGATTTCAGGGACAGTGGTCTTGATGGTACTGAGCAGCATCTGGTCAGAGATTTGCTGAATCCAGTGTCGGACAGCATACTCCTTGGTCCTTTTAGCTATCAGTGAGGTGTCTCCAGAGCCCAGAAGAGAATTCGAGCAGAGGAGTCCTCTCCTGCCGCCATCACTCAAGATAAGCAGAGTTGGCCAGCTGAGCTCAACATTATGTCCCCTCATCTTGAAATAACTTTATAAAAATACCATTCAGAGGGGAATTTACTTGTCTTAAAATCAGGAACTGTGAACATCTCCAATAATAGTCCCTAAAGACAAACTATTGAAGTCATGATGACCAATACCAACAGAGCTTGAACAAAACAAAACCAGTATTACCTCATTTTACTACTACACAACTGACACTCATAGAACATTTGTACTAATATATGTCACTACAATATTTATATTAAATACATTCTGTACATAATTTGTAATTTAAATTGATTGTGATTCCTGGTTCCCTTGTAGTTGAATCAGGACACATATTCATTCATGCCAGTAATGAATACATATTGTTATTTGAAAGTTCATCAGTGACTCTTTTAAGATATCTTTGTAGAGTGTTATATGTATGTGAGTGTCACAGTGTTGTCAAGAGTAGTGGATTAAATTAAATTGTGTATCTGTCTGTTGTTGTGACTTACACTTCACCATACTCATACCCTAGACACATAACGTAGCATCACACTATTCCAGAATAATTCTGACTGAGATATATAGATATGTGGTAGCAAGTAAGGTTATCTATAATACACTACTCTTAATAGATATAGATACCTTCACAGCTGATCTCAGTCAGTACACTAAGTTCCCTATAAGTATTTATAACTTCCCACTTCACCACAGCTTTAACAGTTTGAAAATAATTGAATAGTTTAACAGAAAAGGTTCATCATTGATAGATAGTAGGCTCTATGGGTAAAAAGTTCACTTTGGCACCTTATATATTGCACTTAGCTGTCAGTAGTCTGTCCAAAATGTGTCACCCAGACAAGTAATCTCTTATCTGTCGCGTATCCTGGCCTTATAAGCAATTAGACAAATACGCTGGCTATTTTCCTATCTGTCCTGGCCAAGGTATGGTACGCGAGAATTTCCAACATGCCTGTCGTTAATATTATCTAATATTACTCGGAAAAACTCGCAATAAAATCAGTACAAAAATATTACTGATTACTGCCGTAGTGAGAGAGAGATCAGAAAGAGGTCGCCCCAAAATCCATTTTTGTGACACTCAGATGGATCTAAGGTAGACGATAACTAATTGGGAATAGGAATGTATGTTCCCATGTGGCAAACGGTGAAAGGATATAGTATAACCCATAATACATCTGCCCAATGGGCTGATCACCCGTTGGCTTGTCACACCGATTACGGAAACAACGGCAGATGGATCTATTTGTTGTTGCCCTAAAGACGCCGCTAGGCGTGATGGGAAACTACAACAGAGAAAATCAATCTGCTGTTGCCCTTAAGACGCCACAAGGCGTGATGGCCTCTGACTGCTTGGTCGGTCTTTGGCTAAGGACGGAAGAAGAAGATAATACATCTATTTTCAAAGCAGAGATGGTTGCAGTTCTGAAAGCTATGGAAATCTTCTCTAACAACCCTTCTCATAAACTGACAATATTGACAGACCCACTTTCAGCTGTTCAAGCTATAAGAAACTTACGAGAATGCGGTAGATAGGATATAGCAGAGGAGATATTGCTGGCAAATACTTACCATGCTTCATATGATGTTCTGTTCTATTAGCTTGGATACCTTCATATGTTAGTATAGAAGGACATGAAAAGGCGGATAAAGAAGCTTAATTAAGAAAAGTAGAAATGATAGAAACCAAATAAATGTGGGGATGAGTAAAACAGAGATCAAACGCGTAATTAAAAGAATAATTGAGGAATGGACAGTAGAGTGGGATGGAAGTCTGATGGGCAGACTTGCATATAAATTGTTCAAGGCTCCAAAAAGAACGTGTCAGGTATCTAGAGAAGTAAAAATTCCTAGCAATAAGAAACTTCTTAGACTGCAACTAGGAATGGGCTATTTTAGAAGAGAAGAACCTTACGGCGCAGAGTGTGTAGACAAAAATAATATATAGAGCATTTCTTACTGAAATGTATGAGGTATGAACAGGGCCGGCCCTAGGAATTTTGCCGCCCCGTGCAATACCATACCTTGCCGCCCCAGCCCAACCTCAAATTAACGTTTGAAATGCTTAAAACCATTAAGTTAAACAAGCTTCAACATTAATTTCATGACCATTAGCCTAATTTTAAATAGTACGATTAATAATAATGTATTGATAAATTGATGAAAATACTGCAACGTCATAAAATAAACCATTGACTTTTGTAGCAAAATATGCGAGAATAAACGCTCAATTCAGTACGATTTAGGCATAAAACGATAATAAATACATTAGCCCGCATGTGTCTGACGGTTGGCATCTTCGAAACCAGCAGCGCTGCTTTTTGCACAGTGCTAAGCCTATAGAACGATTTCACGGAAAAAGTCTGACACGCTTTAGTTTCGTTTTCGACAAACACTACTAATATTTAACTTTTGCCCAATCTGCTGTATACACTTTGTAGTCTAGCCTTACAATTAACTATTGGCGGAAGAATGCCGCAATATAGCTATCTGAAGTAACACTTTCTGTCAACTTTGTAGCAAAATCCGTAGTAATCCTTACATTTTTTGGTAATATTACACGATACAATGCTAACTAGTAACGCAAATCCTTAACCCGCCCCGTCTACCCCCCGCTTCGCTGACACAGTCTGCAACGCATATATTCACACTGCGAAAAAGCCAGCCAAGGCATAACCACGCAGACAGTTTTATTTCCTCCTAGTGGTAGCATTTCTGATGTAACTAACACAAGTAGTTATTTGAAAAATACATGCTCGCAAGACGAAGGAGAGGAAAAATGGCGGACTTGTGCAAAATTTTATTTGACGATGGACGATGACATAAATTGGAAATTTTAAACCATTATGAAGTTCCCCATAAGAATTATATGGTAGTATGACGTAAAGTTCGCTGAGTAAGAATGTATACTACTCGTCAAAAGTCAAGGGCCACTTAGAAAAACCTTGGTTGAAACCATAAAACAAATCTGATATAAACGTAATTGGTATCAGTCAAAACGGCATTTATTGAATACCAAATTGACATGTCACGCAAAGAAATGGAAACACACATTCAAACGCAATGAAGCTGTGAAGTGTGTCACCCACCTTTTCAAAAGTCACACAATAGATATTGGACAAATAGACATTTCAAAATCGGGTATGACCACCGTTTGCAGCAAGGCATTCAAGACAGCGTAGACGCATCGAGTCCACAAGGGTCCGAAGAGTATCCTGAGGAACAGCTTGCCATTCCTGAAGCAGAAATGCAGTCAGCTGTGCAACATCAATTGGCAGGGGGTGATTTGTTGACAATCTTCGACCAAGGACATCCCAGAAGTGCTCAATCGGAGAAAGGTCAGGTGAATGAGCTGGCCACGCCATCCTGATGATCCCATGTTGCTGAATAAACTCATTCACCACACGAGCTCGATGGGGTCGAGCGTTATCATCTTGGAGGATTGCATTACCACCTATGGCCTCCAGAGCAGGCTGAACAATTGGTCTCAAGATTTCGTTCTGGTATCTTGGGCCGGTCAAGTTGCCTTGGATGATGTAGAGTGGGGTCCTGCCATGTCTGTAGAAGCCTCCCCAAACCATGACAGAACCCCTACCATAACGATCCACCTCTCGAATTGTGTCATCGGTAAATCGCTCTCCTGGTCGTCTCCAAACTCGAATCCTGCCATCATTGAATGACACAGTGAAGCGAGATTCATCAGTGAAGAGAACTTGACTCCATTGTTGCCTTGTCCATCGGATGTGCTCGCGACACCAAGCAACACGGGCTCTGCGATGAGCAGGAGTAAGAGGGATTCTGACTGCAGGACGTCGAGCAGCCAGTCCAAATTCATGTAAACGTCTGCGAATGGTGCTTTGACTGACATTAACGTTTACAGTTTGACTCAGCTGACATCTTAGAGTGGAATAAGTCACTGTTCGATGGCGCAGGGCTGACAACAAGAGGTACCGGTCATCATGTCTATTGGTGCATCTAGGGCGACCTGGCCGGGGGCGATCCTCCACACTTCCTGTGGCCTGAAATCTCTCCAAAATTCTTTGGATAGTAGAGTGTGACACTGCAAGCCGTCTAGCAACCTCACGGATCACGAAAAGTCGCCATTGCACGTGGAATGTCAATTAGCACGATTACTTCACCTGTTTGGTTGTACGGAAGTTTGAAAAAACAGATTAAAAATGTAAATTTATGGTCAGCAAACCAAATTGCACGTGATCACCATGGTTGTCGGTGAGCTGCTTTTATGCTTAACGTGCATAGAGGACTGTCAGATGAAGATATTGCACCCATTTTTACTAAAAACCTCCTTCATTTAATCATTCTATGCGCTTATATAAAAGTGTATTGAAAATAATAGGGTGGCCCTTGACTTTTGACGAGTAGTATACTTTAAAATATATGATAGTCCCAGTATTAGAGAAGTTATTGAAGAAATACTAATATCTAAGAACACACGACCAGACACACTGGCGTTCCTGCTCATGTTTTTGGTAACGTTAGGGGGACGAGAGCTGGAAAAAGAGGCAGGGAGGTACATTCAAATTCGCTTAGGGTGAACAGAGTAGGAATGGGAAAGGGGAACGGTAGGAGAAATGTAATCCTAAACGTGATATCTTTTGTATTGGGCATGACTAGAGCAGACGGGCCAATCGACCACCAGTTATTCAAAATTGTTTTGGGTTTTTCATTCAAACTGCATTTGAATTCAAGTAGTAGAACGTTACGATTGGCTAGGCTGGTAGATATTACCAAAAGGCTTTGATTATTCATTGCCAGTTGAACTAAAATTTGTATACAGATACGCTGAAAAACAGCTGTGTTAATTTTAAACTTAAATATAGAATAAATTCACAGTCTGTACAGTTCGGAGGAAGCTGAGGCCATTTCTTCACAAAATCAGCGTCATTTGTTTATATATTTCTTGATTGTGGTAAGGATATTTTATGAAATTTACTATGTTTGGTCCAACTACAAAAGTTAGATACTGCTTTTGGGGAAAAAGTGAAGGACATGTCGGAAGCAGACATTGTTGAGTCCACACATTAAACGGTATCTGACTGATGTATGTTGTTATGATTATGTTGACATATTATTGTATTAAACTAGTTTAGCAAGCCTCTGTGTTCAATGAACACTGTTTAACATGCCTGAAGCAAATATAAGTGTAAAGAAAAGAAGAGAAGATCATATCACAGGAAATGTGGTTACTCCACATTATTGTATGGAGGAAAAGTATGTGAACGTACAGTGGCGTATCTACTATAAGGACTTGAGGTGTGGTCACAACAAGGTGGGAGTCCTGTACGATTCGGGGCTAGTGCATTTGTAAGGCACGCGAGGCTGACCCCATACCCACGTAGGAAATTAAGTGTTAGAATAAATGATCAGAGATAAAAGGCCAGGGTGTCCTTTTGTTGCAGAGGGTCTATGTTCCTGTTGCCGGCTGGTGACAGGAAACCTGCTGAGTGCTTATAAACGCCAACCAGTCTCCAACCAGACTTATATGCTGTTGAATATCCAGTAGGAGCTTTGACGAGTGTTGAACTTGAAATTTCTGCACCTACCCACTGAATTATCTTACAACGAGGACTCCCAGGTGAAGAGTAAAACATCTGGGGCATCTCTGACATTTTCTTGTGTTTCAAAATATTACACAGGAATTTTATGGGGGTAGGATGAACTACAGCCCTCATATACAGTGACTCTCCTGGTAGATAACTAAAGTGAACTCTGTAATATTTCATCCAGGAAGGACATTTATAAATTAGATAACTAAAGTGAACTAATTTAATATTACATACAGGAAGGACATTTATAACTACATAATAACTTTTAGTTATTGGGCAGATTGTCCCAACATTTTTTAATTGTTCTATTCTGTAAACTATCTTGTCCTTATTTTCAAAGACCTGTCCACAAGCTATGAATGGACAGGCAAAAGAAATTGTAAATATTTATTCAAAGAAAAACTTAACTGCTAGTTATTAACTTCTTTAATAGAAACTTAAAGTGTTTGATTGTTGTGTACCATCATTCATTTCTCCCCTAGACACTAGGTACACCATACACCATACACTAGAGCCAGAAGATTGACCGTGTGAGACCTAGGGAGGTAGCGTTAGGTTCTCTGCACATAATTCATCATCATCATCTATAGAGTCAGAGACCTACATTTGCTTGACCTCACACGGTTATAGCAGACACCTTTTCATTCTTTTAGGATACCATCATAACCTCCCCAGCAAAATCAACTTTGCTACAACTTTATTAGAGACAATTATATGAAATAAATGTAGTTACATTACATACATATAGGGGATGCTCTTCTCATGTGGAACGATGAACTGTTGAGTCACAAACACTTAACTATAGTATGTACATGTTATAGTTTTTAGCACTATTTTCACATTATTTGAATTTATATTGTTTGAAGTATGTACTGCTTAAAAAAACACTTTTCTTGCTTTCATATTTGCAAAAGCAGAAATAAGGTCTGCGTAGTCTAATTTTTGACCGATTTCACGTTCAATTGAAATCATGGCAAGTCCTTCCAATCTATAGTTTCGGCCATTGTTGAGTGAAAATAAGTTTTAATAAGCTTCAGTTTTGAAAAACTACGCTCACCACTTGCTACCGTTACAGGCAAAGTTAGTAATATTCTTAAGGCTATAGCGACATTAGGAGCAATGTTATTTTCAATAATATAACGAAGAACCTCAATTGGCGGTGTATTTTCTGGTACTAATTTGGATACTACTTTCAGTTCATCACAAAGCTCAATGGCATCAATGTCTCTATTTTCTTTATGTGTTAAAACGTCTTCTAGGTTTTTACATTTGTTTAAGAGCTCATTTGTCGTCTCAGATTTCAATTTAGGGATGTTATATAAAAAGGAAAAATGTGAACTGTGATGTTCCAATTGCTCGAACCTTTCTTCAATAGAATTAGTTGCAACATCAGTAACAAAAAAGAAAAATTCAATTTTGAATTTAGTTTTGGGATCCAAAATAGGTTCATCTATTGCTTCATAGTTGTGTTGCTTTTTCTGCCGACGCACTCTAGTACATTCAAACGTTGGTATCAAACCAGGATCAGCTTCAACTTTCTCAGCTAATGTTGTAGCATCAACAAGAAAACTTTGAAATGATTCATCACTTCTGAGATTCTTAAGGCTTTGGAGAACATTTCTCAAAGTTGTTATGGCACTAGTCAATTCCATTTTATGCTTTTCAACAGTTTACTAGCAACATTAATTTCGTTTAAAACATAGTGCCATATAACCAGACAACATAAAAATTTAAAATCTCATGAGTTTTAGGGCAAGGTTTTCAGCTTCATGTCTCGCCATTTTGTCTACTGACTCGTCATCAGCAATTTTATCAATGCATCATAAAATTCCTCAATATAATATCTTAAAGGACGAATGGCCTCGATTCTAGAATCCCAGCGAGTTGTACTTAGTGGCTTGGGCATTAGAGTTGTAATATGTTTCTTAAGGATTTCCCAACGCAGTGTTGACGCTGAGAAAAACACATACAATTTCTGAACCGTTTCAAAAAATAAAACCCCTTCTCTAGATGACATCGCGGCATCATTGACCACCAAGTTGAGAGAATGAGAACAGCAAGGGATATAAAAAGCTCTCGGGTTCAAGTCCCTAATACGTTGTTGAACTCCTGAATGTTTTCATTTCATATTTGATCCATTGTCATACCCCTGGCTACGCATGTTTGCGATTGGAATATGCATGTCTGACAATTTTCTTAGAATGCATTCGGTTAACGATGAGCCTGTAATGGCTTCTACAGCAATGAAACCAAGAAAATGCTCATGAATGTTGATATCATGTGGATTCGTATTAACAAATCTTACAATTAGTGTTAATTGTTCAATGTGACTTACATCGGGAGTACAGTCTGCAACTATGGTATAATATTTAGCTTTCTCCGCTATAGAAATTATTTCTTTTTTTATGGTTCCAGAGAGAAGAGCAATCAATTCATTTTGAATGTTTTTCCCAAGGTAATGTTGGGTCGATCCACGAGCTACTCTCATTAAATGTTCACACATAGCACTATCAAATCTGGCAATCAGTTCAACAAGCTTAAAAAAATGTCAATTAATAGGGTCATATAATTTATCAGATGTTCCACGAAATGGCAAGCATTGTTGGCTCAAGAACTGGACAATAGCAATTAGGCGTTCTGTTATGCTCCTCCAGTGTCGAACTTCTGAATTTAATAACTTTTGTTGCACTGAATCAATTGTCTGTACTGATTTAAGCCTGGACGATAATTCAATCCACTTTGTATGGGACTCCAAGTGGTTTTTAGATTTTTCGTGTTCATTAAGATACCCCAATCATTATAGCCATCAGTAGTGAGTGACATTTTATTACAGGAAAACAACTTACAGCAGAAACAAAATACAGAATCTTTTTTCTTTTGAATACACTAACCATGATCGATTAATATGTTCTCCATTGCTTAGCTCCCTAGTGTAAAAATTTAGTGAAAATTTCCGACCATTAGTGCTGCGCGGAAAAACGAACTCATTTTTTGGTCTCTCTGGAAGGCCTTTTTTTACGATTTCCAGTCTTTCTGTATCGCTTAAAGAAGGATTCCATCTTGACGGATCAGTGTACCTCTCAAGTTCATCAGTTAAATCTCTGGAATTGGAAACGGTCAAATCAGTCTCATTTTCGACATTGTTAGTAATATCTACGTTACTGATTTCCGAGTTAGAAGTATTTGCCATGAGCTCAGAAACATTTGTTTCAGTACATTTGCTTATTTTCTTCTGTCCTACATTGTTTCAGTTTTTAGATATTTATTTAAAGCCCCGATATGTTTTTGAATATCGCGTTCTTTTTCCAGTTTCCGTTTCCGATATTCGGCACCTGATAGTTTTTTTTCTTTTATCGGACATTATATCTATTTGAATATTAAAACTGTTTTAATAAACCCTACAATAAAATGTATTATTTAGTAATGAATGGAGGCTGAAGCACTGTACTAATTTCCATAAAACGTTTAAAAACTTATTTATCACTGTAACACATAGCACACGAACACTGAGCAAAATCAACTTCCTTGAATGCACACACGAAAACAACTGAAACATTCGAGCCGCCAACATAGAACGGTCGATAAAAAAATAAATTCCTGATTCCCACGCCACGTTAATTAATTCCCGTCTCTCGTTCAGCCATGCCGGAAGATTTATCGTGGCGCACGGCTGTTTGTGCACTATACCAGAGCGCTCTTTTAGTTTCGGTGACCGGAATTTTGACACCGGGTATACAATTTTCGTGTGCACCGTAAAAGACTATTTAAGTTTTTGGCGGGGAAAATCAGCTGATATGTGTGTAAAATCAGTAAAATATAAATCATTACACGCTCGTTCTGGATAAACACAGCGCTAAAATTCTTTTGTGTACTATAACTTTGTTCTCTGCTCTATTTTTGATTGCATTTTTATTTGTTTGAAATTAGTTTTGACGGAGTTACAGACTTTTGAAAACAGCGTCATCATTTGAGGAAATTCATAAAATAAGTAATCTTTTTATTAATTTAATATCTAAAAATCGGCCCATTCGTTTGAGTTTATAATTATAAAGACTTCTCGAAGGGAAGCTAAAGATTATTTCCACATACTTTTTTTTTGGTTTCATATCTTGAGAATGTGTGGTAGTCAGTTTTGTGAGTTTGGCATTACAAAAACAAGCATATTGTCACCAGATTTTATAACATTTAAATCGCTGTAAACGCATTCCTGATACTCACAAATCTTAAATAAGGTTGTAAAAAAATAACTTTTTGTAAAGCACCATCTGTTTTTGCATTTTCATTCATTTATAATGATATTTAGCTACGTATATAAGTGTCAGAAAACATGTAAAGCTATAGATAGATTACTTCCACATACTTTGATCTATCTTTCAAGTCTTGTTAATCTTGTATTTATAATATGAATTTTTTTTTTTAAATTGTGTGTGAGATAAGGACTGTTCCATTAGTGTTCTTTGGTAGACAATCCTGTGCACACGACGGCTGCCAAAGAATTCTAAGTAACTGTTTGTATATCTTCTTTCATTCAAAGATAAAGCATTCTACATCCTGGTGTTAGGCTTGATAGTCCCAAATATTCCTTTATCTTTATACATACACAAGTAAACTATACTACATAACAACGAAATGGAACATACTGTTTTGCATCATATGAATTGTGCCAGTGCACTGTGTAGAGCCTGTGGCAAGAGAGCATTAACTTCCAAAACAACACGTTCAATTCAGAAAGCACTGAACTGTTCTAATTACGTTAATGATCTGTTCTTTGTGTTTGGAATTAACGTATCAGATGATAAACCCACACAGCATTCGACTATATTTTGTAAGAAGTGTTACTTACGAATACAAAACTCAAAAAGGAGGCATAATGAGAAGTGTCTTGAAACAGCCAAGTTACTATCGGAAAACAGTCAGCACATCTGGAAAGACTATGCCCATAATTTAACTATAAGTGAATGTCAACTGTGCAATTATGTTGCAAAGACATCTTTTGGTGTTTTAAAAACAAAAAGCTGCTCTATCCCCTGTGATGTTCTTTCTGACCCCTCCATGTCTAGTCAGTCATTTAGCTGTAGTCAGTCAGTTAGTTGTAGTCAGTCAATTAGCTGTAGTCAGTCAGTTAGTTGTAGTCAGTCAGTTAGATGTAGTCAGTCAGTTAGCTGTAGTCAGGATAGCTCTGTACAGTAGGAGGTTGATGTGCCTGCCCACATTAGTGATGATATTGTTCAACTGGAGGTTGATGTGTCAGCTCACATTAAAGGCGATACCATTATTCATTTGGAGGTGGATAACACTACTCACCCTAGCATGCCAGTTTTTGGTGCCACATCTACACCTACCAAGTCAGTTATACATACGACAAGTACATCCACCTCGCCTGTCTTCAAAAGCGACATCACAGTACAACAGTTACTTGCTAAGCCACCTTCACAACCACTAACACAAAAGGAAGAACCTCTATTCACATCCATTGTTAGAAAAAAAACTAGAAACAGCAAAAAAATAATATCATAAAATGCAAATCCAGAGGGCAGCCTATAGTACTACAAAAACTAATTAAACATAGAAGAGAAACATCAGTCACCAGAACGCCAACAAAACATAAGCGATCTCAATTTCTCCACATTGTTAGGAAACATATTGTTGAAACATCAACTGACTCACTAGACCTGCAGCAGGCACATGAGAGGAGAATTTATACATTCCACTATTTCCAAAATTGAAAGATGCGCCAGCGGTATTAAAAATATAACTTCACAATTAAAATTTATAATGGAAATTCATTTGTTACAAATTTCTCCATCTGTGAATGTACAGATTCCTCTTATTAAAAAAAGGAAGTGTGAATGATAATTGAGCGAAATTTTGAGGCTAGAGCAAATTATGGCAGTTGTTGCATGAGAGTGACAGAATTAACAGAGTGTGGAAATCATTTAATAGATGTATTTATTAAATACACCTATTTATCTATTAAATTGAACATTTCGTTTTACTCATGACCATACTCGTTTTTACATGACCATCGTAATGTATGATTGAGAGATAATTGTTAGCTCTCATGTTTTGGGGACAATTTAGTGTGTTATTTTAAGGTAATAAATGTGGACTTGCAATTTAATGTTTCAATAATTAATGTTTGACGCATGAAACCAAAACAAAACTTTGATATCCATTTTCTGCAGGTTTTCTACTTTTGATTTCTGTAATTTGTTATGCATGTTGATTGTGACCGTTTTAGTCTAAATTGCATTAGAAACAAACCATAACAAAATATAAAAACAACGTAAATTTTACACTATTTCAGACTATTATATCTTCTGTTCTAATTGTGATAAAATGTTTCTTCTTGTTCTAAAATTTACTCTAACATTTCTAGTCTAGCTTTACGCAAAATTAAAGCCGGTATTTATAATAATAAAGTAGCCTAAAAACATTAATCCTTTTTAGGATAGTCAGGATCCTATTTGGTTCTCCTCTCTTTGTCTAGCTCATGTATGACTCCTAGAATACCGCTTGTGTACGGCGGTGGCCACATCCCGGGCAACAGTCTTGGCTGACTGGCTAAACTACATGGGTGGAGTAGGAGCAATCTTACTCAAGGGAATGTCCATCCCTAGTACACAAAGACTGAGACGGTGAGTGAGGCGGAGGAATCTGAGAAGATCAACGGCTCGCAAAGCGAAACAGCAAAGTGTGTGGCGCACTAGAGGCATGTCGGACATAGAAAAAGACAATGGCTAGCCACCGTGGAAGAGATTGGGGCCTTACCACGTACTTCCTACAGAAAGTAATGGAATCACAACAACAAGATAAGAACCGATATGTAGAGAACTCTCTATCCCCTGGGGAAGAATCTACTGTACAAATTAACGGGGAAGAGGCAACTCCTCTAATGAGTAAGGAAGTACATAATGACGAGTGTTCCTTAAATTCTGTTGAAAGGGAGCATTCTGAGAAAGACCACCTAAAAACTAGTAGGAGAAGCCTAAAAATAGGAACATGGAATGTTAGAACTTTAAACGGAGAAGGAAAGCTGGACAATCTTATATTAGAGGCAACCGACATGAAACTCGATATACTGGGAGTTGCAGAGGCAAGACTTTTGGATACAGGCTACATAACAAGAGACCAGTACACGCTTATACACTCAGGAGGAGAAAAACACGAAAGAGGGGTAGGAATGTTGATAAAGAAGGAGTTAGAAAAATACGTATGTGGATACTGGACACACAATGACAGAATGATGTTACTAAAGATGAGAGCAAAGCCATTCGACATATCAATCTTACAAACTTATGCACCAACTAAAGATTACAGCGAGGAAGAAATAGAAGAATACTATGAAGAGCTACAACACACACTTAAACCAGTCAAATCTACAGATGTGTTGATAGTAATGGGTGATATGAATGCAAAAGTAGGAAAAGGAAAATACAAGAAAATAGTAGGACAGTATGGATTAGGGACAAGAAATGATAGAGGAGACAGACTTATCCAGTTCTGTGAAGAAAACCAGCTGGTCATATGTAACACCTTTTTTGAACATCACCCAAGGAAATTATACACATGGAAAAGCCCAGGAGATGTAACACGTAATCAAATCGACTATATCATGATAAAACATAGATTTAAGAACAGTGTCACAAGTGCAAAGACACATCCTGGCGCCGACATAAATTCAGATCACAATCCAGTTGTCATCAAAGTAAATATAAAGCTGAAAAGAGCAGGAAACAGAAGACAGGAGGAACCCCAGATAGAAATATCAGCGCTGAAACAACCAGATATAAAACAGAAATATTTAATCGAAGTCAAAAATAAATACCAACAGTTATTGACAGAAAGCATGGAGCAGTATAGAAGAGAAAACCCAGAAGAAAAAGCAACCGCAAAATGGGAATGCTTAAAAACAAGCATACAATCAGCAAATGCAAATTTACCTAAAAAGGAGTCTAAGAAAAATCAAATTTGGATGACAGATGACATCTTGAATAAAATGGCAGAAAGAAAGAAAGCAAAAAATACTCCAGAATATAAAACAATAGACAATGACATACGTACTATGTGTACAGAAGCAAAAGAACGGTGGATAGAAACAAAATGTAAGGAAATAGAAGACTTGGAAGCGAAGCACATGACAAGAGATATGCATGAAGAAATAAAGAAATTATCAAATCGGTCGCGGTTTGCACAAGGAGGAAGCTGTATCAAGAACAAAAATGGTGTAATATTACTTGATGAGAAAGACATATCAAACAGATGGGCAGAATACGTAAAAGAACTATTCGAGGACAACAGAGGTAAAAAACCATCACCAGATTCTAATGAAGGCCCACACATTCTCAGATCAGAAGTAGAGAATGCCATTCATATGATACAAAAAGGAAGATCAGCAGGCATGGATAACATAAACATTGAAATGATAGAAGCTCTGGAGAGCTTTGGTATAGATACAATCACAGAAATATGCAATGATATATACAATACAGGATATTTACCACACGACATGAAGACATCAGTTTTTATAACATTGCCCAAAAAACCAAATGCAACAGAATGTTCAGACTTCAGAACAATCAGCCTGATGAGTCATGCAATTAAGATACTGCTCAAAATCATACAGGAAAGAATAAAAAGTAAAGTAGACAGCGAAATCCAAGAAGAACAGTTTGGTTTTAGACGGAACAGTGGAACAAGAGAGGCAATATTTTGCCTAAGAAGATTAGCAGAAAAATATACAGAGGTCCAAAAAAGTATGTATATGTGCTTCATTGGCTATAAGAAGGCTTTTGACAGAATCCATCATGAGAAAATAATTGAATGCCTCAAAGACATAGGTATTGATGGAAAAGATATAAGAATACTCAGTAACCTTTATTGGGAGCAAACTGCCACAGTAAGATCGGGAAGGAATTATTCACCATACATAGACATAAAAAGAGGTGTCAGACAAGGTTGTGTGCTGTCCCCCTGCCTATTTAATTTATACACCGAAAAAATTTTCAAACAGATACAGGAAATACCAGGACTGAACATCAGTGGAAGATCAATAAACAACCTTAGATATGCAGATGATACCGTGTTGTTAGCTGAAAGCGAACAGGAGTTACAAGAACTAGTGAAGCAAGTGAACAGTATAAGTCATGAATATGGACTCGACATTAATATTGAGAAAACTAAAACTATGATAATTAGCAAAACAGACGATAAACCCACATTAAAGATAAGCGTAAATGGGAAAATCCTGGAACAAGTCAAGAGCTACGTATATCTTGGTCATATAATAACAGAAGATGGCAGATGTGAAACAGAAATCAAGAAGAGAATAGGAATGGCCAAAGCTACATTCAACAACATGAAACATATACTGACATCCAAACAGTTATCTCATAAATTAAAACTGAGAATCATAAAGTGTTATATATATTCTGCATTTCTGTATTGTGCAGAAACATGGACGATGAATAAGCATTTGGAAGAAAGAATTGAGGCTCTTGAAATGTGGATATATAGAAGAATGGGGCGTATCTCATGGAAAGAGATGAAAACAAATAAGGAGGTCCTAGAAAATCTAGGTATGAAAAGAGAACTAATGAGAGAGGTCAAAGTTCGGCAGCTAAAATACTTTGGCCACATAAAAAGGCATAACACCTTGCAGAAGACCATAACAGAAGGGAGAGTTGAAGGTAAACGTGCAAGGGGAAGACAGCGCTATAAGTGGGAAGATAACATCAAGAGATGGACGGGAAAGAGTCTATCAGAGTGTACCACCAAGACAAGAGACAGAAGACGTTGGAGATCCATTACAGCCAACCTCCGTTGTGGAGATGGCAACTGATGATGATGAAAAGTAAAATCCGCCACCTTTTTTTCCAGTTAGGAAGTTACCACGTGACCTCTGTCACGATAGCTATAAATAGCGCGGTCAGGGAAAAAGGGGAAACAACTAAAAGATCGCTGGCAAACAGCTGTGGGCGGTCTTCAGTTGACCACTGAACACGGAAATATAATCTTCTGGGAACCACTGTGGTTTCGACCAAGCGAATAAATTGTACTGACGTCCCTAAAGAAATACCTTTTAGTGCCTTTGTAGGAGAAGATAGCATTAGGATCGTATGGCAGAACTATTAGTGAAGACTTGAAAAACAGCTAAAGAACAGACGAAAATAATCTAGACGAAACCTTCGAACACTCCGTGAAACGATCCACAGAGTGTTTATTTCAGGAGCCGTTCAGGTTATTCAGTCAAAATCCCGGTCGATGCACTCCTACAAATGCCTGTGCCCGGGCTTGAACCTTGAACACCTGATCGCTAGGGCAGTGTGGTAACCATTACACCAGCGCTGCTCCCAGGCGGAATATTTTGGCGGGATTCTAAAAATAAGTAAAATGATTTTTTGCCGCCCCCCAAAGCTTGCCGCCCCGTGCAAATGCACGTGTTGCACCGTCGGTAGAGCCGGCCCTGGGTATGAACAACAGAGAAAACCAATATTAGATTATTTACAGGTTGCTATGGATGGGGGGGGGGGTTAAAGACATCTGTATAATAGATTCTTAGCTTTGAGTAATTATAAATTCCTTACACATTGTAATTTTTCGATTTGTCCATGTATAACAGTTCAATATTTGTGTTTTTTTTTTTTTAATTTTAATCTTGACAAACAACAATACATAAACGACACCTGCAGGAAAATAGAGGAAATGCGCGAACAGGGATTGAGTAAGAATATGTTTTCTGAAGTAAGAACATTGAAAAACAGCAACTTTAAATCATCACCCCGAGCAATAAACGACAAGAAAGGCGACACTCTAACAGAACGTAAAGATATTCTGAACAGATGGAAGGAGTACTGTCAAGAAATGTATACGGAAATAAACAAAGCGGCAGATAACAACGTCATGAATGAAGCGGAACGTGAACCAGAACCTACCATAGAGGAAGTCCGGAATGCAATCAAACACTTAAAAAGTGGAAAATCTCCTGGTTGTGATGAAATAAAAGCTGAAATGATACAGGCAGGAGGAGAAGGCAGCGCTCGTATATACCATGCATTATGCTGCAAGATCTGGCAAAGCGGAATTTGGCCCAAGGAATGGAAAAGATCAATTTACATACCCTTGCCAAAAAAGGGCAACCTGAAACTGTGCACAAACTACAAAACTATAGCTCTTATAAGCCATGCCAGCAAAATACTTTTACAAATCATAATGAAAAGGATGCAACAAAAGCTAGAAACAGAAATAAATGAAGTACAGGCGGGTTTTCGACCAGGTAGAGGCACTAGAGATCATATATTCAACATGAGGATCATCATAGAAAAGTGTAGAGAATTCAACGTCGACCTACATACTTGTTTCATTGATTACACCAAAGCTTTCGATTGTGTACAACATCAGCAGTTATGGGCTATTATGAAAAATATGGGATTTCCAAACCACCTTATACAACTCATCGCACTGCTGTACCAAGAACAACAGGCAGCCGTAAGAATAGAGGGGGAAACATCAGAATGGTTTGAAGTACAGAAAGGAGTAAGACAAGGCTGTACCCTTTCCCCTTACCTGTTTAACATTTATGCCGAGAATATCATGAGAAACGTAAGAGATGACCAAGAACACACAGAGTTTGACTCATTTAACATCGGCGGGTACCAGATCCCGGAAATCAGATATGCTGACGACACAGTCCTCCTATCGACCAACCCAGAAGGACTTGAACAATTAATTCTGTCCACCAAAAAACACAGCGAGGCCCAGAATCTATACCTAAACACAAAGAAGACCAAAGTATTGACAACAGACAAAGTAAAGACCAAACCAGAAATTGAAATTGATAACGAAGAACTGGAAAGTGTCAATGAATTCGAATACTTAGGATCAATCATTAACAGCTCTGGCGACTGTGCAGTAGAAATTAAAAGAAGACTTGCAATTGCTTCACATAAGCTAATACAGATGAAAAACCTATGGCAAGGCACAAGCAAAGAAACAAAGTTACAACTGATCAGAGCATGTATATTCCCAGTAGCAACATACGGCTGCGAGACATTGACACTCAATAAAACAGTTGCAAAAAAGATTACATCATTCGAAATGAAATGCTACAGAAGGATGTTGAGAATACCCTGGACAGAAAAAAAAGACCAACAGAGAAGTACTGCACTCACTAAACGTACAGGAACATTGGCTCCTAAATACCATCGCAATAAGGAAGCTGAAATTTTTCGGTCATATAAAAAGACATAATAGTCTGGAAAAAACAGTGATGGAAGGCATGGTCCCTGGAAAAAGGGGAAGGGGTCGACCTAGACGACGGTGGAGCCAGGACATCACAGAGAGTCTGAACTTGTCTTTGGCTGATGCAGGTCGACTTGCCCAGAATCGTGATGCGTTCAGAGCAGCTGTAATGGAGACAACGTTCTGGAAAGAATACGTCACATGATGATGATGAATCTTGACGATGAATAACTTGTTGCCCACTACTTTTTTAAAATATGTATGATGTATTCTTACCATAACCCTTCTTTTGTTCCATGTCGCAGACATTTAGAATGGTGTATGTATAGTTCAAAGACACAAGATCAGTGCGTTAAATGTTCTTTCTTTGTACTGTGGTGTTTTGAAAAGGAGTTGTTATTATTATTGATTTTTTTTTTAATTGATGGAAATGTACGGCAGGAGTTTCTGAGTTTGTCCTGGCTCTTGTCACAGGAAACTCAGATATCACGGATGAAAAGTGAAAGTAGAAAAACTGACGGCGTTCGTTCTTAGCGGTGTTGGATATTTTATTGCACACTAGCATCTTGAAAAAAAAAAAGTTAGTTATTCTGTGAATTTTACTGTAGCAAATATTTTATTAGTTTAATCATAATCTGCTTGAGTTTTAAAAATCAAGTTTATGTCCATCTCACAGCTTTCTGCTTAGACTACTTCTTGACTTTTGTTATTTATTGTTTTCATTGAACTATTTAGGCCTACTGATTCAGTGACCGTTGATAATGATTCATGTTTTAGAACTTGTAATTCCATGCCCCTAAAGTACTAAATCTGTGCACGATTATGTACATCGTGTTCTGATTCCTACTGTATAATGTAGTCTGCACTTCAGTGCTTGTTAACCGTTACGCTTTTTAATTATAAATACCAGGCCGTAGCCTACTTTTTATAGCCTAATCATCGACAGCCACACAACTAAACCTAGCATGTGCTGAAAATTACACTACTTTTCCTGCTTTAGGGCCTATTATTTTTTTTATTGAACTTATTTAGGCCTACAGTTTAACGTCAACTATATTTTAATTAATATAATAAAAACAGCAGGTAGGGCCTAACTGACTAAATATTTTGAGGTAAGCTTTTACTTGTTGATTAGGTAGGCTAAACATTCTGTAGCATGAGTAAAATGTTCATAATTTTGGTAAAACAAATTGCTAGTTAGCCTTGTCGGGCTTAAGCCTTTTTTATAAGTTCAGTATGACATAACAAGTATTTAAACTATAGGCCTATTAAGCCTCCAAGAAATGACATTTGGGACGGCAGTGCAATAAATTTTTCTCTGGTGCCTCAGCTTGAGTTGTGGTTTCAGTTTAGTTAGCCTAGCTAGCTGTCAACAGTAATTTTAAAAAGTACCGATTTGTTCAGAACCTATTCACATGCATTCATTTAACTAATTTAAAGCATATTTGGAGTTAAAGTTGTATTACAACAACTGTGATTAGGGCCTACAAATTAGTGGCCATATTTTACACATTGAGACTAGTCTTGTCAAGATATATGTTCATAATTTAAAATAAATGTGATTCATGGGGTTAAAGAAAATAAATATGCTGACAGTATTTTTCAATCTTGTATAAAGAGTAATTTTTAAAATTAACTACTGCTATTTCCTATGATTCCCCTCCATGCACCACAAGAAAACCTTCATCTATGAACCACCTGTTTGTAAAAGCACAGATCTGCATTTTGTGCTTTCCTCTTATTTTGGAAAGGTTTTTCTGACATATCCCAGGAGCTGTTTGTGAAAATGACTGTTGGAAATTAAGAGTGGCAGAATATATAAAAAAAATTAGGATTTTGTTCATTGGTATTCAGTCATTATTACAATTATGCGTATTTGAAAATATATTATGTTACACACTGCAACAAACAAATTATTATACATATATACCATCACAGATTATTCAATAAAAAATGAATCGAAGTCAACGCCGCTTGCAGCAACTAAAGCAGACAGTCGACATGAAGCTTGATATACTAGAAAAGCAAAAGGAAGACATTAAGGAAGTTATTGATGATTATACCTCCCAAGTAAGACATTCCTGTTGTTATTACCCACACTTGTTTTCTTGTGTTTCTTTGCAGACAAATAAAATTTATTTAATTGCAAAGTAAGAATATCGCAGTACATTTTCTGTTATTATTTCCCAAATACTTGCAGTAGTAGGTCTATATCATGTACAGTACTGTTTGTAATAGGTAGAACTAACAGTAGATTTGTTTTCTTTTTAAACTTCCTGACATAGTAGAATCTATTCTTTACCACTTCAAACTGAAGCTGATTGTGTTAAATCTGTCAGAAAGTCTGGTTCTGTAGAAGAAAATATGGTGAAGTCACAAGAAGGCCTGTACTCTGCAGGCAGCTGAAAACTAAGAAAGAAGGAAAACCATTCCATATCTGATTGAAGGCATTAACTCTACCAGGAGCTGGCCAGATATCAAAGAAAGAAGTAGAAGAATTCTTTGTCAGGTTGAATGTCTGTGCTCCACAGGGAGCTGGATACTTCAGAAAAAGAAAAAAGAATAATTCCTTATCTGGGTGAAGGCCTGTACTCTTCTTCACCTTCTTCAAGTGCCATGCCAGCTGGCACAGATGATCATGTCTCTTAGGAACTTCCTGCCCCCAAGACTTTATTATCAGGCCCTAGCACCTGGCAGTCCAGTATCTTCTGTCTTTGTCATCTTCCTTCAGTTCTTGTTATCACAGAATATTTTCAGCTTGCCTCTTCTCATAATGTGCCCTAAGAAACTGGACAGGTTCCTTCTAATATGAATAATAAACTTCCCTTTGCATATTGGCTTCTTTCAGGACATCATCATTACTATGTTTAGCTTTATGTGCTATTCTTAAAACTTTTCTGTAAAACCACATCTCTGTGGTTTTCAAAGACTTTTGTGCTTGTTTATTAATTATCCATGACTTGCTTCCATATATCAGGTTTGGCTCGACTTAAAACTGACGAATTTTCTTTCTTACTTTCACAGATTTGTTATATAAAATACTTAACATTTTATGGAGTGCTGCTTTCACTTGGGTTATGCTACTCTTCACCTCTGAGATGCCTCTTCCATCTGTTATTAATATGCCCACATATTTGAATCTATTGCCTTGACAACTGTCATGTTATTTTGAAGGAGCATTCAGGGGAAGCTTGTCTTTTAGATAATCGATACTTCACTGTACAGATTGCATAGATCAAGTAACAGCACACGTCTTGGCCTAGCATCATTTTTTTTTTTGGAAACATCTTATTTGAAACCCCAGTTATTACAGCAGCTATTTGTTACCCTTACATTTTCTTTATTATTCAGGTCTTTGCTGCCGGTGTTTATTCTTTGTAACATTTTAATAAATTCCCTATGTTTGACCATGACAGATGTTTTAAATTCTTTGACAATGCCATGAATATAGATTTTAGTAGATCATCAAGCATATTGTTAAAGGCACTAAGGAGGATTGCACACTATTGACTTCCCCATCCTATAGAAACTTAGAGCTACAAAAACTTTTAACAGCAGTGGACTCCCTTGGGCGGGAGAGGTAGAGGGACAGAACTCACATGGAGAAAGAGAACTGGAGACTGAAATGAAAAGAATGTGGACAGGAAACAATGGAATGGGACAGGAGGACTTGGCATGAGTGTCTCAAAGGCCTATGCTCCCTGGCGAGCTGAAGGATGATGATGATCATGTTTGTAGCCACTGTTTAAATGTTATTAAGCAGTTCTGTTATCACTGTCTACTTCTTGTCACTAATTGCTCCTTACAAAGCTTGGAGCCACCACTGCAGCTGGTCCACTTGCAGTAAGCCTACATGAAAGCATTCATGTGCTTTTGTAGTAGTGGTTTCTGTAGCAGTTTGTCTTGCATGGTACAACCTCATCTTGGTTGCCTCTTACAACATGCTTGAGGGAGCAGTATTAATTTTTTCCTTTGACTCCTCACAGACCTGCTGAAACTACACAGGGCAGTCCTATTATGCCTACTCCAAAATCTCCTACAGCTTAAATTTCCTCTTGTGCAGTATTATATGGTCCAAGGGCCTTGCCTCTCTTCATGTGGTGCATGGCGTCCTCACCTTCTGCCATGAGTATTTGATGGTCTTTCACTGTTTTGAATATTTAATTCTGATTTTTCATAGATCTCCTTTATATATTCTATCTTTTTATTACATTCTCTTGATTTCTCTTCAATAGAACAGTAGGGGGAATAAAATAATGCTTTCTTTTGTTTTACTTGTGTAATTGTAACAGGCGATTCATTTGGCAGTCTTAATACATTAAAAAAAAACCAATAACTCTGCCATGTAGAGACATAATTCTGTGCATGATCAGGTTGGATAGAGAGCTCTTGTTGCTGATTTGTTGTTTCTGGGTGCAGTGAGGACTGTTGAGAATGATGACAATGACGAATGAATGTTAACTTTAATTTTATTCTTTAATCCTCTTGTATTTGTTTAATCATCACTTCATGAAGCTGTTAGCCTCTCAGAATCTGGGGAGAGAGATTGTTGAGGACCTCAGCAACTTTTTAAATATTCATGCCTTTATATCCATTTTCACTGTTTCATACTGCACAAGCAACACTTTTTCTCACCTGTTGTCCATGACAGGGACATCATCTACATCTTTCAAATGTTTTTTCTTCCTCCAAAGTCAGAATAAAAAGTTCAAATACACAAGAACCACTGTAGGCAAGTGGATAAACAAATAAATGTGCAAACATGCATATATGCTGTTTGCAAACTCACTATAAGGCATTCTTTGCTTAGAAAATTAAATTTTTGATGAAAATTAGAATTACAAGGAGTTTTGATAAAACACTTGTTTTGTGGGACATTCATTGTAAATAATGAACATTACAGTATGTTTTAAAAATTCACTTTCTTCCTCACCAGGTTATTGCAAAAATCAGTCATCTACTCAGTAAGGGGCAAGAACTAATACAAGACCCAGAGCAGTGCCATGACATTATTCAGAGACTTGACAGAGCATCACATGTTTTAACAGAAGTAGCCATAACACTCGACACAGTTTTTGGTAATTTTGGTTATAATTGATGTCATTGATGACCTTTCCATGCTGTTTTGTTACATTCTCCTTCAGTGTTAGAACTAGAGGCACCAACTTTTGAGTTGCTTAACAAGTTATTTATTTAAATAAAAAAAATAAGAACTCCGCCAATGCCGGTCCCAAGCCCGGATGAAAAAGGAGGAGGGCGGCCTGCATGGAGGCCGTAAGGAGGCAGCCCCTCCACCATGCAAAGGCACAATAGGCCAATCACCTGTTTGCTTTAAATCACAATTACTAGCAACACAAGAGAGAAAACTGGACTGATTCTAAAGGCGACAAACTGGAACGGACTACGACTTATGGAACTTGGAACACAAGAAGTATAAATGGGAAGGAAGAGGAGCTGGTGGAAGAGATGAGGAAAGCAAAACTAGAAATCCTGGCTATAACGGAAACAAAGAAAAAAGGACAAGGAGTCATGGATCTCGATGGCAACACGCTGCTCTACAGTGGTGTACCCATGTCTGAAAGAGCTAAAGGGGGCGTGGGTTGCATTGTGGCCCAAAATCAAAAAGATAGTATCAAGGGATGGAACTTTGTCTCGGAGCGCATTATGGTTGTTAAACTAAAAGAAGGAGAAACCATAGTCAACCTGGTCATAGTGTATGGGCCAAATGAGGATGAGAGAGCAGAGGTCAAGGAGGAATTCTTCGAGCTGCTTCAAAGGACAGTGGATGACTGCCTAGATGAAGTTATCATGCTCGGAGATTTTAATGCCAGAGTTGGAAATGACCATGCTAGATGGGGTGGAGTTATCGGAAGATATGGAGAAGATACTCTCAATGACAATGGAAAGCGACTCCTTAGATTCTGCAGTGAGCAGAATCTGATCATTACAAACACAAAGTTCCCCCATAAGCGCATACATGCATACACTAGATGTGAACCAACAAAGAATGAGAAGTCAGTGATCGACTATGCCATTGTTCGGAGAAGCTCATTCAAATATGTCCGAGATGCTAGAGTCTGGAGGGGGCCAGAGATTGGAAGTGATCACTACCTGCTAACAATCAAAAGAACAACTGAAAGAGTTGCTCAGCCTAGGAACTGTCCAACATCACGCAAGAAACCAAGTAAACGAGCAGGAGAAATGAGCATTAGGACCTACAAGCTGAAAGAGCCAGAAATTAAGACCAGATATCAGGGGCTTATTGCTGCAGCGGTGAGCAACACAGAAGAACGACCTGATGACTTGGAAACCCTCTGGATTAAATTCAAGGATATCATAAAGACAGCTGCTGCAGAAGCATGCGGTGAAGTCCGACTTGGGAACAAGAGAAAGAGGACACCTTGGTGGACAGAGGAAGTCAAAGAGAAAATAAGAGAGAAGAAAATGGCATGGAAACAATACTTAGGAGCTAAAAACACAACAGGACAAATGGAAAAATATAGAGAATATGCGACACTCAGAACAGAAGCAAAGAACAAAGTGCTAGCAGCAAAACAGAAGTCCTGGGAAGAATTTGGAGAAAAGCTAGAAAAAGATGCACAAGAAAACCAGAAATTGTTCTATAAGACCCTAAAGAACATGAGAAAGGAAAAACAATGCCCTCTCAAATTTATAAAGGACAAGCAAGGCAAATTGCTTACTGCCCCGAAGGAAGTAATGGGAAGATGGAAAGAATATTTCTCAGAACTCCTGGATGGTGAGCATGGTGAAGCATCAGAAATGATAAACACTAGCACAGAAGAGAAAACCAATGATGGTGAAGATGACATAAAGATGGAAGAACTGAAGGCAGCACTGGAGAAAATCAAGATGGGCAAAGCAGCAGGGCATGATGGTATAACACCAGAAATGGTTAAGTTCATGGGAGCATCGGGCGACCTATTACTCTTAAGGGTTTTACAGGCAGCGTGGTACAACAAGACCATACCAAAGGATTGGGAGATTGCCATCATAACACCAATTTTCAAAAAGGGTGACAATCGACAGTATGGAAACCATAGAGGCATATCCCTTCTCAGTGTCCCTGGTAAAATCTACTCTAGAATCCTAGAGCAGAGACTCCGACGCCTAGCTGAGCCACAATTGGATGAGGTCCAGTGCGGATTCCGAGCAAACCGAAGTACTCAAGACCTAATCTTCACACTCAGACAGCTGAGTGAAAAGGCCCTTGAGTATAAGAGTGAGATGCATCTTTGTTTCATAGATCTGGAAAAGGCGTTTGACAGGGTCCCCTGGAGCAAACTTTGGGACTGTTTGGCAAGGAAGAATATTCCAGCACCTCTGATTCATGCTATACAGAGCTTCTACAAGTCTTGCAGAAATTATGTGAGGACAGCAAACCATAAGTCGGAAGAGTTCAGGACCACCACTGGTGTAAGACAAGGTGATATCCTATCACCTTACCTCTTCATACTCCTTATGGACGAGGTCATCAAGGCATGTAAGGAGAGAACAAGAAAGTATTCAGTGGGGTACTGGAAGATGAGACAGGTCTATATTTCGGAGCTGGCATTTGCTGATGATGTTGCCCTGATTGCTAAATCAGAGGCACATCTCCAATCCAACCTGCAAGTCTAGAAGGAAGAGCTGGAGAAGAGAGGGATGGTCATAAGCAGCTCTAAAACAAAATCCATGGTGATATCACGAGAAGAAAGAAAACATCAGATTAAGCTGGGAGAACAGGTCCTGGAGCAGGTCGACCACTTTAAAAACCTCGGAGCTATTATAGACCGAAAGGGAGGCATCAAAGAAGAGTTGGCCACTCGAAAAGCAGCAGCTGGGAGACTTTTTCAGGCCATAAATCGAGGATTCCTCAGCAAGAGAGAGGTTGGTAAGAAAATGAAGATGGCTGTATACTGCTCCACCTATGTCCCAGTCTTGACATACGGATGCGAGTCATGGGCAATGACTACAACCCATAAAAGCCAGATCCAAACCTCAGAAATGAGGTATGTGAGGAAGGTGGTTGAAGTAACAAGAAGAGACATGGTACGCAACCAGACGATACGTCAAGGCCTTAAATCCTACCCCCTGCAGACTCAAGTAGAACAGTCCCAATTAAGATGGTTTGGCCATGTCTGCAGAATGGGAGAAGATCGGATACCACGACAAGCATGGGAAACAAAGAGCCAAGGATCCAGACCCCGAGGACGACCCAGAGTCCGCTGGGAGGACAACATTAGACAATCTTTGAAGGTTCGAGGACTAGAATGGAACCAGGCCAGGAGGAAGACAGCCGATAGGATAGTCTGGCGCTCTCTCTTCCAAACCTCTACACCTCACGGTAGAAGGGGAACGACTAAGTAAGTAAGTAAAAAAATAAGTATGCCTCAATCTTTTATTTTTGCTACCCTTGCTTGTGTCTGGGTGTTAGTGTGTATGCAAGAAGAGGGTTCAGATATTTCTGACACATCACCAGACTCTACACTTTATTTGAAACAATAGTGTTTATAAATAAGCAATAAGCTGACTGCAGTATAAAGGAAGGATAAACATGATCAGCTCATGACCACCATAGAAAGTAGTCTTGGAGTATACCACCAACACAAGACAGAACACTTTAGAGATCCTTAGTAGTCAGCTTTTAATGGGTAGATAACATTCGATCACATCTAATATTGTATGTACAGGAATGTGTGTATCTGAACCAGTGAGGGACAAGAAATTGTGGGGGACATCTAAAATATAATTTTATTTACTGCTGGTAGTTCAACCTTGGCTGAGTTTATTGTATGTATTTGAATGAAGGCTGTTAGAAGAAGACCACTGCTACCTACCAGCCCTGTCATAAAGGCAAGTAAGGAGAGTTGGACATGGAATTGGCTATCCTCTCTTGTAGAAACTTACTAGCTGCAAAGATCATTTACTTCTAAAAGAAGTCATTCATATTCAGGTGGAACAGCAGTAGAGAAGCCATGGAAGGTGAATAAACATACACTGGAGCGTTCAGGTCACAGCTGGATCTCCCTCATTGTTATGGATTGGGCAGTGGGACAAAGAGTGGAAGTTATACAAACAAGAAAGCAATGAACAGTAGAAAAAAAAACAGCTGTGGGATCTGAAGAATGCCATAGCACATCAAGCACTGAGATGTAGCAAGCCCTGTTATCATTAGAATAGTAGTCCAGAACATGCCTAGTCAAGATACATGAAGAAAAAATAACGTAGATGGAGTTCTTCTTTTCAAACAGCTCCAAACAAGTTCTAAATGACATCACTTTGGGAGTAACATTGAAAACGAGTGAGGAATACATGAAAATGTCAGTGCATAAATGAACAACAAACCCAGATTTGCTTTCAACTTGCTGCAACCAATAGAGAACTTTGCAGATTTCTCACAGCAAAAAAAAAAAAAAACATGTAGAGGAGAACCAAAGACAAACATAAGAGGGACAAGAAGACATGGAAAGTAAGTTTTCTCAAGCGAGGATGGTTTGGACACACTAGATTGAAAGCCTTTACTCCAGAGGGAGCTAAATGGCAAAGAGTCATGATGGCTGTTAAGGAGAGAAATAGACTTTTACAAGAGTGAAAGTTAAAACAGGATTAGCATGGATTAATTATATTTGCTGAGCATTAAGAATGTAAGTATGAAAATAGTTCAAATGACTGCCTGAAAAAAAAAACAGTGCTACAGTTGTGTTAATACAAGTTTGCAGGCTGATAATGTGTGCAGCATATCATCAGATGTAATCATATTATAGTAAGGCAGCAGGTTGTTCAGATAAGGAGGATGTTTCTCACTTTTCTAGTTCTTTCTTTTGATTTGTTATTTCCACCTAAATTAGTTCCTGTATCTCACCATTGATAAAGGTGGATTTGAGCTGAAATGATAACTTGCCACCCCTATCGACACCTGGTATTAAAGTGCAAGATGTAGGTGTCTTCTCTGATTTAGAATGTTGCTGTGTGTGTTGCAGTAGAACAGTTCACAGGGTACACCACAGGCAACATGACGTGTAGAGTCATAGAAATGGTAACTTCGCTTTAGGTTTATACCATTTATTGCACGCCACAAAACAGTCATGATATTTATGTCATCACCAGCATAGTATAACGAATGCAGCATTCAACATCATATTAACTGATAGTCATGTAGGATTCAATACTCAATAGTTGTATTGTAAACAGATATCATAAAGTTCTGGTTCGTGAAGCTGTATAAATAATATATATAACTTCTGCAACAGTGTCAGCTGCAGATCTTCAATGTTCATAGACAACAATAAATGCTCCCTTTCTGATGCTAGCAGATCAGATGTATACAATAAGTCCGTTTACTGTCTGCACGTGAATAGCATACTGGGCATACAGGTCAAACCGACCTTTATAACGTTTCTAAGTCTAACCATCTGACTTGGACGTGATCTCTGATATAACGAATCCTGGAACACAGACAATAGTCTTGTTGGTCTAGAGCGACCCATATATATATAACTAGTTCAGGTATAAAGATACCGGTGGCGAAAATCCTAGTCAAAGTACCTCTCCATATTAAATCGCACAGGCGAGCAAGGAGCGACAAAATGACGAACTTCTAGATGACAGCAAAAAGTTCGATACAAGAGGAATTACCTTTCTTCGGAAAACAACCACGAACATATGCCTCCAGGCAGGCTTGAATAATACTGGGAAATAGTCTAGTTAGTTAACTAACTCACAAAGACAATGTATTTCCCTCAGAAAATCACAAGACGCAGGTTGCGTCCGCTCGCTACTCAGACCATTTCTAAACTGCCCAGCTGGGCGGAACACACAGAACGAACTCCCAGTTTTTGACATGCGCAGAACTCATCTACGTGAGTATCAATTCACACAAAGCAATTCTAAGAACATTCGAGATAAAAGTCTTACACAGTCGCGCCTTTTATGGTCATGAACAGAAGCGTTAAGACAGGTTTCAGACATCTACAACAGTTGACTGATACTACCAAATAAGGAGATATGGTCACGCTTCGTTCAAGAAATTATAGACCGAACGTGTCTCTATACAAGAGAAGGCAAACTCATAAAAAATTGTAGTCTCGATAACTCGGGTTATGTCCCTTTGACTGTAAAAAACATAATACACACTTCAGTCAAAAAATGATCATACATACGAAAAATGATCATACAAAGACTTTGGAAAAAGTAATTATTTGTGCGTAACATTACCGCACCCTCCCGGGAAAAAAAAAATGAAACATTTTTTTTTTTAAATCCTGGAGCCGGAAAAATCTAGGCTCCTAACGCACGTATGATGCGCGGATATATACCTAACAAACTAGCTCAACACATGGAGCGAAACTGAGATCATATCCCAGGTCCTTAGAGAAAAAATTTATCTAAGTATTCGCGTATATCCAGGAAGGTGCCACCAACACACGCCACAATGATGGCAACATCATAATAAAAGTCAAATTACTCTCATACCAATATATGAAATTAAATATATTATTATGATATCATATAATGTGTTGTGCAAACAGCGGTGTAATATACTAATATACCGCACTATTTTATTACATTATATAATGCATCAGTAATTAATAAGTAATACAATGTTGTTCTTTGTTGACATAAACAAGCAATAGAAGATGTGGACATCATCCGCTCCCAATCTAGGACAGGACTTGATATCCTCAATGTTCCACAATGGACATAATCTCGCAGACTTCAATGATGTGCTGCGAAAATATCAATAACACAAATCTTAAAGACAACTGGTAAATCTCTTAATACAATTATGCAAATATATTATGTAAATGTGGCCGAGTGATCTTTTGGCCCGTATATCACTAACTAAGCCTTCTTAGATAATTACATGGTACAATGTTATAAATTTCCCTCAAAAAAAAAGTGAGAAAAAATCTACTAACATGTCATTATAATATTGGACTGTATATCAGGAAATATATATATATGACAGAAGAATCATGTGGAATCGTGTGGGCATCTGGACAGAATGTCTGCCATTACATTGTCCGAACCACGGATAGCTCGAACCGAGAAATGAAATGGTTGAAGAGCTATGGCATAACGAGTGGACCTCGAGCTCTTCAAGTTTTTGCTCTGAATAGCAGTAAGCGCTTTCTGGTCGGTTTCCACAATGAAATGTGCGCCTAGAAGAAATCTTTGTAACTTCAGAATAGACCATACCATAGCCAATAACTCACGGTCTAAAACCGAGTAATTCTTTTCTGCAGCATTTAATTTCCTAGAGATATACATCACCGGATGCAGAGTATCAGAATACTCCTGCATTAGTGCCGCCCCAATCCCAGTTGACGAGGCGTCACTTCGAAGAACAAAAGTCTTCTCAATAGTAGGTAACCTAAGAATAGGTGGAGATGAAAATAGGGCTT
Organism: Oreohelix idahoensis; assembly: GCA_024509875.1. NCBI lineage: Eukaryota > Metazoa > Mollusca > Gastropoda > Stylommatophora > Oreohelicidae > Oreohelix > Oreohelix idahoensis. The sequence continues at coordinate 1,157,464 of JAMPIV010017441.1, forward strand.
TAACCTGGTCCAATGAGGATTGACATTCTTTAGACCAGCGGATCAGATTAGGCGACCCTTTCTTCAATAAAGTAGAAAGCGGTGCCATAATGGAGGACAGATTCGGAATGAATCGTCCGTAGAATTGGATCAAACCTAATAGACTCCTTACTTGTTTCTTCGTTTTAGGGACCGAAATGTTAAGTATTTTTGAAACATTGTGGTCCTCTGTCTTTAAAAGACCACGACCAACACAATGACCTAGGAAAGAAATCTCACTAAATCCTATAAAGGCTTTAGAGGGTTTTGCAGTCAAGTTATACTCGCGAAGAGTAGACAGTAATTCGTATAAACCCAAATAGTGATCTTCCCAGGAATCACTGAATAGACAGATATCATCTAGGTATGCTATGACATCTGTACGATATGCGAGAATTCGCCGCATCATGCGTACGAATGTAGCAGGGGCGTTCATAAGACCGAAAGGCATGAAATTCCATTGGAATAAACCCCTAGGTGTAGAAAAAGCTGTAAAAGGTTTGGCACGTTCAGTTAGCGGGACTTGCCAATAACCTTTAGACAAATCTAGTTTGGTAAAGAATCTAGAATTAGAAAGTTTATTGAGTAGCTCTTCTAATGAAGGCATAGGTTCAGCGTCGAACTTCGTAACTTGGTTCAATTTGCGATAATCTACGCAAATGCGAATGTTATTATCCTTCTTTCGAACAATAACCATAGACGAAGAGTATGCTGAAGTGGATGGTTCAATGATTTCCAAACGTATCATTTCATCCAATTCTTTTTCGACTTGAGACTGGAAATGGATAGGTATTGGATAGGGTCTGACTCTGATAGGATTATGATCAGTTAGCACAATGTCATGTTCAATGACATGTGTGTGTCCCGGGATGTCTGTAAGAACATCCTGAAATGTTTGCAACATCGAAGAAACTTGTCGATGTTCCTCAGCGGAAAGATTTGGAGAAACGGTCACGTTTTTCCAAGATTCCGTAGAATAAAGTGGGACCATAGAAAGAGGAAGATTGACATCAGAAAAAGTAGTTTCCTCATCCTGTATAACTGACAGAGATGAGTACTGACCATGAGGTGCTTGAGAATTGTCCGTAGCCTGGAAAATAGGCTGCAAATAGTCAGGTCTTTCATAAAATTCCGTGAGCATATTTATGTGGAAAGTTTTATGCTTTCCATCAATATCGACAACATAGTCGACATCAGAAATTTTGGAGACTATTGCATATGGACCTTTCCATGCAATTAGAAGTCTGTTCTCCCTTGAAGGAAGTAGAACGAGAGCTTTGTCACCTGGACAAAGTTGTCGTAGACATCTATTCTTATTTGCAAACTGCCTTGCCTTTTCTTTAGCAAATTCGGAAGACGAAGTTGCTAGTTTGCATGCCTCGATGATCTTTTGCCTAAGAGCAATGACGTACTCATAAGAAGATTGAGTCTCATCGCTAATATTATCGGCAGTGATTAGATCGTGAAGTAAAGACATAGGGTTGCGCGCCAAAGACAAGTTCAAAAGGGGAAAACCCTGTATGTTCATTGGGGACCTCTCTATACGCAAAGAGAGCCGCGGGTAAGACCCTGTCCCAATCCTGAGGATGATCCTCAGTTATTTTACCAAGTAAAGTTTTCAGAGTCCTATTTAAACGTTCGACCAACCCATTAGACATTGGGTGATAGATACTGCTGAGAGACCTTTTAATGTGTAGCATAGACATTACCTGTGACATAGTGTCTGATATAAGTTGAGTGCCATGGTCTGACAATATTTCTCCGGGAAAACCCAAGCGAGAAAATATCAGCCAAAGAGCGTCTGCGATATCAGCAGTTGAGATGCTCTTGAGAGGTATTGCCTCTGGCCAACGTGTGCACATATCGACACATGTAAGAATAAATTGATGTCCTCTAGCTGACTTAATTCTAAAAGGACCGATAATATCTATTGCCATTTTTTGAAAAGGGCGAATAGGAATGTCAGCAGCCTGGATAGGCGCAGCATGTCGTGGTCCTTTAGATTTGACCTCCTGACATACTTTGCAAGAGCGACAGTACATTCGTATGTCCTTGCTCACAAATGGCCAAAAGAAAGCCGCAAGAACCCTCGACTTTGTACGGGAAAAACCCATATGTCCAGCACATTGCGAGTCATGAGCATGTTGCAATATTTGCAATCTCATGCTCTTAGGCACAAGAATTTGTGAATGAGTGGACGTAGTCGAGTCTTGTACTATACGTACAAGTACGCCGTTCTTCATAGAAATCCAAGACTTTCTATTAGTATTTTGATTAGGATCACCTTTTTTTGCTAGAATGAAGAATTTTTGTAAAGAAGGATCTTCTTCTTGCAATTTGATAAATGAGTCACGTGTAATAGTCAAGTGACTATCTTGGTCATTTACTTCATCATTATTAGTTAATGAAGTTTGAGGTGGATCCAGAGCATGTGCTCTTGTGACCACCGCATTGGTAGCTTCAATGTTTTGCTCTTCCCAAACAGCGATCTGCTGTGGGGTACATTCCCTAACTCCGTGAATACGACCAATAATAAGGTCCGCAATAGGGTTTGGAAGTAGACACGCGTGGACCTCTCCCGTGAAGAAAGGAGTAGCAATATGTATTATGGCAGTAGGATATTTTTCCAACGTGCCACCAAATGTGACACATTTGATGACCTTTCCTGTAGCACAGGATGGATCTACAAGAGATTGCCTAACGCCGACAGTAGTACATCCAGAATCAAACAACACCGAGACTGGATTACTATTTACAAGCCCCTTATGTAATATAAGAGAACCTCTCCCATCATGAGCAACATTAGCAGGAAGAGCGGGCAAAGGATGACCACAGCTTAGAGTACTAACGGTCTTCGGATCAAATAAAGTACTGCATTGGATACATTTATTTGCCCTACCAAAATCAAAAGATGAGCATCCGATAGCATTATGGTCTTTATCACTATTAATCTGTTTATCTGCTCCCTGAGATTCTTGTTGAACAGAGTTTGTCTGTTGATATCTTTTTCTCTTATGTTGCGATCTACCGCGACCATTATTGCCTCTGCAATTATCATTAAAGTCCCTACTGTTATTTTTATCCTGGTTTGAGTTCCATTTTCCATAACTGTCATTACCATCTCTATGCTGTTGAGAACCTCTATTATCTTGGTATTGAGGTCTCTGCAAAAAAATATTTCCCTCTATGCCGATTACCTTTGTGGAAATTTCTAAAGTTAACCGGAGTAGAATAACGTGTAGTATTAGGATGTCTCCAGTTCTGGGAAGAAGAATCACCCTGGAATTGATTACTATGATTCTGGGCATAATTACGGTTACTCTTTTTATTGAAATTTTGCTGGCTACCCTGAAATTTACGCATAAAATTTGGGCCATAAGGTGCTGCCGAAGCAACTGGCAGACCTTCTTTCACCTTAGAGTTGCTAATGGTTATGTGCGGATGCGCAGTAACATACTGGCTACAGTATTCTTCCATTTCTTTTATGTTTTTAGGCTTACGCTCATGAAGAAAAGAAAGAAAAGCTTCATTAACAGAAGACATGACCTTGTCTCTAAGTAGTAAGTCCATGAGGGCTTCAAATGTACTTTCTGTCTTAGACAACTCAATCCATCGTAAAAAAGTAAGACGTATGCTTGAGATGAATTCAGAGAATTCAACTCCAGTTTCTGGTAACATGTTTTTAAATTTAAGACGATATCCGTCCTCGTTAAGTTGGTACTTCTTTAACAATGCCGCCCTGACAACCTCATAGTTGTTTTTGTCAGGCACATCTACCATACTCAACAAAGTCAAAGCATCACCTCTAAGTATCTTGGACAGATGATAAACATATAATGTTTTATCTATATTATGCACCTTACATGCACTTTCAAATCTATCTAGATAAAATGTTATATCATCGATTGAGGGATTAAATGCTGGTAGATTAAGCTTGAAATCCTTAGCATTAGTCTTATCTGACACCTTATTTGCATCATTAGCATTACCAGCGTTCAATAACTTTAACTTCTCTAACTCTAAAGCTATGAGTTTTTCTTCATGCTCCATTTTTGCTTTTCTCTCATCAGCTTCTCTTTGTAACCTTCTTTCTTCAGCCTCAGCCTGTAACTTTCTTTCTTCAGCCTGAGCCTGTAACTTTCTTTCTTCAGCCTCACTTTCAAGTCTCTTATTTTCAGCCTCTTTTTCAAGTCTCTTATTTTCAGCCTCTTTTTCAAGTCTCTTATTTTCAGCCTCTTTTTCAAGTCTCTTATTTTCAGCCTCAGCCTGAAGTCTCTTCTCCTGAGATTCTGCTTCTCTTTTTTGTTTTTCCATTTCCATTTGTAATCTTTTCTCATCCACCTGCATCTGCAGTTTCTTTTGTTCTATCTCAGCATCTATTCTCTTTTGTTCAGTTTGTTCTTTCATTTTCTTTTCTTCCGACTTCAATGCCTTGGCATATTGAACAGTCGCAAATTCTTCTAATTTATCACCTGTCTTCCCAAGGGCTTTACCCTGCTCAATAAAGTACTCAAATGTAGACATGATGTCTAAAATGTGAGTACAGAACCTGAAATAATTAATTATCTTATTTCAATCTTAATAGCAACAAGACTTAATAAAGTGCTTGTATAATCACTATGTTTACTCCAATCTCTGTGGGAAACAAGACTTGACACCAACTTGTATTATCAAATGTATAATAATATCACAAGTCACCTCTTAATTATCAGTGCACTACCCAAATCAGTGCATAACCATCAGTTATTTATCATAACTGCACTACAATAGTGCATAAGCAAAAAACCACCAGTTAGTTATGATAAGTGCACTATAGACCAATAGTGCATGAGCATATATGTAACAATAGTGAAAGCTAACTATGCAAGAACTATGCAAACAATAACAAGACAATGTAAACAATAACAAAGGTCACCAACAATGCAAACAATAACAAGACAATGTAAACAATAACAAAGATCAAACAATACGAAAACATTCGCATAAGTCAAAATAAATAAACAGCGAAACTAAAAAGAAATATCACAAAGAATGTGATGACAAAATGCGAAGATATGACAAACAAATGACGCTACAGTGTATACACAAAAATTTACGTAAAGAACTGAATAATAGAAAAGAGTAGACCTACAAATACAAACAATTGAAATCGAAACTAAAAAAACAGAAAGAAAGAGAGAAAAAAAAAAATATACAAAAAAAACGAAAAAAAAAGCACAACTCGTCACAACTAAACAGATATAGCAACGATTGTCGCTAGCAAATTTCACAGTAGGAAATTCGCACAGTCCCTAACGAAAACGCTAACAGTAGAACCTCTGTGACGTGGTATCTTCTACTGAAAGACACCGCCCAACCGAAAAAACCCGCTGAATATAAACATATAAATATACAAATACAAATAACATATAACATGTAACAAATAGCAAAAAGTGTGAAAGAATTTAGAAGGCTCATCTAGAACATAAGGGCACAGTTCACAAACAAAACAGGCCACTTAACTTCTATGTATCCACAACGTCAGCACAGTTCAGAACAGGATGTGATCAGCATTCTTAGGACAATGATCCAACGTTGATCCATATCTGCTCTCTTAAACTGCCATGACGAAGGAAATGAGCTTCTGACAGGAAATGAGCTTCTGAACTTGACCTTCTGAATTCTACAAATTGACTTGAGCACTTGACCTTCTGAATCTGCAACAGTACCTCTGAGACCGGAACAGTTGTTACGGCACTTGTCCTTCTTCCTAACAGATCAGGAAAACTGCCAACTTGACGAGCAACGCCGGGTATTTTGAAACGATTCCAACTTTCAGCAACGCCGGGTACTTTCAAAATCTTTTCATCAAACATTGAGTGATGAGTTGTAAACTTGTAATGTTGAAAGCTTGATGATGATGTCTGGGTTTGTTGACCCCCTTGATATTAGCTGGTATCAGAGTAAACCAACATATGGCCACCAAAAATGATAAAGGTGGATTTGAGCTGAAATGATAACTTGCCACCCCTATCGACACCTGGTATTAAAGTGCAAGATGTAGGTGTCTTCTCTGATTTAGAATGTTGCTGTGTGTGTTGCAGTAGAACAGTTCACAGGGTACACCACAGGCAACATGACGTGTAGAGTCATAGAAATGGTAACTTCGCTTTAGTTTATACCATTTATTGCACGCCACAAAACAGTCATGATATTTATGTCATCACCAGCATAGTATAACGAATGCAGCATTCAAAATCATATTAACTGATAGTCATGTAGGATTCAATACTCAATAGTTGTATTGTAAACAGATATCATAAAGTTCTGGTTCGTGAAGCTGTATAAATAGGATATATATAACTTCTGCAACAGTGTCAGCTGCAGATCTTCAATGTTCATAGACAACATAATAAATGCTCCCTTTCTGATGCTAGCAGATCAGATGTATACACTAAGTTCGTTTACTGTCTGCACGTGAATCGCATACTGGGCATACAGGTCATACCGTCTTTTATAACGTTTCTAAGTCTAACCATCTGACTTGGACGTGATCTCTGATATAACGAATCCTGGAACACAGACAATAGTCTTGTTGGTCTAGAGCGACCCATATATATATAACTAGTTCAGGTATAAGGATACCGGTGGCGAAAATCCTAGTCAAAGTACCTCTCCATTTTGAATCACACAGGCGAGCAAAAAGGCGACAAAATGACGAACCTCTAGGTGATAGCATAAAGTTCGATACAAGAGGAATTACCTTATTTCGGAAAATCAACCACGAACATATGCCTCCAGGCAGGCTTGAATAATACTGGGAAATAGTCTAGTTAGTTAACTAACTCACAAAGACAATGTATTTCCCTCAGAGAATCACAAGACGCAGGTCGCGTCTGCTCCCTACTCAGACCATTTCTTCACTCCCAGCTGGGCGGAACACACAGAACGAACTCCCAGTTTTTGACATGTGCAGAACTCATCTACGTGAGTATCAATTCACACAAAGCAATTCTAAGAACATTCGAGATAAAAGTCTTACACAGTCGCGCCTTTTATGGTCATGAACAGAAGCGTTAAGACAGGTTTCAGACATCTACAACAGTTGACTGATACTACCAAATAAGGAGATATGGTCACGCTTCGTTCAAGAAATTATAGACCGAACGTGTCTCTATACAAGAGAAGGCAAACTCATAAAAAATTGTAGTCTCGATAACTCGGGTTATGTCCCTTTGACTGTAAAAAACATAATACACACTTCAGTCAAAAAATGATCATACATACGAAAAATGATCATACAAAGACTTTGGAAAAAGTAATTATTTGTGCATAACAACCATCTTAAGTCATTTCCATCTCACCACCTTAAATCATTGCCATCTCACCACCTTAAATCATTTCCATCTCACCACCTTAAATCATTTACATCACACCACCTTAAATCATTTCCATCTCACCACCTTAAATATTGCCATCTCACCATCCTTAAATCATTTCTATCTCACCACCTTAAATCATTTACATCTCACCACCTTAAATCATTTTCATCTCACCACCTTAAATCATTGCCATTTCACCATCCTTAAATCATTTCTATCTCACCACCTTAAATCATTGCCATCTCACCACCTTAAATCATTGCCATCTCACCACCTTAAATCATTGCCATCTCACCACCTTAACTCTTAGTATACGAGCGGCCTTCTAGAGAGGCCGATGATCGATCCCCGTCAATAGCGAAAATTTATAGCTGAATGCATGTTTAAAACCACTGAACAATTTAGTTACGTGCATGATATAGGGGTTTCATTTCTTCACATTTTGATATATAGCACTTATGTTATCTTTATAAATAAATTATTTATTGCAAAATCTGTAATGGTAGTCATGAAAGGCAGCTCGTATACTAAGAGTTAAGTCATTGCCATCTCATCACTTTAAGCCATTTGTCAAGTACTGTAACGCTCCTACACCATGAACTTTCTACAGAAGCTTTTAGTATCACATATTTCCTCAGCTAAACTTCCTATTCTGGCACATTCGTTTTTTCCAGCTGCTCTTTACCAAGCATACTGCTAATAGAGGAATAAAGAAAAGTGAAGTGTGGCATAATGCAATAAATATTAAAACGCCCTTTTATTATTTATCTTGCAGGTGCACTTCCCCCCCCCCCCCCTCCTCCCCCCTCCCTTTCCAACAGAGCCTGATAATTCACTGCTTGCCTTTACAGGATAACGTAGTCTAGTCCCTGACCATAAGACCCGTAGGAATGTTGAGGTGGATGAGTTTTCTCTTCAGTTCCTGTTAGGGCATGCCTAAAGGAAGGGTAAAATCATTGGTAGACATCTGGCAACCCGGGCATAAGTTTTATAGGACGCCATTTTGTTTTTGGCATATACGTGCAGTGGCTAGTATTGAATTTCATAATTTTCTGTTCTTGTTGGATTCCTTATAAAATAGCATATAAGATAAGACTATTTTGGCAGTAATAAAACAAGTTTATGAAAATCTAACCATTTTTATACTTTATCAAGAAGGAAGAGACAGTGATAAGTATGTTGCAAGCTGTTGGAGGGTTAATAAACCAAAGTACATTAATATGGTCTGGCATTCATGCTATCATCTTAAAAGCTAATGTTCTGCTACAACATGTCAGTTTTCTCCCAATACTGCCTTACCCAGTGACAGCATACGATAGTGTGTATTCATGCATGAACAATTTTCAAAGCTTGCTTTTACACTCAATCAACAAGCACTACCAGTTACATGTGATGAAGGCGTTTTCTATATTGCCGCAGAAATTCAGTTATTTACAAATGAATTCCCAGACCTTGTGCTACTCCTGGGATCCTTCCATGTGACTAAAATTCTACTTGCATGTATTGGAAAATACATAAACGGCAGCAGGTTAGAAAACGTCCTCATTGAAAACCACGTGTTTGGTCCAAACCTAGCAGAGAGTGTCCTTAAAGGTAACAATTATGTAAGGTCAGTGATTATGTAAGGAATGTTTATGCTAGCAGAAGGGGTAGAGAGGCTTAAATGGAAAGCATTTTTGAGTACTACTGAGGATGATGCTGTATTAGCTACACAAGTTGGTGATCTGCTCAATGCTATGCAACACTCAGCAACAAAAGACGCACAACTTAAAGTTCCAAGAGCTGATCACAACATCAGAAGAAACATTGAAATCGTTTGATGTTTTCACACAGGAACAAGTTAAGAATTCTAAGCAGTGCATATCTGGAGGGATTCTTGCATCTGATAAGTCTTTTAAAACCCATCATAACAGCGGACAGGGAGGAGAACTGGAACCTCTACCTGCAAACAGTGAAGGATGTCCTTCCAATTTTCCACATTTTTGAAAGAGTCAACTATTTGAGATGGGGTTCACTGTTCTTTGAGCAAATGCTGATTCTTGAGACTCCTGAGGTATATGACCGGTTCAAAAAAGGTCATTTTGTTGTTCGAAGAACAGATGGAAAGTTTAATGCCATGGGTGTCGACATGGCTCTCGAACAAACAATAAACCGCTCTCAGAAGTCGGCCGGTGGGATCATTGCCAAACAAACATGAAGGAATACATTGCTGAATGGGAGCTTGCTTACCATGAAGTCCTCCTCATAAGAAAAACATTTCAAGGGCTGCTGAACATTACATCAGTTGATTATGTGATGCCACACTGTAATTCTGGCTTTTAACAGGCCCAATTTTGTGGTTCTAGTTTGAGTTTTCACCATTTCTCTTCTCTTTGTAATTATATGGGTTTGCCTTGTTTCTTCTCATGTGAATATATCGTGTTCAGTATTTTTGAGGAGGTAATTTTAATGGGTTCATTTTATGGTGGTAGGTTTATTTTTCACTCGGCCAGTTTTACTTTCTTATGATTTTTCGCGATTCCCGTAGATTTCGTTGTTTACGAAAATAATCGCCATTTCCGGCACGCGATATGACGAGTCCGGAAGCACGCGGCCGGAAGCACGCGGCCGTCAGGTAACGTGACGCAATTTTAAGCACGCGGGGTTTGCGTGGGTTGATAGTATTGATTTTTCTAGCGCTCCCATTGGTCTGGGATTTGCGTAGGACGGGAATTCGCGTGGGTGTTTTCTCTTGTATATAATGAGACAGAAAACGGGGATTCGGTCTCTATGAAAAATAAGTGCCAGCCGTCAGACTACGTAATTTATCATCTCCATTGCGGGGAAAAACAGCGATGAATTGGTAGGTAGGATTTTATCTTATTATCGTTTTATTCATTAGAGGGTTCTTTAAGAAATTCGCCCGTAGTTAAATTTTTCGGGGACATTAACTTTTTAAGTTCTAACGATAGTGCCATCCATTATCATTTTTTTTTAAGAACTACGTAAATGCAACAGTGTGCTTATTCTTTCTATGATTTTGGCAATAGATAGGAGTGTGTGAAGTTGTGAGAAACACGTGTGCCCATATTTGTAGAATGTTATGTAAAACCACCATTTATTTCTGTGTATTTACTAATGTAATTTTATGGGGAAATCCCTGGTGTGTTCGTTAATTTTTCTGAGCCTTAAAAATGTGAGAAATATTGTCGGAGGGTTCAGATTTACGTTGTAAGGGAATTATACTGCTTAGGGGAGGAAACTATTCCTATAGCGAGATTTAATTTAATTTTGGAGCAAGCCGGGAAACCTCATGTGAAAATGTTAAAAAAGGAGACCACGGAATTTAGGACAAAGGAATTCCCTAGTTGTAAAGGTTGAGACACGTGATCGGCCATGCGTAACGGCCATGTAATGTGTCAGACGGTGTCGGGAGGTTTTGTTTATTTTACCTGGCAGATTTTAGTAGAAGGAGGGGGGATGAAGAGGCCACGTGGGATAGTGGTATTTTATGTATTGTGTGAAGAACGAGAGAAGGAGTGTGATTTTAGTGCCACGTGGGATAGTATTATGTATTGTTGTGAAGAACGAGAGAAAGGGGAGAAGAAGTGAGAATGAAGAAACACGTGTATAGAATTATTTTATGTATCGTATATGTTAGAGATAAGCGATTTTAGAGAGGGTGTACATTAGACGCTGTTTCTTTTAATTTCAGCGAGTCTCGGCGAAACAGTGGGGAGCATAATTTTGTCAAATAAAATTATCCACGGCAAAAGACATCTCAGGGTCAGAGTACTCGAGTATCGTCAGGAGCAAAAGAAAATTACCCTATGGTCTCTGGCAGTGAAGTCCCTATGCTTCAGCTGGACCGAGGTTTATTTATCAGACAGCCGAGAGCATCGCTATTATAGTCTCTAGCAACGGCAGGTGGCCGGGAGACTGGTTTCAATTTCGTACAGCCGAAAATCAAGGCTGTGTTTTTCCTCTAACTCCAGAGTGGGAGAAAAGGGGAAAGTTTGCTCAGCAGCAGAGAAGCGTCTACAGTTAATCAAGTCCCTCATGCTTGATATCCGAACATCGTCATCACCAAAATCAGGAACAGGTGACAGGGTTACCATACCTAGGTCCTGATAGAAATCGAGAGAAGAGAGTAACGGAGACGCCGCATCATCAGCCCTCGAGTGTTAGAGAGACACTGAGATCAAGAGAGAAAGATAGAGAAGGAGGGAGAAAATAGACAGGACCAGTAGGGTCTGTTCAGTATCCATTGGACGGATAGACACTGAGTCTGCGTTCGAAAAAAACCAAGTCTATTATTTTAGCATTTCTTGTGGTGTAGTTATCGGCGCCTATCGCCTAACTAGTAGAAAGCTGTGTAGCCGTTCATTGAGGAAGAGTCACCAGGACTGGGACAGTAGAAAGCTTATTAATGTTAGAGAGTGGAGGCTAAAGTTGACAGCCCCACAAGATCAGAGTACTTTAAATCACTAACCATTTTTATTGTTCCTCAGCAGGGTGACAGAAAGAGTGAATGTGATTTGGGGTTTTTTTTTTTGGGTCTCTCGTGTCTCTCAATTTAAATGGTTCTTTTGGTTTTTCAGGCCGTGCAACAGTGCACGCTATCGACTGACTTGATGACGTAATATGCCATTTTATGTTTTTCTTGTATGTAAATAAATATATACATATATTATTTACTGGATCAGCTTCTATTCTTTACTATACTTACTCTATGTTGTCTGTATAGTGGTGTTTGTGGTCGTATTTATACACCTTATCTCCTTGTATTTAAAGGAAGTCAGAGGAGGGCGAGACTATAGCCAGTCTAAAGTCACGAAGCGGCAAGGGGGAGATTCAAATCCTGGTTCTATCCCTTGAGCCAATAGTCGCGTCTGTCCACAGGCATGTCATTTTCCATCTAAATTCTATTTTCTCAGACTTTCTCATACTAGGGTCTTGCTTTCATTCAGGCACACTCTATAAAATTAAAACCACTTCGTGACAAGTGGGCGGCAATCGTCCGGTGGCAGGTAAGATGGCGGATATGGCCAAGTTACGAGCTGCCTGGCGAGAGGCTGCTCAGGACATGGGAATGGATAAGGAGGAGACTAAGGCCTACCTGATAAGGGAAACTGATAGGGATAATCAGCGAGAGAAAGAGAAGGAGGACAGGGCAGCCGCCGCAGAAGCAGCGAAAGAAGAGAGGGCAGCCGCAGCAGAGATGGAACTTCGGAAATTGGAAGCAGCGAAAGAGGAAAAGGCAGCAGAGAGACAGCACGAACTTGCCCTGCGTTCTCTGGAACTGCAGTACCGATCTTCAGAGGGCAGTTCTGCTAATGGAGATTCACCCGGAGCAGGAGCGACAGACACCTCAGGAAACGGAGGGCCCCGGATGGCAGCCATGAGCTTCCCATTTGACTCGTTCCCTAACGGGAATGAGAAGATTGACGTGTTCTTGGAGAAATTTCAAAGAATGGCAAAGGCATACGGGTTGGATGAGAGTCTTTGGTGCCTGAAATTATCGCAATCTTTGAAAGGTCACGCTTATGAAGTCTACAACAAGATGCTCCTAGATGACCAGAACAACTTTGAGGCACTGCGAAACGCTTTATTGCAAAGATTTCAGTGGACTCCACGGAAATGCCAAACCATGTTCAGGGAGAGCAGGCCGGAGAAGGGAGAGAGTTTTGCACAGTTTGCAGAGCGGGTGAGAAACTACCTAACTCGCTGGAGAGAACTGTCAGGACTGGCAAAAACTTTTGAAGGGTTGGAGGAGTTAGTCCTATGTGAACAGGTAAAAGCAAACATGTCCCCCGACTTGAGGCGGTATCTGGCAGAGCAGGGTGCCCAGCAACTCGATCAGATTATCATGTTCGCGGAAAGGTACCAGACAGCACAGGCCGAAGTACTGGGACAGAAACGGAAAAACCCAGACCTGTCAGCCCCGGACAAAGAAGCTTCATCATCGCAGCCGGCTACTTCACCAGCTCATCAGCAACCAGGACCTTCTCGCAAGGAGCCTCATTCTGGTTATAACTTGCGCCCCCAGCAGCATAACAGAGCACCGAAAACAACCTCTCAGGAACCCGCTAGGAACAGGGGAGATAATGAGAGGTAATTTCAGAATTGTAGAACCACTTCCCACTGGACATCCCGGTGCATGAACAAACCCCCAGCTCACCATGCAGCTTGTTTAAGACCGGTGAGATGGACTAAAGGGAATAAATGGGAACCAGTCCAGGCAGAGAAGTTGTTCTCTAACAGTGGACCAGCCGTAGTGAATGGGACGGCCACTAAGTGTTTGTTTGACAGCGGGCTTACTTACCCCAGTATCATCGCTCGTCATTTGGTGAAACCAGGGCAATGGACCGGAGAAATAGTTGAGATTGGTGGAATTTTGAGAAGAGGGATCTCACAGCGTCTGCCTGTAGCCAATGTTGAGGTGAAATGCAAGTTTGTGTCTGGCACCATCAAGGCAGCTGTAATGGCACAGCCAGCACATGATTTCATTCTGGGAAGCCCATACTTAGTTTTGGGAAACCCCACCACACCGATCCTTGCTAATGCAAGGGGGCCTACTGCAGGCCAGAGAAGTGAAAGGGGAAAGCCCCAAATTCACGGAGCCCCACGGGAGCTCAAACATCCTTGTCTTGCTATGAGGAGGAGAGACGCCTCTAAAGACAGTGGAATGTTATTTACAGAGGCGTATTCGCCTGTCAGCCCTGTTCAGCCTAAGGGTCAAACAGTGGTGACGCCTCTTACTTCGGAAGTATCTTCTTTGTCGTCGGGAATTAGGCCCCCGATGGTATTACATCTCTCCAGGGAGGGAAATACTGACAAGAAGGAACATGTGCACGGTTCTTCAAGCAACCGTAAACAGTTACGCCCTGTTACGGCGATGTCTGGCCAAGCCAGTCAGACTGTTTCAAAACACTGGGAGGTCGCACCAGCTGGTAATCATTATTTACCACGCGCCGCCAGGAAAATTCGTGGGCGAAGGAAACACATGAGAGGGAGGAGGAAGGGCGACCAGTCATGTTGCAGTCGCCAGGAGGAAATCCCCTGGCGTGACCCTCACGATCCAGGGCTTGCCAAGATTCTCAAGGATATGGAGATGGGCCTGTATGATAATGCTAATTACGATAGCGATTAGATCAGGATGTAGATCTAGTTACGGACCAGTATGAATTCCAGAGATTTCAGTGATTTAGCACGGATTCCCGCACTTGAAAGGGGGGACTTATGTGATGCCACACTGTAATTCTGGCTTTTAACAGGCCCGATTTTGTGGTTCTAGTTTGAGTTTTCACCATTTCTCTTCTCTTTGTAATTATATGGGTTTGCCTTGTTTCTTCTCATGTGAATATATCGTGTTCGGTATTTTTGAGGAGGTAATTTTAATGGGTTCATTTTATGGTGGTAGGTTTATTTTTCACTCGGCCAGTTTTACTTTCTTATGATTTTTCGCGATTCCCGTAGATTTCGTTGTTTACGAAAATAATCGCCATTTCCGGCACGCGATATGACAAGTCCGGAAGCACGCGGCCGGAAGCACGCGGCCGTCAGGTAACATGACGCAATTTTAAGCACGCGGGGTTTGTGTGGGTTGATAGTATTGATTTTTCTAGCGCTCCCATTGGTCTGGGATTTGCGTAGGACGGGAATTCGCATGGGTGTTTTCTCTTGTATATAATGAGACAGAAAACGGGGATTCGGTCTCTATGAAAAATAAGTGCCAGCCGTCAGACTACGTAATTTATCGTCTCCATTGCGGGGAAAAACAGCGATGAATTGGTAGGTAGGATTTTATCTTATTATCGTTTTATTCATTAGAGGGTTCTTTAAGGACCTGTAGTGGGTTTGATGGTATTGTATGATGGTGATATTACTAAATGTAATGTATGAGGCCAGCTGTGAAGGCTCCTGAGATAAAATGTAGTTGTGAATTGTCAGAAGGCCTTTCTTGCTACCACTACGACCTCACACTCAATTTTTTTTTTCTTAATGAATGTATCTATGTAAAATGTCTAGGGTAATGATATGTAATGTGGTGTGATAATTATAGATACACCCACAGATATTTAAGCAGACTAATAATATTAACAAATGTTAAAATACACTGAACTAACTCACGTGTGTAAAATTTTTGATAGAATTATATTACATTTATTTGTTCTGGATCAAGTTTTTATGTTGACCAGAACTTTTTGTTAAAAAAGGATTTAAAATTATGAAAGAAATGCATGGAATGTTACATAATAAATGCAAGAGTGTACATATATAAGTACTAGACTAGTTAGTTTTATTAAAATGTTCTAGTAGTCATCTACTTGGGAGGATAGTTAATGCTTGTGCTGTTGGGGTGGCCTCATCACACCTGTCTATATTGACTACACAGTGTCCAGTAAATTGCAGGAATTTTATGGGGTATTAGTAACTAAAAGGCGTTGGTGAATTTCCAGCAGACCAGAGGCTCACTCATCTTGCATATGTAGCTCTGGTGCTGAAATCTGGTGGTCCACCTCTCCGTGCTGGCGGGCAATAATAGTGGTCTCTGTCACAACGTACTGCACAGATACACTCGAGTAAAATCACCAACTGAATGGACACCGCCTTGTTGACAACTGAAACTCACAGCTCTGCAATCAAAGTATTGGCTATGTGTCAAAATTCTATTCTCTACCCACGTCTGGACACAACACGGACACAACAACCACATCATACAGACAGGTCAGATCTCTCTGACCAAACAGCACATTTACCATGGTGGTTTTACATCAGATAGGTCCTCCCAGACTATAGATTCTGAAAAATATTTATTAGTTTCCTTCCCTAAAAGTGGATAGGTAATATGTTTCATTATTCTCAACACTTGATCTGTCTTTCCTAACCCTTGCTGGAGTTTATGTATATTGTTGGTCCCTAGACCCTGACTTGGGCGGGGGGTCTAGAGCAAATCCCTACTTGTTTGTAAGGCTAGATTTCGATATGGCAGTATCAAATCACTCGAACATTAAACAATATTCAAAATATACAAAGAAATAATTTCAATCTTACCAGATTATGAATAAAGAACACAGAAATGCTAGCAAAACTCAGCTGAGCTGCTGGCTATAGTATGGCGTCCCTGAACTTATTTCACTTTCTTTCATTTGGAAATCACCACACTTTAAAATACTGTGTCTATCATCGAACAACTATTGAGGAATGGCCCACTTGCGCGTCTGAGCGCCGATAAAATGATTGTCTGTGGCCAATCACTGCCTAGGTTTATTTCAAATTCAAATTTCCTACCCTAAAGTCATTTCAGTCATGCTTCAGTCAAGTATGGATGTTTATCTGTTAGTCTGTCCGTCTCTACTTGTTTTTTTTCAAAAACGTACTTGATTTTTGAACCAACCTTTCTCTCCCCTCCAAAATTTTGTCGTTAAAAGTTATATTTAGACACAGCTCCCACCAATGTCCCTTCGCTTCCCTACTAAGTAGATTTGAACACCTGCGTCTCGAGGTCGTGTTTTTTTGTGCAAATAGCGACACTTTTTATTCCATACAGTCTGTCGCTGATGTGAACAACACTGTCTTTTGTCATTATCTTCAATATTATCTATCCGTCTGTAAAATTAAGAACATATTAGTTCACTGCTCAGAATGGGCCATCCGGCCAGCTAATTTTTATATTCCTAACATTAATATTACGAAAAAGTTACTTTTTAATTTTTGTAATATTCCAAACATCTGCGTTCTGCCGATGAATTCAAATCAAAGGCTTGGTATCGCAAAAGCGACCAATAAATGACTGTGGCGTAACATATCCAAGGTCCCTTCTGTCGAGTTCCTTACTTTATGTCAACTTGGGAAACGTGACTTTTCTCCCTTCCCCCCCCCCCCCCCTTCCCCCCCCCAATTGCGTCTCCTTAGCCTTTCTAGTCTCACGCAATCTTTCCAGTCATATTTTTTCCTTTTTATCCGCCGTTCCCCTCCTGTCTAGCAAGTCAATTTTTATGGAGGGAATTTTGATCACAGGGGTGCCGACTGAGGAAATCTCCACCGACATTCAATTTGCCTGGGATATATTGGATACTGAACTGATAAGGTTGAAGCAATAAAGACCACCTCAGCAATCTTGCGTTTCATGCTTAGCCTGAGACCCACCTCTATTAGGCATGGTCCGTACTCCCCACCCCCCATAACCCCAACCTCACTCAAATCCCAACAAACAATCCCTCAACCCTCACCCAGATTAACAAAAACTCAATATTCTACACCCATATAACTCCAACAACCAATTTACCTTCAATCCACCCTCTCATTAAACCTAACCCCACCTTATCCTCATCACAAATCCCCCCTCCCACCACTACCACCCAACAATCCACTTAAAACCTCCCCCCTACATATACCCCACCTTCCTAAATCTCTCCTACCCCCACCATA
>JAMPIV010017442.1:0-33327 GCA_024509875.1 Oreohelix idahoensis
TCCATTGTGTTTTTTGGGGAAAATCTTCGAAGTGACTGCGTTGGCAGTATCCCCTAGTGATTCTCTGTGCGTCGGAATGACGACAGAGTTCGTTGTTGTGTTCTGAGGATTCTGTGTAAGGTAACACCGACCCTTTACATTATTATGCATTCGGTGGCAGAACATGTTTAAGGCTTACCCAGTCTGTGATAACAGCTCAGGTCCTAAATTACAGAACTATATTTTGTGCTCAAGTTAGCCATCCAAGACTATCAGTCTTTAAATTATCCAGAAGTCCAGTGAGGAAGTTACATTATAGGAACCGCAGATTGGCGGTGTTTATATCTACATAAGCATTACTGCAGGGTTGATGTTAACCTGCTTACAAGAAGTACACAGCCGACGTCATAACGAGGCCTGTGTTAGGGCTAATGTATTACAGCCTGATATTGTGCAATTGGCGTGCTAGGCCAAGTTAGACTTAGATGTCAAAGTTATGAAGGTATCTGACGCGTTTAGTCAGGATACCAAAGCGGCATTATGAACTGTCATTATTGAAGAACATTACTATTGACCATGTACGAATATTCAAATGTTTACCAGCCCTTTGAATGCCTAATGTATGCCTAACGATTTCCGGTTATCATGACCATGTTTACACTGACTGTTCCTGTTGATGCTACTGTGTGTTCCCGTCAATAAATGTTTTGAAACGTGCCAGCAGTGTCCAAGCATCCTTGACTACTGCATGTGAGTGTATGGGTTGCATTATACAACATATACGAGCCTAAACACATTCGCGCCTTCATTCGCACCCACACTCAGCTCATTACAAGTACCACACATCTAACAACATGATGTTTACCGTCTTGTGCAAGTGATCACCTACAAGAAGATAAAGGACGGTTATATTTCTGGTGGACCAGTTCGGTGGGCTCTTCTGCTACATTTATGGTATCTCCAGTGTGGTCCAGAAATTTACATTTCTGGCGGCCAGATGATGGGGCTATAATAAACCATTCTACACAGCACTCCAGCCTTAAACAGACACCCCACCAGGCTACTTACATTTCTGGTGGCTATTTTCATGAGAAGGACAAGTGCACATTACATTTTAGATCTGTGGGTCTAAGCTGGACAGAGCGAGCAATTAACATTATTGGTGATATTAATGTGTTCCAGAAATCAGCATTTCCTGTGGTTGATATGATCAAGGTTGACAGCGAGGAATAACACACATACTCTACACTTCCAAGTTTTGACTACACAGGACAGTATAAACAGTGTTAGCATTTTTGTTATAATGCTACATAAACCACAACATGACAAGTACTGAAGTTAGCATCGAGGCGTTTGCTACGTGGACCACAGCTGCATACGAGTCAAGTCCCTTTTTGTAAACCGTACCGCTGGTCGTTTGCACGCTTCAGTCAACAGACTTTTCAACGTACAAGCATTCAAGTTCTTATTGTAAACAAGTAACGCAGTTCGAGGTCAAGTTTACAAACAGTACGTGAAATTGTAAACATTCGATGTGCAAGACTCAAGTTTCGAGGTCATAGTAACTTTATATTCTGGAAGACCACTTCATGCTACAGTGGATCTGTCATTCAGTGCGCGCTTGACATGTTGTTATTGTGTTCGCAAGGAGCAAGAGAATTACTCTAGTGTCATTTGTGACTTAACTTGTTCTGCAACACATTTCATTGAATTGATATTATATATGTTACTCGTACTATTGTTGTGTATTTTTCTTGTGTTCTTTCGCGGGTTCAAGGTTGGGCGGTGACTATTATATGAGATACCACGTAGTAGAGGTCATATAATAGCGTTCTGTAGGCGCAATTTTCTTAATTGAAAATTTGCTAGCGACTTTTGTTGCTATTTATTTTTTTTTCTTAGCTGTGACGAAACTGTTCTTATTATTGTTTTTGTAATATTTTTCTGTTTTTCAGTTTTTATTTCATTTGTTTGTATCTGTAGGTCTCTCCTTTCTTTCGTTTATTTCTTTACACCTTTTTGTTTATAACAGTGTTGCTATTTGTCTTGTTTACTTTTCGCGGTCATCATTACACATTTGTGTAACATTTTCTTTACTTTTTGCTGTATTGTTTATTTGACTTCTGCGAACGTATTCGGTTGTTGTTCTGTATCTTTGTCTTTGTATTTATGATTGTACTACATTATTGTCATACACAGTCTACATACATATACCTGGTCATGTATTATTATTATTATTAATATGGTACACTCTTCATATAGAGATTGTTGATGGAGTATTATTATATAAGATATTTATACAAGTTCTTTGCTAAAAGACTTGTTATCCACAAAGATTGAGACAAGGTAAAATATATATGCAAGTTCTTTTAAGAAAAGACTTGTGCCCACAGTAATTGGGATATAAAGGTATTATTTTCCACAGGTACTCAAGTGATTATTTGTTACATTATAATCAAGATAACCATACAGGGTCTTTGACTAAGACTAAGAGAGTGAAATAACGTGAAGTGAGTATACAAGTCTATAGTACAGACTTGACTCCCATTGAAGTGGGATAAGGTAATTTATTTAATTTTTCAGGTTACTGATCTCATTAGACAGAATGTCTACACTACAATCCTTCATTGAGCAAGGGAAAGCCCTTGGAAAGACAGGTGACAAGTTAGAAGAATACGCAACTGCTCAATTTGACAAGGCGTTGAAGTTGGAAGAAAAGAGACAAAAAGATGAAGATAAAAAGAAAGCAGAAGCTGAACAAAGGAAAGCAGATGAAAGAAAATTCCAGATGGAGATGGAAGAGAGAAAAATTCAAGCTGCTGTAGAGGAGAGAAAACTTCAAGTTGAGGAGAAAAAACTTCAAGCTGCTGCTGATGAAAAAAAAATTCCGGATGGAAATGGAAGAGAAAAAACTCAAAGCTACTGCTGAGGAGAGAAAACTCCAAGCTCAAGCTGCTGCTGAGGAGAGAAAACTTCAAGCTGCTGCTGAGGAGAGAAAACTCCAAGCTGCTGCTGAGGAGAGAAAACTTCAAGCTGCTGCTGAGGAGAGAAAACTCCAAGCTCAAGCTGCTGCTGAGGAGAGAAAACTTCAGGCTGAGGCTGAAAATAGAAAAATGGAACATGAGGAAAGACTCGCAACTTTGGAGTTAGAGAAATTTAAATTGGCGAGTCCGGGTGCTCATCAGGCAACTTCGAGTAGGACAAAGGAGTTTGTTAGTAGGATTAAATTACCTCATTTCAATCCTTTAAAGGATGACGTAGTGGATTATCTAGATAGATTCCAATTTTTATGTGATGCGCATAAGGTAAAAAAAGAAAAATATGTCAAACAACTGATGGAATTTTTTACAGGTGACACGGTGACTACTCTTATGACAATAGACGAACATGACAGCACTAATTATGATGTTGTCAGAGCAGCATTGCTAAAACAATATCAACTGAAAGAAGAAGATTATCATCTTCGTTTTAGGTTAATGTTGCCAGAAAATGGAGTAGATTTCTCTGAATTTTTTTCAAAAATACGCCGTACATTTACACGATGGGTTGAGTTGTCTCAGACTGAGAAAACATATGAAGGCCTAATGGATTTATTACTTCGAGATAAGGTTTTGTCATCTGTTAATGATTCTTTCCTTGCATTTCTTCATGAGCGTAAACCCAAAAACTTAAAAGATATGGAGGAATACTGTTGCCAGTACGCCACCGCGCATCCCCATGCTACAGTTAGCAATTCTAAAGTGAAAGAAGGGTTGCCAGTTGCTTCGGCAGCACCATATGGCCCTAATTTCAAAAAAAAATTTCAGGGTGCTCAACAAAACTGGAATAGGAAAAGTAATCAGAATTACACTCAGAATCAGAGTAATCCAGCATATAATGGTTCTTCTTCTAAGAACTGGAGACGAGATGGTAGTTCTCGTAATTTTAGTGGTAATAATTTGAGACACTTTCGCAAAGGTTATCACAATAATAACTTTTCGAACTTTCGAGATAATCATTCTCGACGTCAAGAATATGACGATGGTGAATACAGAAACCGGGACACAAACCGGAATGATAATTACAATAGACAATATGATAACAATTACAGGGGAAATGATAATCGAGGCAGACCTAGATATGACAAAAGGAGATCTTTCCAACAGGCAAACTCTTCACAACAAGAGTTTGATGGAGCCTGTAATCAAATAAATGATAGTGGTAACTCTAAGGCTATCACTGGTTGTGCTTTCGATTTTGGGAGAGCAACTGAATGCCCCCAATGCTTAACATTGTTCGACTCATCGACTGTATCTACCCTAATTTGTGGTCACCCTCTTCCTGCTCTTCCTGCTACGGTTGCGCATGATGGGAGAGGATCTCTCATCTTGCATAAAGGTCTAATAAATGATAGTATAGTCTCAGTGCTTTTTGATTCGGGATGTACTACCGTCGGGGTTAGGGAGTCTCTGATAGATCCTTGCTGTGCCACTGGGAAAGCGATCAAATGTGTTACATTTGGTGGTACCATGGAAAGTTATCCTACTGCTATTATTAGGATTGACACTCCCTTCTTTACAGGAGATGTCCATGCATGTCTTCTTCCTAATCCTATTGCGGATCTTATAATCGGTCGTATTCATGGGGTTAAGGAATGCACCCCGCAACAAATTTCTATTTGGGAAGAACAAAACATTCAAACGGTCAATGCAGTGGTGACAAGAGCCCAAGCTCTTAATCCCCCAACTTCATCTGATGATAGTAATGGAGTTGATAGCCAAGACGAGCACTTGGTGATTTCCCATGACTCGTTTGTTAGACGTCAAGAAGAGGATCCTTCTTTGAAGAAATTCTTCCTTCTCGCAAAGAAAGGGGATCCTAATCGGAATACGAATCACAAATCGTATATCACTATGAGGAATGGTATGCTGGTACGAATGGTACAACACTCGGACAAGTCTATGCACTCGCAAATTCTTGTGCCCAAGTGTATGAGAGCCTTAATTCTACAACATGCACACGATTCTCAGTGTGCTGGACACATGGGTTTTTCCAGAACTAAAACTAGAGTCCTTGCGTCTTTCTTTTGGCCATTCGTGAATAAAGACATACAAATTTATTGCCGGTCTTGTACAATTTGTCAAGAGGTCAAGTCTAGAGGTCCAAGACATGCTGCACCTATTCAGGCTGCAGATATTCCGATTCGGCCGTTTCAGAAAATGGCTATAGACATTATTGGCCCGTTTAAGATTAAGTCAGCGAGAGGACACCAATATATCCTCACTTGCATTGACATGTGCACGCGTTGGCCAGAGGCTATTCCTCTGAAAAGCATATCAACTGTCGATAGCGCTGATGCTCTTTGGCTCATATTTTCTCGTCTGGGATTCCCCGGAGAAATACTGTCGGACCACGGCACTCAGTTAATTTCGGACACTATGTCTCAGGTAATGACTACGCTGAACATTAAAAGGTCTCTCAGTAGTATTTATCATCCAATGTCCAATGGATTGGTTGAACGTCTTAATAGGTCACTAAAGAACTTACTTGGCAAGATAACGGAGGATCATCCTGATGATTGGGACAGGGTGCTACCTGCAGCTCTCTTTGCCTATAGATAGGTTCCCAACGAGCATACAGGGTTTTCTCTTTTCAAACTTGTCTTTGGCACGCAACCGCGCGGTCCGATGTCCTTGCTACACGATTTGATAACTTCCGATAATATTGACGATGATACACAATCGTCATATGAGTATGTCATTGCTCTTAGGGAAAAAATTATTGAATCGTGCAGATTAGCAACTTCATCTTCCGAATTTGTGAAAGAAAAGGCTAGGCGATTTGCTAACAAGAAAAGATGCCTACGTCAACTTTGTCCTGGAGACAAAGCGTTTGTCTTACTTCCTTCAAGGGAGAACAGACTTCTCATACTCTATAGTCTCAAAAATTTCCGATGTCGACTATATTGTCGATGTGGATGGAAGGCATAAAACCTTTCATATAAATATGCTTACAGAGTTTATTGAACAACCAGACTATTTGCAGCCTATTTTCTAGGCGACGGATGACTCTCCAGTCCAACATGGTCACATCTCATCCCTGTCCGTTATACAGGATGAGAAACTACTTTTTCTGACGTTAACTTACCTCTTCCGGCGATTCCACTTAATTCTACGGAATCATGGAAAAACGTTACCGTCTCTTCGAATTTGTCTCTTGAGGAACAGCGTCAGGTATCTTCTACGCTACAATCATTTCAGGATGTCCTTACTGACATTCCTGGACACACACGTGTCATTGAACATGACATCATACTTACTGATCGTAATCCGATCAGGGTAAGACCATATTCTATACCTATTCATTTTCAAGCACAAGTCGAGATAGAATTGGATGAAATGATTCAACTGAAAATAACTGAACCATCCACTTCAGCTTATTCTTCGTTGATAGTTATTGTTCGAAAGAAAGACAATAACATACGTCTTTGCATTGACTATCGAAAATTAAATCAAGTTACGAAGTTCGATGCTGAACCTATGCCTTTATTAGATGATCTACTTATTAGACTTTCTAAAGCTAGATTCTTTACTAAACTAGACTTGTCAAAAGGTTATTGGCAAGTCCCTTTGACGGAACATGCCAAACCTCTCACTGCTTTTTCGACACCTAGGGGTCTGTTTCAATGAAATTTTATGCCTTTTGGGCTTATGAACGCCCCAGCAACTTTCGTGCGCATGATGCGACGAATTCTATCAGATCGTGCAGATGTCATCGCATATTTAGACGACATCTGTCTTTTCAGCGATACTTGGGAAGAACACTATTTGGGTCTAAAGGAATTGTTATCTACTCTACGTGAGCATAGTTTGACTGCAAAACCCTCTAAAGCTTTTGTTGGGTTTAGTGAAATTTCTTTCCTAGGTCATCGGGTTGGTCATGGTCTGTTGAAGACAGAGGACCAAAACATTTCAAAGATATTGAATATCTCGGTTCCAAAGACGAAAAAGCAGGTGTGTAGTCTCTTGGGATTGATACAATTCTATGGAAGATTCATTGAGAATCTGTCCTCCATTATGGCACCACTTTCTACGTTATTGATAAAAGGTTCTCCTAATATGGTGCGTTGGTCCCAAGAATGCCAATCGTCATTGGATCAGGTTAAGAATTTGTTCTCATCTCATCCTATCTTAAGACTACCAACGATTGATAAGACTTTTGTCCTTCGTAGTGATGCCTCTTCCACTGGGATTGGAGCGGCACTAATGCAGGAGTATTAAGGAACTCTGCATCCTGTAATGTATATCTCTAGGAAACTGAATGCGGCAGAAAGGAATTACTCGGTTTTAGACTGTGAATTGTTGGCTATGGTTTGGTCCATTCTTAAGCTACAAAGGTTCCTTCTGGGCGCGCATTTCTTTATGGAAACCGACCAAAAAGCTCTTACGGCTATGCAAAGTAAGGATTTGAAGAGCTCGAGATTTACTCGTTATGCTATTGCTCTTCAGCCTTTCCATTTCACGGTGCGAGCTATCCGTGGTTCGGATAATGTGATGGCGGACATATTGTCTAGATGCCCACATGATTCCATTTAAATCTTGTGTCCTAGTTTTCCTGATACACTTTCAGACTTAGGTCTGTTCTTAATATTATAATATATTGTAATACAATTGTTTTACTATTTGGATAATATATAATGACTTTAACAAATTTGGTTTTGTCCATCCATTAGTAATATGTTGCTAGTATAGCATTGTAATTCATGACATTTGTATATTGTTATAGTTACAGTATTTGATAATGTTTGATATGTGTCTTGGCATTGCCAGCAACTTAGGTCTTTAATGATACCTCCTGAATTTGTTTTGCTTTGAGAAATATTTTATCTTATGTTGGGAGATGATTTGTGTCCTCTCCAGACGCTTTATTTGTGCGTCCATTGTACCTGATAGTAGGTTAATTCTTTCATGAGTGCATTTCATCCTTTTGGGGTTTGACCTGTATGAAGATAGGGTCAAAGGTAAACAGTTCGGGCTTGTGCCCATGCGCTGGTTTTAAGCGCCAAGTTGAGTTACTTCCGTCTGGCCGAGATGTTAGCTGGCTTCTGAGGGACGAAGGTCCATTGTGTTTTTGGGGGAAAATCTTCAAAGTGACTGCGTTGGCAGTTTCCCCCAGTGATTCTCTGTGCGTCGGAATGATGACACAGTTCGTTATTGTGTTCTGAGGAATCTGTGTAAGGTAACACCGACCCTTTACATTATTATGCATTCGGTGGCAGAACATGTTTAAGGCTTACCCAGTCTGTGATAACAGCTCAGGTCCTAAATTACAGAACTATATTTTGTGCTCAAGTTAGCCATCCAAGACTATCAGTCTTTAAATTATCCAGAAGTCCAGTGAGGAAGTTACATTATAGGAACTGCAGATTGGCGGTGTTTATATCTACATAAGCATTACTGCAGGGTTGATGTTAACCTGCTTACAAGAAGTACACAGCCGACGTCATAACGAGGCCTGTGTTAGGGCTAATGTATTACAGCCTGATATTGTGCGATTGGCGTGCTAGGCCAAGTTAGACTTAGATGTCAAAGTTATGAAGGTATCTGACGCGTTCAGTCAGGATACCAAAGCGGCACGATGAACTGTCATTATTGAAGAACATTACTATTGACCATGTACGAATATTCCAATGTTTACCTGTTTTTGGAATGCCCAATATTTACCTAACGATTTCCGGTTATCATGACCATGTTTACACTGACTGTTCCTGTTGATGCTACTGTGTGTTACCGTCAATAAATGTTTTGAAACGTGCCAGCAGTGTCCAAGCATCCTTGACTACTGCATGTGAGTGTATGGGTTGCATTATACAACATATACGAGCCTAAACCTGCCATCAATGCTACCTGTACCTTGTAGCGGTATGGCAGCTTGCGTACCCTGACAATCCCCAGAGCTATGCCAGTGGGAGTTTTACTCCTGGTAGGTTCAACCAAGCTGGACTGGTCTGTGTGGGTAGGGGTCAGACAAAAGCTGGTACCCTGGTCCTCCAGGTTGGGGGTTTTAGCATAGGGCTGACACCCCTGTCTATGTAAAAAAAATAATGAAGTTACGGAAACAACATCAAATGAACAAACTTTGCTGCGGGATGGACATTCGGAGTCTGTGGCTCGTATGACTGTCAGTGGTGAAAGCCGAAAGGAAGCCACTGACATGAAAACGGATGTCCTGACTGCAAAACAGGATACAAGAATAGGATTTTGGAATGTCAGGACAATGTACGAGACAGGTAAACTAAGACAGGTCACGGCAGAAATGAGAAACTATAGGTTACATATCCTGGGGATCAGCGAGAGCAGATGGACAGGGGCAGGAAAAGTTAAAACAGCAACAGGAGCAACAGTACTTTACCCTGGAAGAGAGGATGGACAGCACAGTGAAGGCATAGCCATTATTCTACAGAAAGGGATAGAAAGGACATTACTGGAATGGAAACCCATCAACAACAGACTGATACGATTGAGATTGAGAGGGAGATTCACCAACACTACAATAATACAATGCTACGCACCAACGAATGATAGCGATGAGGAGGTCAAGGATGAATTCTACCAACAACTGCAGAAAGAAATGGAGGACACACCTAGATATGATCTTGTTATAGTAATGGGAGACCTCAATGCGAAAGTTGGTACACACAATACATATAATCAAAGAACAATGGGGAAATGCGGCAGCAGAATAGCAAACGAAAATGGGGATAAGCTAATAAGTTTCTGTAGCATTAACCACCAGAAACACTAAACACCATAAAGATGAGAAAGGAAATGAAAAGAAAGAAAACAGAAGCAAAGTCCCCCAGGTTAAAGCAACTATATAGCGAACAGTACAGTCAACTGGACAGGGAAGTTAAACGCCAAACCCGAGCCAACAAAAGGAATTTCCTAGATGATCTTGCAAAACAGGCAGAAGAGGCAGCACTGAGAAATGAACAAAGCACAGTATACAAAATAACTAAATTCATCAGCGGAAAACAAGGTGCAAACAATATTACATTAGTAAGAGATAAGCAAGGAAATCTCATCAAGACAGCAGAGGGACAGGAAACAAGATGGGCAGAGCACTTCAGAGAAACTCTGAACAAGGAAATACCAGAGACACAATTGAATGTTCCTGAGGCTGAAAACGATCTAGATGTAAATACAGAAGAAATCATCACAGCAATCAAAGGGTTAAAGAACGGTAAAGCTCCGGGCCATGATAACTTAAATGCAGAGCTATTTAAGACAGACCCTGAGCTAGCAGCAGAACTATTAGAACCACTATTTGCACAAGTGTGGGAAACGGGGACAACACCATTAGAGTGGAACAAAGGAATAATTCTCAAATTGCCCAAGAAGGGAGATCTTTCAGACTGTAATAATTGGAGAGGAATCACTCTTCTCTCAGTTCCCAGCAAAATACTAGGCAGGATAATTATACAGAGAATTTAAAAGGCAGTAGACTACAAACTGAGGAAAGAACAAGCAGGATTTAGAAAGAACAGAAGATGTGTAGACCATATATTCACTCTCAGGAACATTATAGAGCAGTGCTCAGAATGGCAAAGACAGCTTTACATAAATTTTGTTGATTTTGAAAAGGCTTTTGACAGCATACATAGTTACAGTTTATGGAAAATACTGAGGGCTTATGGAATTCCAAGCTGCATAGTGTCAATCATAAAAAGCCTCTATGCCAACTTTACGTGTAGTGTTGGGCAGAGCAACCTAACCTTCGAGGTGAAGACAGGAGTACGACAGGGATGCCCCTTATCAACCACTCTATTTTTTACAGTCATAGACTGGGTGATGCGCCAGACAACAGAGGGCAGTCCAAGAGGAATAAGATGGACTACATTTTCTACATTGGAAGATCTGGAATATGCAGATGACATTGCACTGCTGGCACATTCACATCAACACATCCAGGAAAAAACGGATAGACTTAATAAATTTAGCCAGCAGGTGGGCTTGAACATCAATTTAAAGAAGTCTGAGGTCATGACGCTCAATGTGAGCAACCCTGAGCCCATATCAGTAAGGAATCAGAAACTGGTACAGACAGATACCTTCACATACCTAGGAAGCATAGTAACACCAGACGGTGGGGCAGGCAAAGACATCAACATCAGAATGAATAAGGCAAGAACAGCCTTCTTTAGCCTAAATAACATCTGGAAGTCCTCCAAATACAGCACAAGCACAAAATTAAGATTATACCAGAGTTGCTTGCTTTCTGTGCTTCTCTATGGTGCGGAATGCTGGAGAGTCACAGAGAAGGAAATGTCAAAATTGTCCTCTTTTCACACAACATGCCTAAGAAAAATTCACCGAATCTTTTGGCCGAATACCATCACCAACCAAGATCTGCTTACTCGGAGCAAGCAAGAGGACATGCACACCATCATAGCTGGCAGACGCTGGAGCTGGGTTGGTCATGTCCTCAGAAGAGACCCCGATGCCATCACAAGAACAGCTATGCTTTGGACCCCTGAAGGAAAGCGAAAGAGAGGCCGACCAAAGACATCTTGGCGGAGGACTGTGGAGGCTGAGATGCAAAGAATGAACCAGAGTTGGGGCACTGTACGAAGGATGGCCACCGACCGAGCAAAGTGGAATCAATTTGTTGTTGACCTACAAGACGCCACTAGGCGTGATGGCCACTGCTTTGACGGTCGGTGGTTAAGGATCGAAGAAGAAGAAGACGAGCCTAAACACATTCGCGCCTTCATTCGCACCCACACTCAGCTCATCATTACAAGTACCACACATCTAACAACATGATGTTTACCGTCTTGTGCAAGTGATCACCTACAAGAAGAAAAAGGACGGTTACACTGACACAATAAAATAAATGGCTAAATGGGAAAATTTAAATTAAATTACCTTAATTTATTTCATTATTCTGTGATCATCTGAGCATCATCTCATCTCAACCCGTAACCCGTCATGGGTCGTAGGGGTGCCATGGTGGAAGCATCAGCAGACATGGTCCTCCACTGCTCTCTGTCCTCAGCAATGCGTACAAGTGTGGAAAAACCGTGTCCTGCCCATTCTTTGATGTTATCAGCCCAGGATTTTCTTTGCCTTCCTCTTCTCCGTTAACCTTCGACTGTTCCCTGGAGGATCGTTTTCGAAAGGGAGTCATGACGAGTTACATGCCCAAACCAGGCAAGCTTTCGACGTTTCACTACTGACAAAAGTGGTTCTTGGTGGCCTGTATAGGTGTTTATCTTCTCTCTAACATAGACATTTGTTTCGGGCTCTTTATAGCAAATGCGCAAAATTCTTCTATAACATTTATGCTCGAAAGCCTGAATCCTTCGCTCCGTATCTGCAGTGAGTGTCCACGCTCACACCCATACAAGAGAATAGATAATACAAGGGATTTGTATAATTTGATCTTCACAGGAAAACATGTTACTTTTCCAGATCACATTCAGCCTTGTCATGGCAGCTGAAGCCATCTCAAGTCTTGTCTTGATTTCTTTACTTGATCTTCCATCACTACATATCATATAGTGGACCCGAGATATTTAAAGGTGTTAACTTCTTTTAACGTTTGCCCATTTAACGTAATGTTGGTTGGAACATGTTTCTTATGGCTATTCACCATTATCTTGCTCTTTTCTATATTAATTTCCATCCCATATGTTCCTGTTACTTTCTCCAGTCTAGAGGTAAGGTCTTGAAGTGCTGATTCTGTTCCAGCTATCAGATCGATATCATCAGCAAAACGTAGGTTGCACAGAGGTCGGCCTCCAATCGATATGGTTGATTTATAATCGTAGAGAGCCTTCTGCATTATATGTTCTAGATATATATTAAAGAGCACTGGGGACAGGATACATCCCTGGTGAACTTCTGCAGTTGTTTTGAAAAATTCTCCAATGTCATTGCTTGCAAAAACAGCACTGCTTGCGTCCTTGTATAGTGCTTCAATGATATCTATGATGTTGGTATCAAAATTGAATTTTCTCATTACTTGCCATAAGCCTTCATGCCAGACTCGATCGAAGGCTTTTGTGAAATCGATGAAGTTATGGTATAAATCGTGTTTATGTTGGAGATGTTTTTCGATAAGTAATCTAATATTGAAGATTTGTTCTGAGGTACTTCTTTATGGTCTAAAGCCAGCCTGTTCCTCTGACAAGATTTCTTCTGATTTCTGTTTTATTCTGTTCAAAAGTATCCTTAACATCATCTTACTTGGATGACTAATAAGGCTAATGGTTTTGTAGTTCTTGCACATTTTTAGATTTCCTTTCTTTGGAAGCGGTATTACTAATGACTGCGTCCACTCTTTTGGCCATTTTTTGTACTCCATATTTTCTGGCAAATTGTTGTCATGGTTTTTATTATATCTGGTCCTCCATATTTCAAGAGCTCTGCTGGGATATTATCCACACCCGGAGACTTCCCTCCTTTCATCAAACATATAGCCTAGCCTCTTTCACTTCTTCCCGTAGTATTGCTGCATTTCCGAGTTCCCTGTTTTCGCACTTAATGTTGTTTAATATGCTATAGTCAGTGTCGAGTTTACAGTTATATAATTCTTTACAATATTCTGTCCACCTTCTCATTACAGCTGTTTTTTCATTGAGCAGAGCCCCATTGCTATCTTCTATGACAGTTACCCTGGGCTGTTGGGGTTTTGATAGTCTTCTTAATGTGTCAAAAGCTGCCTTACTGTGATAGAATTTAATAAAATGTAGAAATTTCTAGCAAAATGTGTAACTTGTCTGTATATCAGATTTCAAAAACAGTGCAAAAAAAAAATAAATTACTTTTGTCAAAATTCCCAGATGTTTATATTAACTGAAACTTAGATTCTAGCTATCAAATGGCAAAAGTAGGACCCAAAGACGTAACAATAGAGAATGCAGTCAGCGACCCATAGCTTGACTGCTTGCATCAGGATCAGCAAACCAGAGCTGACCAAGACCCTACTCCACCTCCAAGTGGTGGTCCTGGAAACAGGCTGCATCACTGCAGTCTGGCTGAGAGAGTAGGGATCAAAGAGGGAAGGCTAACCTGGTCCCAAAAAATGCCGCGCGGAAGTTGGATGTGTCAGCCGAAAGGTACAAATGTTGCAGCTTTGCTGTAAACGGGCACAATGCAACCAACGTCCTTTTCAGGACAAACAAGGAAGAAGAAGAAAAAATGGCAAAAGTGACATTTGTCAAACATGATCTTACTCACATTTAGTATCTCACATTTGAAAATCTCTGGTCCTTATCATCAATGTTGATGCTTTCTAACATTTTAAAATGTTCTCATGTGTTACTGTCTCAAATACCTTAGTGCAGAGGTTTTCAAACTTTTTTGGTCTGCGGCTCCCTTGACCTGTGCATAAATCACCGCGGCTCCTCTCTATACTACGAAGATCTATATTTATTGATGGACCTTGGCTCATAATATCGAGCCCAACACTTTTCCCAAGCCACCGTGACGCCCTTAGCCGAGGGCCGTGACGCCCCTGGGAACCGCGACGCACAGTTTGAAAACCTCTGCCTTAGTGTAGTGTATAAAGCACAAGTGTAGATAGTTGCTTATCCTTTACAGGACGTGGCGATCAACCCCAGCTTTTATTGGCTGTTTGTGATTTTTTTTCTAGGCAAGATAGAGGCTAGATTATAAGTAGAAGTTATAATTAAAATAAAAATTATCATATACACATTTTGCATGCACTTGACCAATGACAGCTCTGATATTCTGTTGAATTCTTGACAACAAATTTGTATACAGCCATAGCCAAAATGAGTTAAACTGAGAAATCTGTTAAAATATTGTCCATTGAAACATTTTATTACTTATTGCTGGGTTCTTTGTATTTTATTGTCAATAACAGTGTAGTATATGTAGTTGTAATATAAGGTCCTCATCAGGGTCAGAGGCATAACAGAGTTGAGAAAAGACAGTAATTTAAAAACATTAAAGTGTTCATGTAGTTGTCAATCTGGGGCAATGTTTATGACTGAAGTGGTTTGCTTCAAACTTGAATATGTTCAATGTTTTTTTTTTAGGGACACAGTGGAGGCAATGTTTAAGACTGAAGTGGTTTGTTTCAAACTTGAATATGTTCAATGTTTTGTTTTCAGGGACAGACAGTGAAGGTAGAAATTGAAGGTGAGGAA
Source organism: Oreohelix idahoensis (assembly GCA_024509875.1). NCBI lineage: Eukaryota > Metazoa > Mollusca > Gastropoda > Stylommatophora > Oreohelicidae > Oreohelix > Oreohelix idahoensis. Next base: position 15,137 of record JAMPIV010017442.1, read on the forward strand.
GATGGTCATGTTCCTGCAGGGAGAGAGAGTATTAGGACCAGTTCCACATCTGTATATCCTGCTGGGGACATTTTACTCAGTAATACTTTACAACTTTTTAACATAAATGTAACCTGTGCTCAATATGTTACCACTATCAACAAATACGTAACATAATAAGTTATTTATACACATCCACCACAAGCAAACATGTATTAGACATCATAGTAACATCAAAGAAAAGTCAATAACACTAATCTTGATTTCAGAAAAGAATTACAATGAACCTTTACTGATGAAAACAAAATGTCATTTGTATACAGTTCAATCTTGTCTACACAGTTACTGAAAGTTCATCATAAGTAATTGATTTAAGTTCATTGGTTCTACAAAGTTATTGATTTTTTTATCATTAGGACTTTTATGAAGTTGTTAGTTCATGGTGGTTTTACCTACAGTAGCTAGATTCCTGACTGCAATCACAGTCACTCCTGATTTATCCAGGTGTGGAAAAAGTTTGTGTGGTGTTAATAGAGCTATCTCAGGGTTCCAAAGCTTTCTTTCCCTGGTCTAAGTTTCTTGTCATCGATGAAAATGGAAGCTCTTTGTGTAGACTACCCTAAAGAACCACTTGGTTGTACTTTGTTGCTAACAAAACAAGATTTTGGCAAAGGTAAGCCTTTGCAACTACCGCTGCTAGGTCTATGAAATGAGTTCTCTCATAACCAAAGTTTTTGATTGCAGTGTCTGGGCCTAGTGAGCTCTAGGGTTAAATACAAAAAATCTCATTTTCAGCTGACAGATGTATGAGACCACAAACCATCTTTCCTAAACAATTTCTCATCTGAAATTAATGAAATCCTGAAAACTCTTCCCCTGAAAGAGTGTCAGAGAAATACATTTTCTTTACCATGGTTTAAGAGCATGAAAACTAATTATAATCACTACTACTGCGAAGTAGCCACCATATCAATTACATCCCGTTTATGTTAGCTGCCCAGCAACTATCTGTTCTATTCAAGCCAGGTCAACAACTTTTGCTGTGGCAGAAATATCCACTGATTTTGTAATAGAAAAGAGGGAAGTTTAAACTACTGTATGTGCATTAATCTTTATTCATTGGGCTAAAAGAATGTTACAGATTTCATACAAAGTACCATCCATGTGTAGATTTTCATTGTTTTATAATAGTTAAACAGCATCAAATTCTCCTTTAATTTGTGATAGAGGTGATCTATTTATTTATTTTCTGAAAACTTGTTAAGGAGTAACTAAACATTATCTCCCCTTAATTTGATCTGTGCAGCATGCCTCGTTAAATTAGGGAAGTCAATTTTATGAGCTTGGCATAACAAGAACAGAAAGGCTTTGTCATACTTGATGAGAGAAAACATTGTTTAGTCACCAGATGTTTGTATTTATAAAGTGTTTTTATTTATTTTTTTATGTGACAGTACATCGTGATTGAGATTGTCATACTTGAATAGGTAGATAGAATATTGTTTAGTCATCAGATATGAGTATTTTTAGTCTCTCCAGCTCACACTGCTTTACTCTTCTTCTTCTTTGAACCATATCCGCCGACCGTCAAAGCAGTCAGTGGCCATCATGCCGGGTGGCATCTTAAAGGGCAGCAACAAATTGATTCCACTTTGTTCGGTTGGCGGCCATCCTTCGTACAGTGTCCCATTTCTGGTTCATTCTTTGCACCTAGGCTTCCACAGTTCTCCTCCAAGTTGCTTTTGGTTGGCCTCTCTTTTGCTTTCCTTCGGTGATCCATAGCATAGCTGTTCTTGTAATGGTATCAGGGTCCCTTCTGAGGATGTGGCCAACCCAACTCCAGCGTCTGCCAGCTATGATGGTGTGCATGCCCTCCTGGCTACTCTGAATAAGTAGTTCTTGGTTGCTGATGAGATTCGACTAAAAGATCCTGTACTCTGTTGTTTATTGCATATAGGTCATGCACGTGTTTGGAAAAAAATGACACTGAATACCAGTATTAAACTCTTGTGTATTGCAAGCAGTAAGTCACAATCAATTTCATAATGATTATAAGCAACATGTTTTAATCAGGTTAAAAAATTATTCATTTCAATGCTTGAACAAAAAAATAATGCTATCATTATGAGCAAAGAAGAAAACAAAAGTAATTACAGAATACAGAATCTGTTTATATTTCCCAAACAGGATGTATTAAATAACACTGAACAAATTAGGTCAGAACTCAGGATGGCATTGAAATAATCTTGCCCAGGTAGCATTTACACATTCAACAATTTCCATGATTGAAAGATGGGCAGGTGGTATTTGAAACATAATTGTGCATTTGAAATTGTAAATAGAAACTTGTTTGTTGTGAATTTCCCCATCTTTAATGTGCATATCCCCTTTAGAAAACAATAGTGCATAAATGGTTGAGTATGTGACCAAAATGTTAGGACTAGGGCTGATAATGACATTATATGTAGTGTGTTCATGTATATACCATTGTATAGATTAGAATTGTCATTATTGTGTACATTATATGATCACCAAAATTATATGTCATTATCATGTTTTAACAAATTATATTACCAAATCTGCTTTACCAAACAATAGTTTTAACATTACTACTAGCTATATTTCTCAATTGTAATTCATGCTCATGTATAACTATTAAAATAAGTAGTAGAAAATAGCCATAAGTAATTATTTCTCGACATTTTTCAATAATTCATATTTGAAGAATGATGCACATAAAATTCTGTTATTTCCATGTTCTGGTGAAGCAACAGAAATGATAACCACTAGCACAGAAGAGAAAACCAATGATGGTGAAGATGACATAAAGATGGAAGAACTGAGGGCAGCACTAGAAAAAATCAAGATGGGCAAAGCAGCAGGGCATGATGGTATAACACCAGAAATGGTTAAGTACATGGGAGCATCAGGCTACCTATTACTCTTAAAGGTCCTACAGGCAGCATGGTGCAACAAGACCATACCATGTCTTAGCAAATTATTGCCCATAAACACCAATTTTCAAAAAGGGTTTAATCATTACAATGTGGAAACCATAATTGTAATATCCCTTCTCATGTCCCTGGTAAAATATACTCTAGAATAGTAGAGCAGAGAGCCATAAGTAATTATTTCTGAGCCAAATTCATATTTGATGTCTGCACATATTCCGAGCAAACCAAATGTTACTCAAGACCTAATCTTCACACTCAGACAGCTGAGTGAAAAGGCCCTTGAGTATAAGAGTGAGATCCATCTTTGTTTCATAGATCTGGAAAAGGCGTTTGACAGAGTCCCCTGGAGCAAACTTTGGGACTGTTTGGCAAGGAAGAATATTCCAGCACCTCTGATTCATGCTGTACAGAGCTTCTACAAGTCTTGCAGAAATTATGTGAGGACAGCAAACCATAAGTCAGAAGAGTTCAGGACCCCCACTGGTGTAAGACAAGGTGATATCCTGTCACCTTATCTTTTCATACTCCTCATGGACGATGTCATCAAGGCATGTAAGGAGAGAACAAGAAAGTATTCAGTGGGGTACTGGAAGATGAGACAGGTCTATATTTCGGAGCTGGCATTTGCTGATGATGTTGCCCTGATTGCTAAATCAGAGGCACATCTCCTATCCAACCTGCAAGTCTGGAAGGAAGAGCTGGAGAAGAGAGGGATGGTCATAAGCAGCTCTAAAACAAAATCCATGGTGATATCACGAGAAGAAAGAAAACATCAGATTAAGTTGGGAGAACAGGTCCTGGAGCAGGTCGACCACTTTAAATATCTCGGAGCTATTATAGACCGAAAGGGAGGCATCAAAGAAGAGTTGGCCACTCGAAAAGCAGCGGCTGGGAGACTTTTTCAGGCCATAAATCGTGGATTCCTCAGCAAGAAAGAGATTGGTAAGAAAACGAAGATGGCTACTATTTAAACAACTAACCTTTGTCCCAGTTTTCAGACATATGGTGCGAGTTTTGTGGTTATTATGACTACAACCCACAAATTCGCGTGATCCAAACCTCAGAAATGAGGTTTTTTGAGGAAAAGTGGTTGAAGTAACAAGAAGATTTACATTTTCCGCAACCTAGAGATCTCGTCAAGGCCTGCAAATCCCATTCCGTGCAGACCCAAACTACTTTCCCAACTATTGATGACATTGATGTCTGTTTGGTAGTCACAGTTTCGGTTGTCAAAATACGGGAAACGAAAAAGCCAGGACACCAACCTCCAGTTGGACGACCCATGGGCGAGTCATTTTATTCTGGAGGACAACATTAGACAAACAAAGGACCTACCGTAGAATGGAACCAGGCCAGGAAGAAGACAGCTGATAGAATGGTCTAGCGAAGATCTCTCTCTTCCAAATCTAAAAACCTCACGGTAGTAAAAAACGACTATTTAAGTAAGTAAGTATTTCCATTTATCTTGTTTGTTTACTTTAGATATATCAACAATTGAATAATTTATTTTTTTTCTAGTAAAGAACCATTTGGTGAATAACAAAAAAATACTAATTTTGGCCATAAATGGGGCTTTTTTTTTTTACTCTTTATATGGATTAACATGACTTAGTTTTGAAGACTAAAAAGAAAGTTTTATTGTCTATGACAGTAATGATTTGTAATGGTAGTAATCGTTTATGCCCACAGTCAACTTTATAGCGTTTTTACATTTTACATGGAAAATTAAATTAATGAACACCCTACCTGTGTTAATACTACCAGGCATTATATATTTGAATTCTCTATCCATTTCCTATATGACCACCAGTATATAATGCTATAATGTTACATACAAATGTGGAATTGAACCTCTGTTGTGAGGCAAATTACATCCTCATGAACACTTCACTCTTAAAATTCATGCCCACAACAAAGGTCTGGCCCAGCGTGCAAAACTTGTTGAGGACCCAGGAATGAAAGAGTTAAGATGGACATTTTGGAACGGAAATAGCAACACAAAAATTTAAAATTTACAAAAGATATAAAGTAACAGGTAATACATCCATCTTTACAGCAGAATTAGTGGAAATCTTAAAAGATTTAGAAATAGTTGCAGTTATTTGGTGTCTAGGTATAAAATTGCAGGCATCACTGAAATTGAGCAAAACTCATTTTATCAAAAAAAAAAGTTTGAATTTTACTGACACAGTACTGTTACTCCATGGTGGCATAGTGGTTAGTGCACGGGCTTTCTAGCTCAGTGGTCTATGGCTTGATCCACAGATGAGGTTGTATTATGTTAGGTCACAATGGACCCTGGGTCGACCCAGCAACAAATGGGTACCAGAGCAATTCTTGGAAAGTTAAGGCGGTCGGCGTGATGCTGACCACATCACCCCTAGTGTGCCGATGGTCAAGAAAATATGGGCCTAACACCATATTCCCAAAATGCCTCACTGGGCATGTAATGGGATTCTTTACCCCCTACTGTTACTCCACAGATCTATCAGGTAATGTCATGAGGTTCTTTTCTTGCAAAAAAAGTTTTAATCGTGACAGAAAAAAATAATTATTAACAATATAATATTTGTAATCATTTCAGGACTGTTTGGAGGGAAGTAATTCAAAAATAAATTGTTATTACTCATTTCTTACATCCATGGGAAGTAATCAAACAATAAAAATATTAATGAATATATGCTATTAGCGACCACATAAAAAAAAAAAAAATTTGCGACACCATTTAAAATTATTAAATGTATACCATTAGTTTCATAGTATGCAATACACCATGAACTATTAACATATCAGACAGAAACAAATACTTCTTGAATAACCTTATAGTTGCATAACTTTTAAATCATACCTAATATGATGCTACAAAACATACAGAATTAAAATTTGTTATGCATGCCATAATTATCTGAAGTTTTTACTATTATGTTTTATTCAATGAATTTCAGGTGACCATTCCAGTAGCCAGCGATCTCGCCTATACTCTAGTATTGACATTCCAGACTTGAAAAATATGAACAGTTTCATAAAGAGTGAACCAGTGCAAAATGTTGCATTCAATCAAGTGTTGCCAGAATTCACAGAAAAAATTGTGAGTGAAATGAAAGCTGATGTAAGTACGGCAGCTGCAACACTAAATACAGACAATAACATTGAATCAAGATTAAAAGAGGTACAATCATTGGATGTCACAGACTCTGAGATAATGACTGTAAACATGAATCTGACTCCTGAGATTTATACTGCAGTCTTACAAAATGAAAACTGCAGCAGGAAATCAACAATAGTCTATGATGATTGTACTCTCAACAGTGGAAGTAGAGACGGTTTTAAATTTTGTGGCAGCGTACAATCAGATGAAATAATAATAGGTACAAAAGAGAAACTTTTCAGCTGTCATGTTTGTGGAGTACAGGTAAGCAAGAAAGGTGACCATAATGAACATGAACTTTCACATATGAGAGAAAAGTGTTATGTAAGTAATGTTGGTAATGTAGAATTAGCTACAAAATCCAGTCTATGTCAACAAGAAAGAATACAAAAAGCACAGAAGCATTCTAAATATGATCTTATTGGTATGGGGGCTGCTCATTTTGGTTATCTAAAGGCACATGTAATGCAGCATAAAGAAGAACTACCTAACAAGTGTGATGGTCTTAGTAGGTTTTCTAGGACTGATTATCCAAAGAAACCCATAATGCAGCATAATAGTGAGACACATTACAAATATGATGTCAGTGGAGCAGAATTTTATCAAAGTGATCACAAGGTGACAAATACAGATTGGGCATCTTACATGTGTGATGAACTTACAGGACAAATACTTTATTCAAAATGGCTCAAAAGTGATGTTTGTGGAGCAGATTTTTCTGAGAATGGTTCTTTAAAGAGACACAAAAGGACACACACAGGAGAGAAACCTTATAAGTGTCATGTTTGTGGGACAGGATTTTCTGAGAATGTGGCTTTAAAGAGACACAAAAGGATACACACAGGAGAGAAACCTTGTAAGTGTGATGTTTGTGGAGCAGGATTTTCTCAAAGTTGTGCTTTAAAGCGTCACAAAAGGATACACACAGGAGAGAAACCTTATAAGTGTGATGTTTGTGGAGCAAAATTTTCTGACAATGGTCATTTAAAGAGTCACAAAAGGACACACACAGGAGAGAAACCTTATAAGTGTGATGTTTGTGGGACAGGATTTTCTGAGAATGGGGCTTTAAAGAGTCACAAAAGGACACACACAGGAGAGAAACCTTATAAGTGTGATGTTTGTGGGACAGGATTTTCTGAGAATGGGGCTTTAAAGAGACACAGAAGGACACACACAGGAGAGAAACCTTATAAGTGTGATGTTTGTGGAGCAGAATTTTTTCAGAATGGTTCTTTAAAGAGTCACAAAAGGACACACACAGGAGAGAAACCTTATATGTGTGATATTTGTGGAGCAGAATTTTCTCAGAATGGTTCTTTAAAGAGTCATAAAAGGACACACACAGGAGAGAAACCTTATAAGTGTGATGTTTGTGTAGCACGATTTTCTCATAGTTGTGTTTTAAAGAGTCACAAAAGGACACACACAGGCGAGAAACCTTATAAGTGTGATGTTTGTGGAGCAGAATTTTCTGAGAATGGGGCTTTAAAGAGTCACAAGAGGACACACACAGGAGAGAAGCCATATAAGTGTGATGTGTGTGGAGCAAAATTTTCTCAAAGTTATAATTTGAAGATACACAAAAGGACACACACAGGAGATAAACCGTATAAATGTGATGTTTGTGGAGCAGAATTTTCTCATAATGGGGCTTTAAAAAGTCACAAAATGACACACACAGGAAAGAAACCTTGTAAGTGTGATGTTTGTGGTGCAGAATTTTCTAAGAATGGGGCTTTAAAGAGACACAAAAGGACACACAAAGGAGAGAAACCTTATAAGTGTGATGTTTGTGGGACAGGATTTTCTGAGAATGTGGCTTTAAAGAGACACAAAAGGACACACATGAAAGAAACCTTATAAGTGTGATGTTTGTGGAGCAGATTTTTCTGAGAATGGTTCTTTAAAGAGTCACAAAAGGACACACACAGGAGAGAAACCTTATAAGTGTGATGTTTGTGGAGCAGAATTATCTCAGAATGGTCATTTAAAGAGTCACAAAAGGACACACACAGGAGAGAAACCTTATAAGTGGGATGTTTGTGGGACAGGATTTTCTGAGAATGGGGCTTTAAAGAGACACAGAAGGACACACACAGGAAAGAAACCTTATAAGTGTGATGTTTGTGGAGCAGATTTTTCTGAAAATGGTTCTTTAAAGAGGCACAAAAAGACACACACAGGCGAGAAACCTTATAAGTGTGATGTTTGTGGAGCAGAATTTTCTCGGAATGGTCATTTAAAGAGTCACAAGAGGACACACACAGAAGAGAAACCATATAAGTGTGATGTGTGTGGAGCAAAATTTTCTCACAGTAATAATTTGAAGATACACAAAAGGACGCACACAGGAGATAAACCGTATAAATGTGATGTTTGTGGAGCAGAATTTTCTCATAATGGGGCTTTAAAAAGTCACAAAATGACACATACAGGAGAAAAACCTTATAAGTGTGATGTGTGTGGAGCAGAATTTTCTGAGAATGTGGCTTTAAATATTCACATAAGGACATACACAGGTGAAAAATCTTATGAGTGTGATGTTTGTGGTGCAGAATTTTCTCTTTGTGATACTTTAAAGAGTCACAAGAGGACACATACAGAAGAGAAATCTTATAAGTGTGATGTTTGTAAGGCAAAATATTCTCATAGTGGTGCTTTGAAGAGTCGCAAAGACAGCTCAGAGGCTGCTTGAGGCGCGTGCCATAGAAGTATTTTATCTGCAGTGAGAGCATATCCTCACTACAACTCCCGGCTGTAACAACCTTTGGAACCTTGCAATTGCTTATTGTTTCTTTTGTGTGGAAAACTGTACTTGACATGTGATATTTGTGTCTTTTGCATTGAGTTGTTATGTTTTGTAAGTGTAACCGGGCTGTGCTTTATATACTCGTATATATTGCATTGTTTTCCTTTTATTTAGTCCATGTTTAAGTGTGATCTAGTTCTGGCTTATAGCTCACCAGAGATGAATATTTCATAGACTCTGTTTAAGTGATGTGAACCGTTCATTCCTTTAAAGATGTTGTGCATTGGAGAGCAATTGTGGTGGCCTGATATGAACCTTGACAGTACATCAATGTTATCCAACTGACAATCAATTTTCAACAGCCTTGTCCTTTACTAATGAATTTTATTTAACAGCAAAAACTGGTCACATAGTGTCAAACAATGTTCAACAATTATGCATTCTGTACATCAAACAAATCTTAGTTAGTTTTCCTTTCATGAAGAATATATTTTCCATCCTTCACCTCAATCCAAGATGCTTCACAATATTCTTTACCAATATCAATATTTACCAATATCAAGTTTTACCAATATCAAGTTTGACCAGTATCAAGTTTGACCAATATCAAGTTTGACCAATATCAAGTTTTACCAATATCAAGTTTTACCAATATCAAGTTTGACCAATATCAAGTTTGACCAATATCAAGTTTGACCAATATCAAGTTTGACCAATATCAAGTTTGACCAATATCAAGTTTTACCAATATCAAGTTTTACCAATATCAAGTTTTACCAGTATCAAGTTTTACCAATATCAAGTTTTACCAATTCCTGGATAATCATAATTTCATATTTGCTTTCTTTCTCAGTAGTTTTCTTCATTTTGTCTATTCTCAGTTTCAAATCCTCTTCCCTCGTTTTATCATATGTATCGTCCAGTTTGTTTCTCTTCTGCTATTATTATGTCTTCACTTTATGAAAATACATTGAATAGGTATCAAAATGACCTTCTCATGTATACAAACACATATGCATGAATGTTTCTTACAATCGTTGAATGCCTCAACTTGGGAGCAGTACCGTCGCTGTTGCGTTCTTATACACTGCTCAATTCTCCAAGACTGCTGGTTTAATATTTTCCTGCCAACAATTTCGTAGTGCCTTGGGCTGGCTACGTTTCATTGGTTGGAAGCTTGTTCTATTTGATAAATTATTGGTCAAACATCACGTTCTCATAGTGTGATGTAGCTGTCCCTTCTTACATCACTACATTTCCATGCCAATTGCTGCCGATTTTGTCACATGGCTTTTTACCCAAAGTTGACACAGTTAGCTTCACCTTGCTCTACCCTGCTCTTAGCTGTCTGGGGTATTTTTTATATCAGTTAAGAATCTTGCTAGTTTATTTTAGCAAATGGTAGTTTTATATTTTATTATTAACACTAGACCCCAGCACGAATAAATGCTCAAGTGGTCGGTCATATGACCACATAAGGACATTAAATTAACTGACAATTTACTTTGTATATTTGTGAAACATTCATGTGGGTTTGATAAATGCAAATGCTAAATGAAAATGCTTTATAATATACTATTGCTTCCTTTTTTATGTAGGAATATTTTTGTGAGGGAAATTTGTACATTAAACTGCTGTACACCTGACCCTTTTATGTGGTAAATAGTCATTATGTCTTGGAAGAAGAATTGTGTATTAAAATAATTCGACCCTTCATCTCCACATCAAAGGTTGGCTGAAATGGATCTCAACTTTATCTGTCTCTTGTCTTGATGATGGACCCTTATATAATGAAATCTGTCAATCTCTTGATATCTACATTTTCTATGACTTCTTTGTTAACTTCTCCTTACATGAGTAGAACGACATTCTTGTGATGTGGAAATGTAAATATAGCCTCAGAAATCCGACCACCTTTGCTGCCTCAATTAGTGTTTATGTTTTGCGAAGGTAAAACCACGCAATTCGTTGTCTGTTGACTCACTTTTGAAGCAACGCCTATCTTTCCTGTCTTTCTTGCGCTAACGAGTTGTTTACCCATTTTCGTAAACATGCCAGATAACAGGGGAGCTAACCGGTCTGTCTGTTTACATGAGTTCTCACGCGAGCGGATCTGTCAATCATCGGATAGTGACAGAAAGCACGTGAGGAAAATATCAGATTAGGTATCAATTCAAGGGCGATAATAATATTTCCCGACCACCTTTGATGTTTACATTTCCAGGGGAATTATGTATTTGATCTACAGCAGGAGGAGGAAATCTAAGAAAGCCGTCCAAACGGCACGTTTTTTTATGTAGTTGGGCATCGCGGGGAGAGCAAACCATATAATCCTTTATTTCGGAAAGCCAAGCTCGTTGAGTTTCCCGGCTAGGCCAAAGGTGTGAATTGTAACATCCTTTAGAGATATTACACTATATAGCGAAATAGCAAACGCGTCGATTTTCTCTTACCAGTGGTTCAGTAATGTAAAAGCCATCAACCATTTTTTTACACCAGAAGTTTTGGTTTAGCAGACTTAAGTATAATGATATGAATGTCGGATAAAGTGACAGAGTAGTATGCACATTATATTTCTTTGTGTGTAAATATTTTAAATGACTAGTGGTTATATCATGTGTTAAAACGATAAACGCCGACAATCAGTTAGCTAGTAATGACAGGCGATATTTGTTAATGGCGCATAGTTATAGTTAAATTAAAACTGACATTGTGCACTGAGTGTTTTACCGGGTCGAAGGGGGAACGGCTGCATGCCTAAAACCCAACCCGTACTCGCTAAGCAAAGCGCAATAAAATAGGCAAAGACATCGGGTGCCTTTTAATTTAAATAGGTGATGGAGAGGATATGAGATCATACCTTACGTTTGATAGGATAGGAACCAGGCCAGGAAAAAGACAGCCGATAGGATAGTCTGGCGCTCTCTCTTCCAAACCTCTACACCTCACGGTAGAAGGGGAACGACTAAGTAAGTAAGTAAGTAAGGATAGGATATTATCATTTTGGTCAAATGTTTTGTTTTCGTCCCAATATAGTGCTTGGTCAAAACCAGTTGAATGGGGGGAAAAAACACGCACAAATAGTAATACGTCTTACAAGGAGAAGGACAAGAAAAACCTACGTTGCGGCCACAAGGCCTTCGTCAGGGACAGACAAACAAGAGACAGGAGGGAAAGAAAATGAGAATTAAGTAGAGAACATGAAACTATAAAAATAAGAGAAAAAAACTCCCTTATGTCCAGTCACATGTGAAGCAAGATGGCTGCCACTAAACCGGAAAGATGAAGTCGAAAGTACATTAAAAACAAAAAATAAGAAATAATGAAAACAAGGACTGGAAAAGAGTGAGAAAAAAAAATAAATAAAAAAAATAAATAATAAATAAATACATAAAATGAAAAAATAAATTAAAAAAATAATAAATAAGTAAATCATAATAATAATAATAAATAAATTTAAAAAAAAATAAATAAATAAAAAAAATAAATAAATAAATAAAATAAAATAAATTAAATAAATTAAAAAAATAGTAATAATAATAATAATAAGTAAATAAATAAATAAAAAAAATATTAAATTAAATTTTAAAATATAAATATATATATATATATATATAGAAAGTGAGGAAAAAGCGATTTTTAAAAAAGAAGCGTGATCGCATCAAAGTAGACAGTCATAATACAGCTAACTGGGACTCGATAGAGAAAGGCGTCTCAGACAAAAGAATGTTAGGTATTCAAACCGTGTGGTTTGAGGCAACCCATAAGATGGATGAGGCGTTGTTCCTGGCAAAACCGACCGGGTTGATCAAAACCAGCGGCCAGAGTGTTTTCTCTATTGTGGTCCTTTCCTCAGTTATTGAAGGAATAATAGTTGTTGTCAAGTTATTTGCTTATGTTTGTATCATAAGTATAATTGTGTCTTTACCTGCGATGTCAGGTTGATTAGGGGTTGTCTTCCCTTGTTTATTCATTCATTGTGTTTGACCTTTAGGGTCAGAGGTTGACAGTTCGGCGTAGGCCTATGGGAAGGTTTTTTTTAAGCGGGAGTGAGATATACTTCCGGGAAGCCGGGAGGTCCTGTTTTTCTGAAGGGACCAAGAGTCCATTGTTTTTCGGGGAGAATCTTCGAAGTAACTGCTATGGCAGTTTTCCCCAGTGAATCTCTGTGCGTCGGGATGACGACAGAATTCCTTGTGTAGTTCTGAGGATTCATTTACCAGGTAATACCGACCTTTATGCATTATTACGCTTTTCGGTGGCAGAACATGTAAAGGATTACCTAGGGTGAACAGCAGTTCACGGATCCGCCATTTCAGAACTTATATATTTGTGCTCGAGGTAGCCATCCAAGACTGTTAGTCTTATATTGTCCAGAAATCCAGTGACGAAGATATATTGTGGGAGCCGCAGATTGGCGGAACTTCTATCTACAATAAGTATTACTGCAGGGTTGATGATAACCTATTTAACAGAAGTACACGGCCGACGTTAGGACGAGGCCTGTGCTTCCGGCTATTATACTACAGCCTGATATGTGCAATTGGCAGGAGTGCCAAGTTGCACCTGTGTGTCAAGGTAACTAAGGCATCTGACGCGTTTAGTCAGAGACGCCAAGGGCGACGCTACGAACTGTCATTATTGAAGAACTTTGCTATTGACCATGCACGTCTATTCTGATGTTTACCTTTTTTGAATGCCAAATGTATACCTATCGATGTCAGGTCAGCATGACCTTGTTACACTGACTGTTCCTGTTGATATTATGTGTGTTCCCGTCAATAAATGTCTTGAAACATGCCTGCAGTGTCAAAGCATCCTTGATTACTGCATGTGAGAGTATGGGTTGCAGGATCTACATCTATACGAGCCTAAACACATTCGCGTCTTCATTCGCACCCACACTCAATTCATCATACGCTCGCACTACACATCTAACAACATGTATACTGTCTTGGGCCAGTGATCACCTCAACAAGAAAAAAAAGACAGTTACATTTCTGGTGGACCAGTTACGTGGGCTCTTATGATACATTTCTTGTCGCCAATGTGGCCTAGAAACTTACATTTCTGATGGACCAGATCTGTGGGTTTAAAAAGAACAGAGCGAGCATTTGACATTATTGTTGACATTTATGGATCCAGAAATTTACATTCCTGGTTGGCTGTTACATGTATGATGTCTCTAGTTTTGTCGAGAAAGTTACAAGAAGGACAAGTACACATTACACTTCTGATCTGTGGGTCTAAGCTACACACGGGACAGCCGTAACACACAACGCTAATTCTACACTTGCAAGTTTTGGCTACAACAGGACAGATATAGGTCATCAACGGTTGACACAAATAAACAGTACGAGCATTTATATTATAATGCTACATAAAGCATAACAAGACAAGTACTGAAGTAAACTACTAGGCATTTGCTACGTGGACCATAACTGCATAGAAGGCGGGTTCCTATTGTAAACAGTACTGCTGGTTGTTACACGTTTCATTCAACAACAGACTTTTCTAGGTCAGAGCATTCAAGCTACATTGTTGGAGGTCAAGTGTCTGTAAACAGTACGTGTGAATAGTAAACATTTAATGTGCAAGCCCTAATTTGAGAAGGTCATAGTAACTTTGGTTCGTGAATACCACTTTATGTTACAGTGGATTTGACGTTCAGTGCGCGTTTGACATTTCGTTTCTGTGTTCGCAAGGAGCAAGAAATTTATTTTAGTTTCAGCTGTGACTGAACTTGTTCTGCAACACATTGAAATTGATTGCTATATGTTTATGTCACTTCTACTGTTTTTGGTGTATTTTTCTGCGGGTTTTTCGGTTGGTGGGTCTTACGGTAAATATGCCACTTGATCGAGGCTTACTGTAAGCGGTCTGTAGGTGCAAATTTTCTTAATTTGGAAATTTGCTAGTGACAATTGGTCGCTATTGATGTTAGCTGTGATGTAATTGTACTTAACGTTGTTTTTGTAATATTTTGTCTGTTTTTCAGTTTTGATTGTCGATTTGTTTTGTTTGTATTCTGTAGGTCTCTCCTTTCTTGTGTTTTTCTCTACACATTTTTGGTTAAAACAGTGTTGCCATTTGTATTGTTTTGTTCTTTGTTTTTTTTTTTTTTTTTTGGTTGTACTACATTACTGTCATGCACAGTCTACATACACATACTTGGTCATGTTTTGATATTATTGATAAGGTAGACTCTTCATATAGAGTTTGTTAAATAATATTATATAAGATATTTATACAAGTTTTCTTTGATAAAAAGACTTTTATCTACAAAGATTGAGACAAGGTCATAAATACATATTCAAAGTTCTTTATAAAAAAGACTTGTGCCCATAGTGAGTGGGATAGTCTTAAGGGATTTTTTTTTTCCACAGGTACTCAAGTGATTTTATTGGATTTACATTATAAACAAGAGGAAACATACAAAGTCCTTTGTCTGGAAGACTAAGACAGTACAAAAGTAAAAGTGAAGTTTATACAAGTCTAACATTTCAGACTTGTCTCCCATTGGGGAAGCTGTGGGATAAAGAATATTTATTTAATTTTTTTCAGTTTCAGATCTCAGTAAGACAAGATGGTCATACATTGGACAACTTTATTACACAAGGGTCAAGATGCAATTTTGATAAAACTGGTCCAACAGTGAAGCCAACAGTGGGCTGTATGCTCATATGACAAAAGCCTTATGCTGTGCTGAAGAAAGATGTCTGCTGCAGAGGACAAAAAAAACTTATGGCTGAAGAGAAAACGATTTAGAAACCAGAAGCAGCCTGCTTGTTTTTTTCTTAGTTGAGGTGAAAATGGACTTGGCCAAGACAAAACATGTTGTTAGATGTTTAGTGCGTTATCGTAAGATGAATTTGAGTGTGGGTGCAGAATGAAGAGCGAATGTTTTTAGGATCGTATAGATGGGTAGATCATTTCCAGCAACCCATAGTTCTCACATGTAGTTAATCAAGCATATGCTTAGACTAATGCAAAGGCATGTTTTGTTCAAGACATTATTGACGGGAACACACATAATATCAACAGGAACAGTCAGTGTAACAAGGTCATGCTGACCTGACATCGATAGGTATACATTTGGCATTCAAAAAGGTAAACATCAGAATAGACGTGCATGGTCAATAGCAAAGTTCTTCAATAATGACAGTTCGTAAGCGTTCGTCGCCCTTAGGCGTCATCTATTGACTAAAACGCTGTCAGATGCCATTAGTTTTACCTTCTTGACACACAGGTGCAACTTGGCACTCCCTGCCATTGCACTAGTATCAGGCAGTGTAGTAAATAGCCGGAAGCCACAGGCCTCTTCCTAACGTCGGACCGTTGTACTTCTATTAATGGTAAGTTATCAACAACAAATGATAAGGTGTAATACTTATTGAATAGGGGAGTAATAAAAAAAGATAATTCAGCTCGAAGTAATAAAATAGAGGAGTTACGGTGGGATGACAAATATTTAAGAATGGCTATTTGGTACTTTCGTAACCATTTCATACCTCGAGCTATACTAAATTTATAAGGTATCATAAATCGGCGGATAAGATTAGACTGATGGTTCAACCATCTAGGTAGACAATCGGTTTTCAATGTTGTTGATTTATTTAGCGAAATAAATGCATGACAATTAATGAACGTTCAAGTAATCAGTGGTTTTTTTAATGAAAGGGAAATAAACTAAACAAGTGTTGATGGTTTTACGCGCAAAAAGGTAACTATCCCAGATACAACAGGGAAACCTATTGCGCAAACAGTTTGACTATCTGTAATATACACCCCTAAATGAATTGCAAGGTAAAAGTTAGGGCTATCCCCAAATAACAGTTAACTTATCCCATAAAAGCTTAACTCTCGGAGAGTACACGTTAACGTCACACCCGCTTAAAAAACCTTCCCATAGGCCTATTACGCTAACTGTCAATACTTTGTTACTGACGCATGGATAAGGACAAACACTATGTAATCATAAAGGTTTAACTACATGATAAGGGAAGTACTTTTCGATTACTACCTAGTGGGGATACAAGTTTGGAAGATCGCAGTAAAAAGTTTAAAAATGGCAGATAAAAGTGTTAATTTGGTGATATGGAGAAGTTACTACCCCCATGTAAATAAGATTGGACACATCCCAGATAAAAGTTGATTTAAGTTAAAAGTAACTATTTGCAGATAAAAGTTAACAAGCAGATCAACATAGAACCACAAATGTTGTTAAGTATATCAAAAGTGCAATTACCATTTTTTTTTTAATGTGACGACACAAGTTCAAGCAAAGCCCCAGTATCATACTGTGCTCATGCAAATACAATTTTGAAAATAATATCCTTTGTTCTAACTAGAAACGTCGTTAATATAAACTATCCTAAACGATATATATTTCCATAAGCCAAACCATAAATTCCAATCAAGATACCTAAGTATTTCTGGCAAATCAATCAACACAAAAACATTAATCAATTTTAACAAATACAACCAATAGCAATATACTAAAAATGTCAATGTATTTTAGCCAACATATCACCAGTGGATAAGGACAAAATGAAAATTTGTTAAATTATCTGAAAAGATCATCCAAACTACATTTTGTATTACATGACATATTATGAGATATTTAAGGACAGGACTTGACAGATCTGAAACATATGTTCAGAGGAAAAACTAGGACACATGATGTTAAGGTGGAATCAATGTTGTCGGAATCTAGACCAATAATGTCCGCCATCTCATTATCCGAACCACGGATAGCTCGCACCGTGAAAATGGAAGGGGGTAGGCCTGAAGAAGAGCAATCAAGCTATAACGAAGTAGATACTCGAGCTCTTCAAATCCATTAACATTTGGCATATGTTAGCGTAGCCGTAAGAGCTTTTTTGGACTTTTTATGTACGCGAGTTTATAATCAATAAAGAAGATCGCCGCGCCCCAGAAGGAACCATTATGTAGCTTTAAGAAATGGTGTCGCAGAACAAGACCATAGCCAACATATTCCCCAATTGAGATTCAAAACCGAGGTTAATTACCTTTCTGCCGCATTTAGGCTTCCTAGAAAAATACAATACAGGATGCATAGATCCTATATTCCTGCATTATTGCCGCACCAATGCCATAGGAAGAAGGCACACTACGAAGGACAAAAGTCTTATCAATCGTCGGTAGTCATCAGAAAGGAAGAAGATGAAAACAAATCTTAACCTGATCCAATGAAGATGGGCATTCTTGTTGAACAAACAACGCACCAGAGAGTAAAATCCATCTCATAATCAATTAAGGGTCCATACACAATAGTCTCGACAATTTCAGATGTCGACTAATATTGTACATGTGGCAGGAAGGCATAAAAACCTTC